>JAJJWW010004771.1:0-113285 GCA_023531295.1 Papaver armeniacum
AAAATTATATGAAATACTTCCCCTACTACTCCAAATTTTTCAAATCACTTGATGTCAATCCTTACTCAATCATCCCTTTCTAGCGCCTTAATATGTAGTTACGGAAAATCCTACATACCACACCCATCGATAATAACCACACACCTAAGACATTTTGAAGATGAACAACTTTGATTTTATTGATTAATTCCTTGAATGTTTACAAGATAAAATAGAAAAGAGCTAAAGAAATTACAATCACCACAAATTTTCTCTCTCCTAATGACTTGTCTAACAATTTAAAAAAGATCTCTCCCTCAACAGATTTGTTCAACTCTTTATATAGGTAGTACATAGTGGACGATAATTAAGTTGTCCTTTATTTTCTGAATGACTTGCGAATTATAGCAGGTGTACAAATACATAATCTCGCATTTCCTCCTAGATCTCGCTAGATCTTCACACCTTTCTAGTTTGGCTATAAATGCGTCCATTCGTCATTTATATTCTTGTCGACATGACTTAATGCTTTATTAATCTCAACGAAAGGATTGATGCGATATTGATCCTACGAAATATTGAAGGAGGATTGTTAGACCATTTCTATTTATGAAGCTCGGAATACAAAAGGGAAGTGAAAACAAAGTAGCGAGATGCCTTATCCAAAATGCATATCTGAGATCAGCCATCTCTTTGGTGGTTTAGTGTAACCCAACCTGCTCAAGGGTGTTCAAGACGATTGTTATGAAGGTGACTCTCAGCTCAAGAATTGATCCCAAAAATGTTAGCTCAAGACACTTCGAGATGGAGACTACTCATATAATCGGAGGAATATTGAAGTTCAAAGGAAGGATATATGTGGAGTGGGGGTGAGATTTGAGATAGAAAATCATTGCTTTACCATTTCTTCTCATGGGTGAAGGTCAGTTAGGACTCAAACCGCCTACCCAAAAGCTAGGCTTTACTTTTCCGGACAGAATGCATAAACATATTATGAAACATGTACAAGAGTGTGATATATGTCAACAACACAAAGGATTTACTTCTCTTCCTAGAGGAATGCTACAACCTCTTCCTGTACCCGCCGATCTTGGGGAGCACATCGGATGGACTTCATCAGGGGTGCCAAAATACAAGGGAGAGAGATCGTGACCTCGTGTTGTAGACATATTCTCTAAATACGGTCATTTCATGGCCTTGGAGTCACCCCATACACATGACCTCATTAGCAGCTGTATTCCTTTGATTCTATCTTTAAACTCCATGGTATACCTAAAAGCATTGTATCGGGAGCAGAGATAGTGTCTTCATAAGCAATTTTGGCAAGCTCTATTTGCTGATTGGTACATCTCTACACCCTAGCCATGACTTACCACCCTCGGCCGACGGGGCCAAACTCGAGAGGGGTGAATGCTTGTGTGTTTCTTATCTTAGATACATGACAAGTTTTAAACCAAGTAAATGGGCTACATGGTTACCCTTGGCTGAATGGTGGTACAATACTAGCTACCACACAAGTCTCGGACTTACTCCTTTTCAAGAACTCTATGGTTATCCACCTCCCAATTTGGGATTACTTCGCAGCTCAAGGTATAAGTGCAGATGTAGATAATTATATGCAACAGAGACAACACATGGGGCAACTCCTCAAGGGAGCTTTAGAGGCAGCACATCATAGGATTAAGCAACAAGTTGACAAGAAGAGGTCTCAAGAGGTCCTTTCAAGTAGGAGATGGGGTTTTATTCGAGATTACAACCTTACGGGCGGAGACCACTATACAGGTTGAGAAGAAATCTTAAGTTATCTGCTAAGTTCTTTGGTCCTTATCAAGTTATAGAAAAGATTGGCAAGGTTACCTCAAGCCGCAACTTCATTTGGATCAAAATTCACCCCACTTTTCATGTATCCCAACCGAAACCCAAGTGGAGTGGGTCTACTTCCACAACCGGAAGCAACAAGCAATTACCAAAGAAGGAGAGATGAAGATTAAACCATTCAGTGTTAGATTCGGAAGGGTTAAAAGAATAATCAAGATGTCACACAAGTCCTTATTTAGTGGGAAGGCTTATCACAGACGGCCTACTTAGGAAGATAAGCAAGCTATGCAAACTCGATTTCTAAACTAATCCCCTTCGAGGACAAGGATCGTGGTGAAGGGGAGGGATTTGTTTCGAAAGATTCATGATGTGAGTACTATTGGGCTTATGCCTATATCTCTTTAGTTTTTCGTTGGGCTTTTTTAGTTAATTAGGGTATTTTCTTAAACCCGGTTTTGTTATCACTTAACTAGAACCGTCCGATCTCTTCTTGTGGATAGGTCCTTTAAGAACCAATCATTGTTTCTCCCGAGTTCATTAAATGAAAATATCTAGTTTTTTCTTCTCTGTTCTTCGATTTCTCCTTCCCCCGAGTTGTTCCCCGAGCTAATTTGTAACATAGATCGTTCAATGGTATATGTATTGCTTGCCAAAAGCTTAACTCGCATAAATATACGAGTTTGTAGGTCCAATTTTCGTCCTCTCGGAAGCGCATCCTTACAAACCCGAAAGTGGCTAGATTAAGTTTGTTATGTGAATCCAAAGAAATACGGCTACAAAAACCACAAGTTATGGGTGAATTTCCTAAAAGCCATACAAATCTTATATCTAGGACCAAGGCATACAAAAATGTTCCACCTAAGCCTTTTTTCAAAGGCTAGAAGACTATTATCGGATGCAAGAATCAACAAAGTAATAAAACGAAAAGAAGCAATCTTGCATGCATGGAAAGATTCACTAGTGAACATGCAAGACGCATGAATTCATTCCGACCTCATTCATTTTATCCTTATCATCAAAATGAATTTCACGAAAAAAAAACTTTTAGAGCATCAAATATGAGATCGATATAGTATATATACCATGTGGTGCCACAATGGAAATGGTAATATGGTATATAGGAGAAAATCAAGAAAATAAGAGGAACATATAAAGTAGCGATCTTGAGATTTCTCCACAACTTATATTGAAAACTCGATAGTATGTCGATTTGTTTTTTGATTATTGAAAGAAAGTCTAAAGAAGCCGTACGGTTTTTTTTTTTATTGAATGAAAATCCGAAAGAAGATGTGGAGAGAAAGATAGTAAAAAAAAAAAAATAACTCACCCGCATACCTATAATCCATAAAATTGATGACAAGAAAAAAAGAAATTAACTCAAGAAATTAAAAAAAAATAGTGAGATCTTTTTTTTTTTTTTTTTTTTTTAAAAATCTTTCTTGAGCATGAATATTTTATTGTAATATGCGTCTTTACTGTACAAAGTTTATTAATGGGTGGTTGAATTTATAATGTCTTTGTCTCACAACTTTTTGGACTTTCTTTCAATAAAACAAAAGTCTTTCCACCATTCTTTTTAATTTCTTTCAATAAAAAAAAAATTGAAATATTATTGAGTTTTCGATATAAATTATGGAGAAATAAGCATCTCTCTAATATTATTGAGTTTTCCCGTGGATGCTCTAACACCCAAATCAGAGCGTGAATGAAGGGACGATGGCGTGGATCCTCTCGAGGTGGCCCCTTCTAATCAAACTTTACATCTAATTCTTTAATCCCCTTTGAGTAAGAACTGTAAAAGGCTTCACATTTTGTCATTTTTTTCTTCCCTTTTTAACAAAAGGATAAAGAATTTCTTTTCATTGTTGACCAGGTCTTCAGGTCAAACATATATTCTATTCTCTTGTTCTATTATATGCTTCTTACATATCCTAATACCTAGTCTGCCGCTTTATGTGTTTTAACAATACTCATAACCTTGTACCCTTCTTTTACGCTGATTCTCCTATCCATGCATCATCTTTTGAGACCTCATTGGTGTATGTTACATCTATGGTGATATATCGGTCACGGGTCTTAGTTAAAATGTACTCGAGATATTTTAAAATTTGAATTATCATGTCTTTGGTTCTGTGTCTTTTAATACTTTAGTTTTGTTATACAACCTTGATATATTTTTCATATCTTTTATCCCTGCTTGGTTTTCTCCTTACCTTTTTCCTCATCTATTTTTTTTCTCTGATTTCCTTATAGTTTTCTCTTAGTGGTCTTTCACTTGCGCAATGATTTGCTGGTCTCTCACCAACTCCTCCAGAATTCATTAGGGATTTTGGTATAAAAGGAAATAATATACTATCCAGATTGTTTTCAACTGAACTCTTTGTAGGATCATAATATCGCAAAGCGTACAAGGTTCGCGGGATTAATAAACGGCGTCGTGAGGGAGAGTCGCAGAAGCTAAAATAAACGACGCAATGAATAACGACGAGGCAAAACATAAAGAAGACGTGAGACCCGGGCGAGGGTTAAGAAGTGTCGCGAGCGAATGTTTGTGCATCTGCGACACTTCGCGGGACATTCCCGAAAAATAAAGGGTAGCTTAGCTGTCATCCACTATGTATCACCCTATATAAAGGGTTGAGTGAGTCTGTTGTAGGGGGAGAGATCTTTTTGGAATTGTTGGGCAAGTCATTAGGAGAGAGAAAGTTTAAGAGTGCTTTAATTTCTAAGTGTAATTCTATTTCCTTCTGTAAACAATTCATAGATTCAATCAATAAACATTCTTGATCTTACATTTTCGGTGGACTAATTAAGCAAAATCGAGTAAGGGGTGTAGTGTGGAAAACTTTGCTACTACATATGCGCTAGAAACGGGGACGAGCAAAGTGATTGGCGTAGAAATTGGAAGGAATTTGGATTAACGAGAGAAAAGATTTGGAGAAGGTACTCAAGAATTCATTGGAAAAGAAAATGGCTAGAAGAAGAAATGTACAAGGGCAACCAACGATTGTAAGAAGAAGTGGGAGACTTGCTTTGGAGAAAGGAGGAATGAAACAGGAGAATCGTCAAGGATGAATATGAGAAACGATGGAGAAGATCAAAACCAACCACCAATCTCTGTAATAGCAAACGCGCCGTGGATTATGATAGAGTAAGTGTACATACTTGGAGATCTCGATTCTCGAAGACGAAAGAGAAGAGGAGCAAGTTTGGTGAACAATGGACAAGGAGAGCAAGGAACTAATGGAGAAATGAATCCGAAGAAAAGAAGAAAAAGATTAGAAAGATTGAGACAAACAATACACGAAGAGAGACTAGAGCGGAGGAACGAGCAAACTTGACAAGACAAGAATCATGAATTGAGGATGGAAAATATGAGGTTGCAAAATAGGAGATCAAGTAGCGTGAGATCAAGTTCAAGATCGAATAGGGGAAGAAAGAAGGAGAGTTTTACCAATAGAAAGTACCGAGGAAGAAACACAAAATCCGAAATAGAGCATGGCGAGAGTAAAGAGGGGAAATGGAAGATCGTTATATTCCTCGGCTCCGAAGATCTTCAAAATGAGCGAAATAGGGAAAGTCAAGGAAACATGCAACTTCAAGGGCCGAATGACCCAAATGCGAGAAGGAAGAATAATCTTGCAGGAGAGAAGAATTGAGAAGAAACCAAGAGATCGAGAATGACATTGAGAGACACTACATTGAGCAAAGCGCGACTAGCTGTGAGAGAGAAAGGATGAGAGAAGAAATGGAAAATCAAGAGATGGAAGAGGCAATCAGGCAGAATAACCATGACAAACAAGCGAAAGAAGAAGGGAACAAAATCGTACCAATAGAAATATTAATGAAGAATATGAGAGGGTGCGAGATGAGAATTGAGAGACAGCCAAGAGGAGAGAACAACCGATACAATGGCGTGCGGGTGGAGAAAGAAACGAAGAAGAGCGTCGCAGGGAAAGAAAGAAGAGGAGAAAATAACGAGCGGGAAGGTCAAGATAGGCACGAGCGAAGAAGGAGAAGCGAGTTAAAAAGACCAATGAGAATCAAAGCTCGAGGCAAATGAACAAATCTTAAGAAGTCGGCTGAAATGAGAGGATTCTTTGAACAATAGAAGGGAAGGAGGAAGGAGACAATTAGACGAAGCCATCGCCGAAGGCTGCGAAGAATCTCTTCACGCTAGAAGTACGGATGGGAGAATACCTCCTAAGTGCAATCTTCAGCATTAACAAACACCTTGATGGAACAACTCGCGCAGACAACATATCAAGGCTTATATGAGGTGTATGTTTGCGGTGGGAGAATCATGATGCTATACTGTGCAAATATTTCGCATCAAGCCTAATTGGAGAAGCACTAAAATGGTTTGAAGGTCTGCCAAGGAACACAATCACATCATTTAATCATTTACAAGCCACATTCCCTGGGAGCATACATAAGTAACAACTCTTCACGAGTATTGAAGATGTATTCAAGTTGAAACAAAGGGTTGGCGAGAGCTTAAGGCTGATTGACAATAAGATGGAGAACCATGTGTAAGCGAAATGGCGGGGACGGGTTGAGGAAAGATATCTCATTCTCTCATTTGTGAATGCTCTCTTCGCGACTAACTTGTTATACATTCAAATCTTTAGAGTCAAAAATACAATCACGATGGCGTAAGTGCGAGAATTACAGGGAAGAATATATCGCCTTAGAAGAAAGATGTAATGAAATGAATTCTTATCCGGTCGCGAACACAAAACTCGAATGCACGCTAACGCAAGCTTGTTACCTCAATTCATAAATACAAGTGGCGAGCACTCCCCGCAAGGACAAAGATGCGGAAGGGTGATGAGGACATGACGGAAGATAGTAGCCATGGGAAGCCATGATTGGGGAGGAGTTTGAACAAGAAAGGAACTATTACAACCGTAAAAGAAGCAATAATAAGATTCGGAGGCTAGATCATGCGCAAGAAACTTACGGTGGGACGAAGGCAATATAACCATGGAGGGAGGAGAGAAGTCGTAGAATAGTATGGGAACCAATTAAGATGCCTCCACCGAATGCTAGTGTGGAAAAGATCTCGGGAGGCTATACTTGTGATGGAAGATGTACCAGCACCTTGGAACGAGGATGGAACCACCAACAAGCGACCGAAGTCATGAGTTTTGTTCTTACCACCGCTTCCATGGACATCAAACAAACGACCGCGAAACGTAAAGAGAATCATTCTCGGGATGATTGATCAAGGGAAGTGAATCACTTTCTAAAGAGAGAAGAAGGGCGGACGTTACCACCACCAAAATGCACGAACGGTGTACGGCGAAAGGAAAGGAAACATTTGTGATAGTAGTCGGAACAAAAGCTAAAAATTTGAGCTCAACTCTTATCGTCCACTCTTATCGCACAATCGAAGATTTCCATGACAACGTGCTCCGGTAGAGTCTTTGCGAGAGATGCTAATGATAAAGAAATAATGGCACAGCGAGAGCAGCGCGATTAGAAAAGTGGCATTTGAAGACTATTTCTTTCTCTGCCCAGATGAAGTGCCAAAGGAAAGAAACACATGATAGCCCGTTGGATTTGTGAAACTAGAGATTAACCCAAAACCAGTTGATGGAGAAGATGATGAAGCGAAGCTTTGTCGGGCGATCAACCGAATCCCAATCGATGTGGAAGTTCTATGAATATTCTTTTTACCATACTTATAAGACGATGGGAGGAAAGGGATGAGGATTTGATCCCCCTCAACATACAAGATATATGGCTTTAATGGCACTGCAAAACAAACCAAAGGGAGAGGTTCACATGAGAATACTCTACAAGGGTTATCAACCGATGTTTTATTCTCAGGTTGACGTGGAATCCCCGTATAATGCACTGATTGGGAGGCCATGGCTTCATGAAATCTTGGGGTCGGCGTCAACATACCATCAATGTATAAAATTTCCACATCCAAACGGCATTGGTAATTACACGGGAGATCTGGAAGGACGCAACAAAGTATCATGAGGTCGATATAAAGTCACTAAGAAAGAAATGCCAAAAGAAAGGGTTGGAAGCAACATGTGAGAAATGAGCAGGAGAAAGGAGAAACCGATGGTAGATGCTATATAAGTGAGGGCTGAACATATCTCGCGAGGTGAATCACGGAGATGCATCAATATTATTGACAATAAAGAAGCAAAAGATATGAGGAACAAAAGGCATAAGAAGTGAATAATCAATAAAAGCAAAATGCAAAGTAGCAATTGAAGTAATGATAAAAGTAGAATCTACATGACCAAGAGTAAATGAGAATTCGACTAAGAAAGAAAAGTGAAATACAACAAATGGAGAACAGAACTATGCGAATACTTCGCAAAACAAATATCACAAATAATGAAATATGAATGATTGAATGATTTAACAAATACTGAATGCGAAAAAGAATGGGACGAACCTTTATGGCGTACACCTAGTTCGCGAATAACATTTCGTAAGAGGCAAATGTAAGACCTAAAGTGCGTCATATAAGGGGGTATCTCTCGCCATGGTTCATGGGGAGAGGTTACACCGCTCCCGAAGCCTCGAACCATGAAAATTTGGGGCCCATGAAAGCCTATCCTAAGAGGTACCTTGGATTCCCAACTATATATGTAGGTTATACCTCAGGTTGGGCGACCGAGGGTCTCTTCTTAGGGAGTCGAGTGTATGCTCAAGGCGCCGAGGTACACGGCTGAGCTGGAGTGCCCGTGGATGGATGAACCTACCCCTCGGCCATTCTTGCAGAAGTCTTGGCATATGCGTTGCACCGCCCTCGAAGAAAACTCCACTTAGGGTGCGATCTCGTAACCATAAACCCTATAGGTATAAGGGATAAGAGGTGCGTAAAACAATCAAGTTGTTGTTAAGCCCAGGATGGGAGGAGCTGGTCTTGTATGGCCGATGTTTCCGCCTCCTCAAGGGGCAACAGGGAGATGATAAGGCGACGCCTCCATTAGGGGGTGTCAAAGCAGAGCACGCAAATGTCATAAGGCTATGTTTTCGCAAGAGAATTTAGGCTCGTCATATTTGTGCAATGATCCCGCCGAGGCAATAATACTAACGCGAGGGTAAGGCGAGATCAATGGGTCTTTACACGAAAGTGTACGAGGACGTCCTGGGCGAAATGCACGCACGACCGCGATGTCATGGGGCTTTGTGTTTGCAAGGATATATAGGCCTGTCATATTGTCGCGACTAAAAACATCCTTGCAGAGGCAAAAATACTTGGAAAATGATAAAGGTAAGATCAATGGGTCTTTGGCATGCAAGTGTAAAGACGTCCCGCGATTTTGTCGCAATGAAAGGTGGCAGGGAAGACCTCTAACTAGGGAGGTCTAACTAAGACCACACAAAATGATAAGGCAGGGTCAATGGACCCTTGCTTGAAAATATAGAGGCGGCTCGACATTGTCGCATAATGAGAAGAGATAAGATACATTTATGAAGATAAGGCAAGGCAAGTAAAATTCTTGATCTATTGAGACATGCGACCAATACATTTCAATAACAATAAAATTATTATTCAACAACATACATGAAGACAACTAAAATCTTTCATCTGAAGATAAATAACAGAGGCAAGTATGGGAATGGAGAGGATGAAATATTGTTATTCATCTTCTGATGCAAGAGTTATACATCAATGATGTTAGTCAATTATATTACAAGGAAGAATTGCCAAAAAAGGGGAGTGAAGATTGAATTCATGGGGAAAAAATCCAAGAAGTTCACCATAACAAAGATACAGCAATGTACAGATATTACAGGCAGAAAGAAAACAAAAGAGTTATATCTTTGGTGATTCTTCTTCTTCATCCGATTCTTCGGTTCTATTATTCTCATTGCCAATTTTCTTCACAAAAGCCTCACTATCGAAACATCGGAGACAGGTAGATTCTCAGGAACCTTTTCAAGAAGCCAGGGATATGTATGCGAGGGATATTCTGGTCCTTACAAACATACTCCATGCCTCCATTCGAAAACGAACTAAGCATCATTATTAAAGTTCTCCACCGTCGTTAGAAATTGTTTCTTCATCTTGGAATATTTATTCTGTTTAAGGAGAGACTCTTTGCGAGTTGTTGTTTTTCGCTGAGTTCTTTCAATTCTCGCGGGAAAATTTCCTTCGCGAGTTGTTCTTTTCAGATTCAAGCTCTACAATCCTACCTTCAAATCTTTTCTCGGATTCTACAAAGAAGTAACAACAAGTTAATGATTTACAAACAATACCTAATAAGAAACAAAAGAAGGTATATAAGCAACCTTCTCTCGTCGATATCATATCTTTAACAAAGGAAGTATGCTCGGCATGAAGACTAACATCAACACCTAAGTTATTTCTGGCATTATCTAAACTTTCAAGAGCAGGCGAATTCATCATCATTATTTATAACAAGGAGGAACGAATTTGATCTTCTCGCTCACTAAGTAAGGAATTCTCAAGGAAGCAATTCATCTCGCTCAATTTGTAGCTCAAGAAGAGATTTTGAAATTTTGCTAATGGTGCACCATTATTAGCAATACGATCTTTGTCATCTATATGGTCACTAATTTTTTCTTCCTCAAAATTTTGATTTCTTTATGAGACTCAAGAAATATTTGTTTAAATTGGTTGGTTGTACTTAAACCGGATCTATGTTCAATTTCTAAAAGGCGATATTTGGTCCTGGAGTTCATTTAATGAAAGGGAGTTAATTTTGTTCGATGAACTACTTAAAAAAGAGTTGTTGAGGTGAGCAAGAAGAAGGTTATTATCCATAGGTTCCTGGAAATGTATGGAGTAAGAATAGCCTCATCTGAGAGATTATATACATCTCACAAAGTAATAAGTTAGGGGGCAATATCGTACCGATGAAACAAAAATAGTAAAAGGAGGAAAAATTTTATACCATAAAGTTCCGATTAGCTCAAGAGTGGACACCTCATCTTTTGGAGTCAAGTTAGGTATTCAACTTTTGAATTCTCTGCGTCTTTATCATGAGACGACGCTGACTTGATCTCTAATTCTCGAATCTTCTTGCTCAATCGCAGTTCTTCTTTTCAAGATTGTTGCGTCTTCTATAGAGATCCGAGGCAACTACAAAAGAAGTTCTTCCAACCTATGAAAGAAAACAGGAAAAGGCGCCGTACATATATATTTAAAAATTTAAAATTAACAGGGAAATGTGATCGCATGCATACAAAGACCCAAGGGCGTTCAAGAAGTCGGAGACACGATTCACAGAGGCTCCAATGAAAGAATCATTGCCTTCTAATAAAGTAGCGTTACACATTTGCGAGAGTACATGCAAAGGGAAGCTAGGGGAGCATCTCATTCCTTGGAAAGAGTCTCGAGAAGATGCTAGATAATCGATCCATAGGAGAGCCGGCCAACGAATCTCCTTAGCAAGAGAGAGATTCGATCATGGTTATCCTCATCGAAGATTCGGAGCTTGGAGTTAAGGCGAGAAGAAGATTGAATCTTTCGCTTCTTTAGTTAATGGAGCAGAAGATTTACCCTTGAATGATAGTTTTGCCTTTTACCTTTAGTCTTCGCGGCTAAAGCTTCTTCAACTCCAACCTTCGCATCTGCTAAAGATAAGAAACAGAGGCAACAATATTGTTTCAAATAACAAAGGAAGTGTTTCTTACTTCATCAAGCTGGCATCGAAGTATCGACAGGGTACTCTCCAACGGATTATCCTTGTATTTTCTTCTCAATTTGGAGATTCGAAAAATTTCACAAACTCAACAAATATAAAAAGAAAATTGCAAAGGCAAAATTTAAAATGGGAAACATACCTCATTTGCTTTATCAAAGCCATTTGAATTCAAGGGATGATATCCTGCGAGGTTCGCAGGAAGAATACGAGCCCGCGATATAAGGGCCATTTAAGATCAAGGGGTACAACCCACCATTTCTCATCTTTGGAGTGGCGAGGAGTAGTATTATTACCCGGTGCCAATCAATATCCCGCATGAGCAATTTATCCTCGGGACATTATCCTTCTTTCTCGTGCGAATGCCCGAGATTTCGCATTAACCATCTTTATCACCGAATAGTTTTCAAAAAAAGTTCTCTACAAGTGTACTTCTCAAAGACTATTTCCAAGTCTTTGAAATCGGGGTGTCTAACAGTAGCAGGGTATAAAGATCCTTTGTCAAGCACCACGATTCGCGAACTCAAGCATTAGGCGAATGCAATCGTCACTTAATTGATAAATTCGAGAGAATTTTTCATGGGCCAAGATTTCATAAAATAAAGGCATCTCGGGATTGTACAAGGAATGGGAAGTCCCATCAGAAGCTGACCTAGCGAGACTATAATCTTTTGATCATCACATCGATGATCGTAAAATAACCTTGCAGAAGAATGGATGAAGATCCTTGATCGTGAATGGTTGATAGAGTAAAACCCTTCTCGAGTAACTGTTGGAACTTCTTCAAAAGAAGCTTTGTATGCACGATCGATGAAAGCCATTTATCAGTATGGGAATGGATGGAAGATTGGAGATTAGGATCAGCGTTGAAGAGATGAAGAAAAGATTTACAAGGTAGCGGGCGCAAATGCGCTAAGGAGAGAATCAAAGAGAAGTGCAGAGAGAAACTAAAGAATGAAAAGGAGAGGAAAAGAAAATATATATAGGAAAAGATCCTCGAGAAAAACGAGGTCATTTAATGCGAGAAGAGACATGAACGGTCAAGAATAAAACGGTTGAAAGAGACGTGTCAAGAAAGACATTAATAATCAAGATCCGTGTAAAAGTACAAACCGAAATAAATAAAGATAAGCCGGTCGCAAGAAATCAAAAGAATCACTCTCATGATACTCTTCCCTTCATAGAGAAATATGAGGAGAGACAGGAGACGACACTTCATATACATCTTAAAGAAGCTTCTGAATTAGCAAAGAATAGAGGTGGCAAGTACGTACTTTTCAAGTACAAGTATTCTTTCGCTCGTTCCTTCACCAACAAAACCAAAGAATATGACAATAATGAATTTTTTTCCTAAAATCGCTCTTCAAGCAATATTCAGGAAAAGAGGCAAGATGTAGGATCACAATATCGCAACGTACAAGTTGGCAGGATAAGTGAACGACGGCGTCGCCAAGGAGTCGCAGGAGCTAAAATAAACGACGCAATGAATAACGAACTCTTCAAAACTTGGGAATTAAGAAGAGTATAAACTTATTTGGGGGAGCAAATATCTCATTTCAAATCAAAGAAGTAGAGACTTAATATCTTCATCGTTTCTTTCCAAACCTTAGAATATTTCTTTTGGGTTACCTCTAATGGTCCCCGGTACCCCTTTGGAAATGTATTTGTAACAACAAAAGCCTATCACGACATGAATATTTCAACAGACTATGTTAATAAAATTCCCTTATGGGCTAATGTCTTGAATGCAAAACATGAGCATAGGTCTCAGGAAATGATAGGGGTTATAGCCAATAAACTTGGAAAAGTTAGAAGAGTCTTATCTAGATGGAATGTTTCTACTCCTGATTACTTCCCAAGGATTCTAGTTTTGGTAAACATTGAAAAACCTCTCATTGACAAGCTCTTAGTTAAAGTAGGAAGGTACCATGTTACTGAAATATTTTTCAACTACATGAATCTCCCGTCTAAGTTTTGTTAACACTGTCTTCGTTTTGGTCACAAAGAAGATAGTTGTGCAATCATCCAGAAATGTTCTTTAGAGGATATTTATGATATCTCTATAAGTTCTCCTTCTCCATGGGATGATCTATGCTTTCTAAATGATTCTTAAGTACAAATCTAGAATCCAAAGGATAATGTGGATTGCATAGAATCCTTTCTTTCCATCCCTGGAGTTCAAGAGACCTTCCAAACTTTCTTTGAAGTCAATTCTCACTTTGAGTCCTCTAAAATCTCTGAATCGACTAAGATACGTCCTATTTTGGAACCTTCTCCTATTTATGGTGTTGAAATTCCTTTGATCATAGACTCAGATTTGGGCAAAAGAACTGCAATTCATTTCCATCTTTTTCCAATGAAGCTGTTATCATTCATCCAACTGAGTCAAGCCGAGTCAATGAGTTGGTAAGGATTAATGAGCTAGACTTGTTCCCATTCACCGGTCATTTACAAGATATCCCTAATCCGGAACTAGCTAGAACTCGTTTAGTCTCTCCTTTAGCTGAAAGAAGATTATCTTTTTCTCCTTATGAGAATGCTAGGGATTGTCTTGATTCCCCAATTTCCGTCTCCTCCTTATATGCTAATACCATTCACTTGGAATCCCCTATAACTCCCCTCATCCCAAGAAAAAACTTAAATCTTTCCATTTCTCCGATTATTGCATCTGCACCAACTTTTCATATTTCAGTTTCTGATTTCTTGAATTCGCCGGAGTCTAGCAACTCCATTTCAATCCCATCTGACAAAGGTATCTCAATATAGACCAATATGGCTCTAACATGAAAGAACACCATCAAGTAACTGGATTCTATCTCCCTTTATCCTTCTCACTATCTCCCTTATCGGAGCGACATGATGCACTACAGGTTTTTCCTTCTTATCTCAAACCCTAATTTTGTCTTAATTTTAAATTCGCACTAGTTCTTAAGTCATTTGCGTAAATTATTATTTTTTTGTTGGAAACCTAGGTCATCTTACACTGTAATCCTAATTACCCTTAATCTCTTGAGATATTATGTTGTACGATTGATGTTATTAAGTCTTTTATCTAGCTTTAACTTACATAATCCTTGCTTTCTCCCTAGTCATAATGAAACTAATAACATGGAATGTTCAGGGATGTGGAAACCCCTATGCACAGAACCATCTAAAACAACTATCTAGTAAGGAAAAACCTGAAATCCTTTTCCTATCTGAGACAAAATCTCAGAGACACCTAGTCAAATCTCTAACATCATCATTTTCTAATTATCATATTGTTGATCCTATAGGTCAGGCAGGAGGTTTGGTTGTTGTATGGATAAATGGATTCCATCTTGAAATAGTTCAATGGAATATAAATATGATTAATATAATAGTGAACACCTCATTTGAATACCAACAAAAAAAGCTAAATTAAAAACTAATGGAACTAGAAGCTCTTTACGACACCTAAGAATCTATAGCTAAACAACAGTTTAGAGATAACATAATTGAGTTAGGAGAGAGAAATACAAAATACTTCCATACGATTACATTAAGAAGACGTAAATGGAATAAAATAGAAAGTATTCTAAATGAACAGAACATAGCAACTAGAAACAGAAGGAAATCAACAATATTCTAACTAATTATTTCCAATCTCTCTTTACTGAAAACCCGGAAGAAGCTTCCCCCATTGACTTCATCTTTGATGATTTTCCCCCTGTTATCTCTTCTCTAGACAGCTCTAGTATCTTGGTAACTCTGATTAAAGAGAAAGTCTTCGTGGTACTTAAAAACATGAAACCTAACAAGTCTCTAGGTCCAGATGGTTTCCCAGTTAGAATCTTTTCACACAATTGGGAAACAGTTGGCACTCAAGTCACTCTAACTGTCCAAAACTTCTTTTCTTCAAAGCTAATGAACCCTGAATCAAACAAGACACATCTCTTTCTGATTCCAAAATTAAACAACCAAAAAACCCAAGTTAATTCTGACTAATAGAGCTATGTAACACTGTTTATAAGGTAATTGCTAAAATATTAGCAAATAGAATTAAACCTCTTCTGGAAAAATTAATTTCTCCATATCAGTATGCATTTCTCTCCTCTAGACATATTTCATATAATATTATATTGGCTCATGAAATCATTCACTCCTTTAAAAAGAAAAAAGCAAGAACTGGAGGCCTAGGGATAAAAAATAGACATGTTGAAAGCTTTTGATTGAGTCAACTGGAAATTTCTTCTCACCACTCTGAAAACTTTTGGGTTTAATGAGGATGTTTTCCTTCTCCTAAAACAATGTATATCTATAACTTCAATTTCAGTCATTTTAATTGGAACGCCGGGGAAAGCTTTTAAACTATCCAAAGGTTTACGCCAAGGCGACCCTCTTTCCCCATTCTTAATCATAATATGTATTGAATTCTTCTCAATGATTTTCCTCTCTCAAGAGAACAAAAAACTTCTTCATGGTGTTAAAATGACCCCAAAAAGTGATTCAATCTCCCACATTTTCTTCGCAGATGACTGCCTGCTTTTTGTGAAAGTTAATTTAGTTGAATGTAGGAATTTACTAAAAACAATAGACATCTTTAGTAAGGCTTCAAGACAACTTATCAACTTCCATAAGTTTGGATTTTTCTTTAGTAAGAAAGTGGAACCCAAACATTAGAGAGTGATGTTTAAAATTCTAAAAATTAAACATATCAATCTTAGAGACCCATATTTAGGAGCTCCTTTTTTAATGGATAGACCCAAGATAAAAACATTTAAACCCATTCTTAAAAGAATGGAAGATAAATCTAAAGGTTGGAAAGGGATTGTTCTTTCACAACCAAGTAGATCTGTCTTGAATAAAGTTGTTCTTGCTAGTATACCAACTTTTCAAATGGGGTATTTTGTCATTCCAAGGAAAATAAAAATTAAGATTAATGCAATACAAAGAGATTTTTGGTGGGGAAAAGGAATTTATCCAAAAGCATGGCCAAATCTATGTAAACCAATTCAAAAACGGGGTTAGGGGTTTTAGAGACGCACATAAATTTAATCTTGGAGTGCTAGCGAAAGTAGCTTGGAGACTAATCAAGGAACCAAATGCTTTATGGGCTAAAACAATGGGATCTAAATGTTTCAAGTCTAAATCACCTCTTAGAGCAAAACCCCTAGCTAAATGCTCATGGATTTGGAAATGTATCAGTCAAGGTTTAGAAATAATTCATAAATTTAGTATCTGGGAAATAGGTAATGGCATGAGTATTAAAATCTGGAATGATAACTGGATACCTGGTCTTAATAAAAACTTAGCTACGTACCTATTGTAATTCAACAAACAATCACCTAATTCTGGTATCAGACTTAATTGACCATGTTTCTAAAAAATGGAACCTACCCCTTATCAACTATGTTTTCCCTGAGGATATTGCAACCAAAACTAGTAACATTTACCTTTTCATGTAATACTCAAACACAAAAACAAGACTAACTTAGATGGACCCTAACAAAATCAGGTTACTTCACAGTTAAATCTTTGTATGATAAATTAAATGAAACATAATCTGATAATGTAAGCTTATCCTTACCTAAGTCTTTCTGGAAATTATTATGGAAATTAGATGTATCTCAAAGAATTAAATTATTTTATGGGAATGTTTACACAATGTGCTTTCTACAAACTCTAAGCTATTTGGAAAATTAAAGGACATAAACCCATCTTGTACTAAGTGAAAAAAAAGAAACTACATAACATCTCTTGTTTCATCGCCCTTATGCTAAAGAAGTATGTAATTCAGAACCTATCCCTATATCATTGAATCTAGTTCCTGCCTGTAAGATTCTCGACCTATGTAAGGATTGGTTCAACAACCCTGGACATGAAATTTCTATAGAACTAATTCTTACTAAGATGTGGTTCATTTGGAAGGAAAGGTGTAATCGAGTTTTTGAAGATAAATCTAAGTCTCCTACGGTATGGCGTTAGAAATCCAAGAGGCATATTTCTTTTTGGTCTAAGATGAAATTCAAAATCGGTGAGAATAAAAAGACTACTACGAAGAAATCTAACCCTACTTGGTTGGCACATCAAAGACTTTCATTTAAAATAAATGTGGATACATATGGATCTGAGAACTTTTACCATCAAGTTTTGCTTTAATTTTAAGAAATGATACATGGACTTTCGAAGGAGAAAGATCAGGACCATCAACTTGTCCAGACCCTCAAGAAGCATAAGCTAAAGGAGTCCTTCATGCAGCAACTTGGGCTAAGGAAAAAGAGCTTAAGGATTTTAGCATTGAAGGAGATTGCGAAAGTCTTTTCAATTATCTTAATGGAAAGATCTAAGACTTTTTCTTGGCGCAATAAAGCTTTATTAGATGAAGCAGATAGGATAGCAAGATAATGCACCAATTTTTTGGGATTTTATTTTGTTCATAGATTAGGAAATATGGTTGCAGACACTCTAGCTAAATTTGCACGAACTTTAAATTCAGTATTATATTGGGAGGTTATTCCTCCAACATGTATTCAACACCATGTATCGGTAGATAAATCTAATATCAGGACCAAACCTCCATATTAGATGGCTTTACTAATGTTGTAATCCGGACTCCTTTAGAGTCTTAAGTTTTTAATGAAATATTTTATTCACAAAAAAAAGAGTCCTAATTTCCACAAACTATCTGAGAAGTATTCACTTGGCATTTCAATATCATCATTTGATTTAATTTTAGTAGTTATGTAACGAGCGACAAGATTCTCAATACACATAATAATAGATCAGTCGCCAACTACTTAATTAATTAAATGAAAATGTGTAGTCCAAAATCAGTCTTTATCCGGCACACTTTATTGGCCACCAAAGTTGCACCCTTAATGCCCCTGCATTAAGCATTCACTCCAAATGATTAATCATATCTAATTAAGCTGTCTAAATCATTATGTTCTCCGGTAGACCTGAACTGTCCAGATGTAACCTACAAATCCCCGAACCAACAAAAAAGGTAAGCCTCAAATCCAACGTGCGAGAACTAATTTCTCCAACTGATTTAAACAGTGAGTGCATAGAAAGTCGAATCGTTTTTAAGGAATCGGGGAGTTGGACATCCAGCTTTTTAACTCACCACTTTTAAAGGAATCGGGGAGTTGGACATCCAGCTTTTAAAGTGAGTCTCTGAGATTTTGGGTAAGTGGTTTCTGACCAGGTCCCTCTCCCTCTTTCTCTGAAATCTCTCCTGAAATCCATCACCGCCATGAACAGAGGAAGATTAGCAGGAGAAGGATTCAGAGGAGGAAGAAGAAGAGAAGCTACACCAGAAAAATCTCATTCTCAACTACCACCACCACCACAGCCACAGCCACAGCCACAGCCACCATCTTCAACAACAAATTCAGGTGGTCAATTCCTTTTAAATTTACTTCAAAAACCCAATCAATCTCAACAACAACCACAGCAAAACCCTAGTTTTACTTCATCTAATCATACACATCATCATCATTATCACCATCCACAACAGCAGCAGCAGCAACAGCAACATCAGAATCAACAGCAGCAGCATCTTGATCCTGCTGTTGCAGCACTTGGACGTAGTATTCCATACCCACCACCATGGAATCTTCAATCCAATGGTGCAATCGATCCATCATCTCAATTTCTTCCTCCTCCTGGTTTTTCTCCTCCAAATCCATGGTCTTTACAAGGTTTACAACCTCCGGCTTCTTCATCTTCTTCTTCTACACATTTCCCTGGTCCAGTTTTTCCTGATGAACTTTTCAGATTAGGGCTTATGAGTAGCCATACTAATGTTACCCCAAACCCTAGTTTTCAGCAACATCAGCAGCAACCGAAGCAAGAGAGTATACTGTTTGGTTCTCTAGCTTGTGATATTCAGAAGGATAATGGAGTTACTGGTTTGAATGGAAGCTCAAATTTTACTGAAATTCGGTCTAATTTTGGAACGAATTGGGAATTAGATCCTAGGAATTCTAATCAAGCTCATCTAGGGAACCAACATTCGTTTCATGATCAGAGAAGAGGTGGTGGTGGTAGTGGTGGTGGTGATGGAATGGGTGGGAGGCAACTACAGCAGCAGCAGCAGCAACAGCAGCAACAGCAACAATTTCAGAGATCCACATTGGGAGAAGCAAGGAGAGGTCCGCCTGGTTTCGGACACAAGGAAGATAATCATGTTGAGTTCAATCATGGTGCTTTTCCGGATGAGATTACAAGGAAGAAGCAATCAAATGGACACGGTGGATTTCAAGGGAGGCTTAGTGGACAATTTGATCATCCAGGTCCTCCACCAGGAAGTAACTTGCATTCTGTTCCAGCATCAGCTATTGAAGAATCTCAAGCTAAGTTGCATCAAATTGGTGAAGGAAATGGTAATCCAGGGATTGCAAAAAAGGAAAATAGGACTAGAGATCAAAGAGATATTCGCCGAGGGGTAAATGATTTGGCTGAACAGTTTAAAGGTTCGGTGGCTCTTGGGAATGGCATTAGGCAGCACAACAATCAACATGATAAGGTAAAGTTTTCATTTTTATTATTTATTACCACTGAATGAAGTCCCTTTGGCAGCATATATCTTTTCTTGTTAGGTTTGATAGCGTTTTTGTGGTAAAATGTGAATCACTCAGTGTACTGTAGGTTGATTTGTTTAGTTCTTGCCAAATTCCATTTAGGTAATTAGTTATACAACGCAGAACATGTTATAGAATTTACATCTGGGAAGGTCGCTTATGGTCAGTGTAGATGTTTAAAATTTGTGAAGAAAGATTCCAACAGACTGTATGGAAGCAACTTTCATGAAATGTTCAGGTTTGCTATTATGTAGTAGATTGTTTAGGGACCAACATCCACCTTTTCTATCATAATCTGTTACTGGGTAAGATATCCTAATTTCATATAGGATGTTTGTTATCTGAAGGGCAGCAAGTCTGGAGCTAAAATAGAATTTTGTTGTCATAATGCACAAGCATCATTGAACTTGACCCACCATGGGTTGTATAGTTATTGTCACTCAATCATTTAATGGATAATGATATAAGTTTTCTCTGTGGTTTTAGTGGTTTCTTGATCCCATGGATTTGCAAATACCTTAACTCAAGTGCGAGTCAAAAATCTGAAGCTATATATAAGCATCATAAGATGAGACTGGTAGATGCCAGTGTGTGCCAAACAACTATAATAGACTGCTAGTGAGACACTTGATTTTTATGTTTTTCTTTTTCACGCAGTATTTTAGATTAGTACGAGTATTTTTCAGTGCTGGGACAGTGTAGTGGTTGTAGGTCTTTTAAGTTTTACACATACCATCAAGTCTTATGTTGCTTTGCTTAGTGTATGTGTTTTTCTTATTATTTAAATTTCACTTGTTGATCATCAGAACTCCAGAGGACTTTGGGCTCAACAGCGGATGAGAAATTATAGGGAATGTCGAAGTGATATTGATAAACTAAACGCACCTTTACTTGAAATATACGAATCTCTAGTACCACCTGAGGAAGAAAAAGCAAAGCAGAGGCATCTAATAGCATCACTAGAGAAACTAGTAAATAGTGAATGGCCTGGAGCTCAGTTGTATCTTTATGGATCATGTGCGAATTCATTTGGAGTTTCCAAAAGTGACATTGATGTGTGCCTTGCAATTGAGGAACCTGATGTTAACAAGAAAGAGCTTATAGAGAAATTGGCAGAGATGTTTGAGGCGAATAATCTTGAGAATGTGAAGGTGAGCTGGACGACTTTTTTTGTTGGTTATGAAATGCATTATTCGTGGAACATTAATTGACGAGGCAGAATTCTATTAAATGGTTTAACCGCACATTGCTTTATGTGGGCTATATGGATATTATTAAAGAGTTGCTATTTGGGTTAGGATGCTCTCCTAACCATGTTGATCATCCTTATCGAAAATAAGCTTATTCTAAATGTTTAATCCCTGTCATAGACTCTACTTTCTATTTTAGATCTTTATTCAGTTTACATCTTATTGGCAACAGGCTCTGACACGTGCTAGAGTCCCCATTGTGAAGCTTATGGATCCTGAGAGTGGTATCTCATGTGACATATGCGTAAATAATGTACTCGCTGTTGTCAATACAAAGCTCCTACGAGATTATGCACAGATTGATGGTAGACTGCGACAACTGGCTTTTCTTGTGAAGCACTGGGCTAAGTCACGAGGAGTCAATGAAACATACCGAGGAACCCTATCCAGCTATGCGTGAGTCACAACTGACATTTTTTATTTATGATACCCTGTTCTGCGAATTGTTAACTAAGAAAATACTTTTGTATTTGTAGTTTCCTATGTTAAAATGTTAAAACTAGTGTTAACTGTTCCAATTTTATCTTTTTTTTTTGCAGTTATGTTCTTATGTGTATCCACTTTTTACAGCGTCGGAGGCCTGCTATACTCCCATGCTTGCAGGTATATTTTGTTGCAATGCTTGTGGCTTCAGTCGCTTTATTTGTTAGCCATCTGATTAATTTTTAACTTATGTTGTATGTACACTCTAGCTATCATTTCTGCTTCCCTTGTAAACCCTTTCCCATTATCGTGCCCAGGAAATGGAGCCTACTTATATCGTTAACGTTGATGATATTCAATGTGCTTTCTTTGATAAAGTTGAGAACCTTCGTGATTTTGGAGCTGGTAATAATGAAAGTATAGCGTATCTGTTGTGGGCATTCTTTGATTATTGGGCACATCGTCATGATTATGCAAATTCAGTCATATCTGTTCGCACTGGGAGCATCATTAGGTGAGTGATTTACTTTCTGGTGTGTTACACATGCTTATGCAAGAAAATAGTAGACCACTCGTCTTGGACCTCAGATTGTTTCAGATGTGAAGTTCCGTTGCCCATTACAAGTCTGCTGTCTTTATCTATTATCCCCGCACTGTTTGCTTTATCCAAATAATATGTTTTTTCAACATGAATGGAAACAATCCTAGGTTTTATGTCGACTACATAAGCCTAATAAAAAGCTCTTCTTGTCCACACTAATACCATCTCAACCTGACCATGACAAAGAATTAGCGTCCTCATGACTTCGAACGAAATTTTTTGATTATAAAACCCCAATTATCTTTCATTATAATATATATGTTGGTTGGTATTCAAACTGTTGTACTTTAATTTGGTCTGCAATTCTACTTTTTGCTAATATTCATTATGGTTTTCTTAAATACAGCAAACGTGCCAAGGACTGGACAAGGCGAATAGGAAATGATCGTCATCTGATATGCATTGAGGATCCCTTTGAGACATCCCATGACCTGGGTCGAATTGTCGACAAGTTCACCATAAAAACTCTTCGAGAAGAATTTGATCGAGCAGCTGATGTTATGCAGTATGATCCAGATCCTTGTGTAACCCTCTTTGAGCCTTACGTTCCTGAATCTGATGATCCTTGATATTGTTGGCATTGCTAAAGCTGTAATTATCCTTTTAGTCGGCATTGTAAAGCCCCTTATTTAGTAGTTTGAGAGTAGTTCTGCCATTTCGTTTTGGTTTGGTTCTGTTTCCTTCCACAGTAAATATATTAGTAATGATGGGTGTCACGTCAGTCTTCTTCCCTATTCAAGTGTATTGCTTCAGAGAGAGTCGGGGTTTTGTAAAACTTTCCAGTTGCTCTCTTTTATATACGTGCATTATTAGTAGTTTGGGTTAGTTTCGGAAAAAAGTTTGATCTAGCAGCGCTAGATCATTTTTGATCTAGCGCTGCTACAGCCGTTGGATGGGTGAATCCAATGGTGGTGGTGGTCAGTGAAGTTTGGGTTAGTTTCTTTGTTTCTTTTGCTGAAAATAAACAGTCTTGAGGGAAAAGAGCCGACTCGTGAATCAAAGAATCAGTCTGTTTCTTTGAATCAGATGCTGAATCAGATAGTCTGAGAAAATCCGACTCATGAATCCTTATCCTTTTCCCTACTAACACAGATGTTGGTTAAGGGTTCCAACAAAAGAAATTGAGCACAATTCATGTTGTCCAGTGTAAAGTTTTTGGATTGCAAAAAATTATGAAAAGACTAAAGAGCCGCTTTTAAAAAGAAACCTATTATAGGGGCTCCAAACATTTGGTTTTGAGGGCTCACAAGATGACAAAATCGGGTTATGCAATAGTAATCAACAAAACCCCATATCTAATTATTTTTTGTAATGGCTAAAATACCCTCTATGAATTATAAAATTAAATTTATTATATTTTCTTTCTCTTTTCATTCATAAATCATGATGAAGATGATGATCATAAAAAAAAACCTATTATTTTTCTTTTCTCTTCTTCTTCTCCGTCGTGATGAAGATGACGATCATAAAAAGAAAAAAACTAAGAAAACCCATCACTTATTTTTGAAAAAAAAACAGGTTTCAAGATCTATCTACGGTTGGGAAAATTCATAGTTCCCAGCAGTAGAAGATATCTCTGATTGGGAAAATTCATACTTCCCAATCAGAGAAGGGTTCGATCTACTGGTTGGGAAAATTCATATTTCCCAATAGTAGGCGATCTCTGATTTGGGAAAACTCATACTTAACCGTAGGCGATTCGATCTACAGTTGGAAAAATTCATATTTCCCTATCAGATATCGTCTACTGATTGGGAAAATTCATATTTCCCAACCGTAGACAGTTCGCCAAATCTGTTTTTTAAGAACCAATTCGATCGATTCCGCTTATCCATGCATTGAAACCAATTAAATAAGATGGGTTTTTGATTTTTACCTTATTGAAGTCATTGCGGGTGGATTAAATGGTGTTAATCGATAATGAATTGTTTTGAGAATTGACGATTAATCGAAGAAATAAGCGATGGAGGTGATGGGGAAGAAGAAAATAGAAGAATTAAAGGAGAGGAATGAAAACAAATTAGTTTTAGGTTTTCAATATTTAATAGGTTAAGGGTATTTTAGTATTTTTCTTATAAATTAGGTCCCCTTATCTTCATTGTAGGATATTTGAATCCTTAAGAGCCCTCAAAACTCTTTTCTTGGAGCCCCTATAATAGGTTTCTTTAAAAAATATGATATGAAGAAATGAAGCTACAGAGAATGAAATCACAAAAGTATATTCAAAGAATTTTAATTTTTACATCAAAATTGAAAGAATTTGATAACAACCCATGAAATAAAAAGTCTAGAAGAAATAATCTTTCATTTTAATTAGAAACAATGGTTTCAAAGCAGTTCAATCCATCAAACTCCAGAGCAAATCTTCTTGTACTAGTTGTTGTTTTCTTTTTCTCTTCTTGTTTTTTCTCAACCTGCTTCTCAGAGCTTACTTTGTTGTCCACTGCTGTAGTATTCTTCTTCGTCTCCATAGATGATGGTGAAAACTTGATCTTTTGGTTTAAGAACTCAAAACAAGCTGCATCAAAAGAACTGAAAATTGAATTCATGATTGATTGATTGAATTTTTAATTCTATCTCTTTTCTGGCTTTTGGATCAAGATGGAAAACTTACAGAAGATATATCTTCGCTGAGGAGTAATTGAGTACAGAGAATGGGTTTGGCATTGAATAAGAAGAAAGAAATTGGGATTTATAGAGAGAGTAGTTAGCGTTGAAGAACGCGTAATTTTAAATGAGTTGCTCTAGACGGTGATGGAAGCTACGGTCTAATGCGGAAACTAAACGCAGTCAAAGCAATTTTAGTAGTCTCTGGTCTTTGCTTCAACGGAAACTGGTTTCCTATTTTCTTCCCTTTTTCCAACACGTTTTCCAACTTTCCAAGTTTTGTCAGTGTCTTTATTTTTTCCTTTTTCTTTCTGAATTGCGGGGAATTGAAATCTGACTCAACAGTTATCTTGTGGTACCGTTATAAGATTTTTTACTGTTATCTTGCAGTACCGTTATAAGATTTTTTGAATGGAATGCATCGGAATATGTGTCAGATAAGTCATGTTTTCCATGCAATAAATTGTTTTTTTGGTGAATCTTATTAACATGTATATGGTATACAAGTTAATAAACCATATACATGTTAATAAAATCCGTCAAGTTTTTTTATGTTTATTTATAGATCTCAAACTCAATTATAACAGACCCATTATAAGGTCTTCTTTTTATCTTATCGTCCACACGAAGATTCATATTTAGCATTCATGAGCTGGAGTGGAGGAATAGATATAAAAAACTCAAGCCCGAATGTTTTTCATTCTTATTTTTTGCCGCGGTCCCTTTTGAAATTGTGGTTTCATTCGTAATCTCGATTACTTACAAATGGACTCCATATAAGGCCCTCTTTAAATTTTATTGTCGCTGTCAAAGTAGTCGAAATCGGTTTCCTCGGCCGATTAGTCGGCGAGTACTCGTTAACTGCTATATGGGAGATGCGACTTTAGGTCCTAAGCAATTTCCGACCTGTACCAATTTAATCTGCCCATTTTACCGATTTATAAAATAAATTAGATAAGTGGGTAGACGTTTAAATTACAGGTATATTGCTAACTTATTTGGCCCAAAACCTAATTCAGTCTTAGGCTTTTTGATTCACTTCTTTTTATATGCGGTCATCTACTCCATAGTTTCTATGGCGATGTGAGCCCTTAATTCTTCCGATTTAAAGAATAATAAGATAACGACTAAGGTATGGTTGGATTATCACTTTGCTAATCGTTTCTTAATTTTAGAATTTTTTTCAAGTAGATTTTGTTGAGTTTCTTTAGAAAGGGTATGATATGATGTATGAACTTTTGTCAAGTAGATTTTGCAAATTATACGGTCACTCTACTTCACAATCACTCTAATCCTTAATTTTTAGTTCTTAATTTGAACCTAATGCAAATTATACAATCACTCTACTTCACAGGGTGTTGTATGCAATGGCTTCATCGTCGACATCGTCTAGTGAAAACATTCGGGTGTCTACTGACAGTAAAAATACTACGTATTGGCATAACAACTTGAGTAGATTGATTATTTATATTAATTAGTCTAAGTTAAGTATTCTCATTAGTTGTTATTATATGGATCTTCAACAGGTACATAATCGAATACGTTAAAGTTTCAAGAAATCAAGAAGTATAGTGGAATTAGAGCATAATACTGTTTTTAAAAGTCCATATGTAAAGCGGTTTTGTCAATATGTTGTTGGAGCACTACTCAGTTGAACCCACTGGCGTTGGTATGCCAATTCATTTATCAAATTTATATGCCAAAACTTGTTATTGGTTTAGTCAACTAAAGTCCCTTTGCGGCTAGATTAGGTTTTAGTAGTATAGTATGGAATCAAAGTTATCCTTGAAGATTGGAGATTTCAGATTACACGAAGACATCTATCGAGAACTTCAGTAAAGGGTTAGTAAAAAATACTCGATTCTCTTGTTTATTCTACCTATATATCTAGCTACCAAAACAAAGTGTTCACTCTTTGAAACAACTTGAAAAGGCGAGGGTACCCAAAAGTCCTTTCTCCGAAACTGATTGTCTATGGACTGAGTCGAGACAATACAACAACAAAGTATGTTTACTTGGTACAAAGGTTCGGACTTAACCAAACATAATAGGATTGCTTATCAAGTAAATAGGAATTAACGTTTGTGTAATTTACTTTAATTATAATAAAACAATTATAATGCGGAAATATAAAGTAAATGACAGAACAAGATTTTGTTAACGAGGAAACCGCAAATGCAGAAAAACCCCGGGACCTTGTTCATAGTTGAATACTCTCAGGATTAAGCCGCTACACAAAATTAAACCTAACTTCGTATAGTTGAAACCAAGCAACTAAACCTATAGTTCACCTAGTTCCGTCTGTATTCCCACGCCTCCAACTTATGAATAAGTCATGTACTTGGAACAATTCCTTTGGTTCGTATTCCAAACAGTAAAGGAACAACAAATCTGTTTGGTATCAACTCTCTTCAACCAAGTGATGTGAGTTAAACAAAGGCTCTTCTGTTTATCTTAACATAAACTCATTCGTCAAGTTCTTAGATCTATCTTATTCTCAATTACCAAAGTAATTCTTAAGATTTTACAATCAATACTTTTAATCACAAAGAATTGTATTGATGCCGATCTACACAACTAATCAATCCAATCTACCACAAGGATAAACTGATTATAGTTGGATCCTCTTATACCGAAACAAGTATTGTGCACACCAAATATTATGAACCCCAAATCAGAAATCTTCAATATCTTCTTTGTCTTCAAATTTTCTTAGATCTTCAATAAACAACTGCACACAACAACTTGAATCTCTTGTGATCAATCACGCATAGAATGTAGTCTGTTAACAATGGATTATCACAAGATCGTCTTTAGCACTAACAACAGTCTAAATATCCCTGTCGAAACTTCGATCTAGTTTGAGTGAATCTTATATAAGAAGAGAAGATTCTCAAGCATAAACAAACTAGGTGCAATCAAAGTTCAACCACCGTTAGTTAATCAAATCAATCGAAACAGAAGATAAACCGCAATTATCTAGTTTCCCACCAACGGTACTCGTAGAGCTTCTCAATCCCAAAGAAGACTTTAAACTGAGCGTCCGTAAGAGATTTCGCCTAATTAGGTTACTCTCCTCTCTGAATAGGCGGCTACACCAGTAATAACACAACCGAGGAAGTTTGCTGTCACGAAGGATTAGTTTGCTAGAAATGTAAACTTCAAGTATTTATAGACAAGGAAGTTTGGACACCAAGGAATTTCCAAAACCGAAAATATTCTCAAAGATATTCAATACGTTCCAAATTCGGTTTTCGTAATTCCTGGAAATGCTCTGTCCAAAATAATGATCGAAAATCTCTTTGGAAAATCTCAACTAGTAAATGCACATTTCTAATTCTCCTTTTTCTAAAATAAAATTAACAACCTTAAATAAAAGATTCTTAACTTATTTATTTCGATCCTGGGATTTTCTTCCTGTACCTATTAAGGAATAACTTTGAACAATAAAACATAAACATTACTGCACGTGTTCAAAGTATGCCGACATCCTTACTTTGTAAGTCCTCTTTCATACTTACAACCTTGAAACCGATTTGCCACACTTCCAAACAAGTTTATAATTGGTTCATCCGACTTTCAAGAACTATGCGATTGATTAAGAAACACTCAATCACAAATCATGGGTTTAACGATTCTACCAAAACAAGTTTCGGTTCTACCTTCATGTGAGTACTGTGCATAGTCACACTAGCTTTCCAAAATTCGGTTGACTAGGTACTAGGATCGGTTCCCCACATATATATGGTATCTAACTTATATGTGTTGCACATGTCTATAGGATCGGTTCCCCTTTGCCTAAAAACGTGTTGCACATGTTCATAGGATCGGTTCCCCTTTCTGCTATAAACCTTGCTGCACCTCATACAAGGATCGATTCCCCTTTGTGATGTGTTTCACCTCTTCATAGGATCGGTTCCCCTTTACCCAGATTCGGTTCAACAAAACACAAACTCGATCATACCATCTCAGGTGATTACTTAAGATCGGTTTCACTAATAAAAGTCATACCAATACATAAGTCAGGCCTTTGTGAATTGTTTTACCAAGAACACAAACAAGTCGTGAGCGGTTATACTAAATCACACATATTGGATGTTCACAAGATATGCAATGAATAACAATCCCAATAACGCCCGGCGATTTCCTTTTCGATTCATAAACAAGTTTATGAACTTACTTCCTTAAAACACATGTAAAACATTATTTCCTAGGATGAAATCCTCACCTCATGCCCATACATAATCACAATAGCATTCAAATGATTATGTCGATGTCTTATCTACAAAGTTTAATGGTTAAGCAATAAACTTCATATTGTATTCCTTAATACTATGTCTATCTAGAGTGTTCATGCTTCGCAGTTTCGTTTTCAATATGCACGACTTGAAAGATACGTTAGGGAATGAAACAGTTCAAGTCAAATATCACTAACCTCAAGTGGAAGGATGATGTTGTCGTTGTAGCTTCTTACTTCTTCACTTATTCAAGTCTTCACAATACTTGTAATGTCTCATATCCTAATACTTTCAAGCTAATCTATACGAAGTTGACTCTAGTACATAATCAAGCGACTCTTAAAATGAGTTTTGGATCACTAAAATATGACAACCAAACTTGACATACCAACGCTTGGTGGGTTCAACCGAGCTATTCTCTAACAATCTCCCCCTTTGTCAATTTTAGTGACAAAACTCTTACAATCATATGGATAAACCAATTACAAGAATTCATTACACATACGCTTGATTCCCGAATTCAACAGCACAATAACATGCATTCATTCAATCCTTAAATGCCGTTGTTGACATTATAATAACAAATCTAATACTCCCCCTAAAGGTAAGATAGGTAGATTTCATCAATCCGCACGTCTTTGTTATACCAATCAATATGATATGCTACTCCCCCTTAGTCTATGCTTTCACTCTTTCGTTAGATAAACGTTTAAGCACAATGTTCTTTTCCTTAGTGATACCAATCAATATAAAATCAATACCAGTATCACTTGTTTACTCCATATATTTCTCCCCCTTTTTGTCACAAAATGACAAAGAAACGAAAAAAATAAAGGACAACACGAAAAGAATCTTACAAATATCAAAATAGACTTGCAAACCTATAGAGTTAAGCACGACGGTTCCACACACCATTTTTGATAACCAATATCAAAACCGAAACTACAAAGTAATTTGTTTTGATATGTTACCAAGGAAAAAACAATCGCTTCATTCAATAAGACCAAAATAAAGATAACTCTATTTTTCTCATCAGGTTCTAATTATCCATATAACTTAGACCTTTCACTTTTAAACAAGACAAGTACTAGGTTAGTTAACTAGCATTTCTTGTTACGGCATTCGATTAGACTTGAATAACCGAAACCTCCACTTTGATAAGTCTAACTAAGATAAACTTAGTTTCTCTTATCCGGAATCGAATTGGACTAAACAACTCATCCCGTAAACTTTTTCTTTCATTAAGCCATAAATAATTCACACAAACCAAATAAATCAACTTGCATAATTATTCACCTCAACCGGAAGCAATTGAATCAACATAGACATTAAAGCACCGCAATTGCACCGAAATTTGTAAGCCTAAACAATTGATACCACACAATAAAGAAAGATAACAATAGTTTTTCTTAACCAGAACCAATTGAATCACACACATCCATACACACATCATGGAATAAAACATCAATTGAGACGAAATTTTGTTAAGCAAAGGCAATATATATATATATATATGAAATAAAATCAGGCTTTTCTTAAACAGGAAAATAATTAACTAACAACATTGTTACCTCAAATTTCCCATCTGCTTCTCCAATATGTTTGCATCTTCTTCCAGGGAGAATTGATATCGAAATATCATTATGTTGTCATCCTTATGCAAAACAAAAGAATAACAACAACCAACCTTTACCAGAGAAAGGTTGAAAACCGGTTTTAACAATTGCAAGCAAAAGTTGAAAACCGTCGAAACACATATGCTTTTATGCTAAACCAAAACCGATTCAACATATTGTGACTTTTTCACATATTGTTTCTACAAGAATCCCTCATGATCCTATGATAAAGCCTACCAACATGGGCTAAAAATTAATCCTGCTAAATCAAAAAGTCACCCAAACCATAAGGGTTCACAATATTATGAGATCGAATATCAAGGTAATAAAACCGAAATCAAACATCCTATAAACATCCATAGCAATAATAAAGCATTCAAGCATAGGATATGTAAATCAAAAACCATCATAAGAAAATTATAAATCAAATAATTTTATTCATAATAGACTTTATTGAAATAATCAAAAATTACTGTCTATTTTTCTTCTGCAACTCAATCCTTCATATCTGTGCTAAATGAAGGTGGATTATTACTTTCAGACTTCAGCTTGTGAATTTCTTCAAGTAGAAAGCCTTGTTGCTTGACCAAAATCTCTTGCAGGTGAGAAATTTTCGTAAAGGATTCTGCAAGAGCATGTAATTCCGTCTTTGATTGAACACAAAAGTGTGTCAATGCTTCAATACATTGATCTTTCTTCAGAGTATTCTCTCTTTCCTTCTTGCTAAGCCAATCTCCTTTTCTAATTTTATCCTTAATATCAAGAGAAGATTCAGACTTAATCTTAAGTTGATCTTTCTGATCTAGCATCTTGCCAAAAGAAGATGTTGGATCCAGACTCATGGTTCGGACAAGGAATGACCAAAGAAGGAGAAGGATCTTTTTATAATTTTCACACTTCCGAAAATATAATATTCCTAAAAATACGAATATATCAAATATTTTCAAATACTAGATTTTATTTCCATACTCTACACATAAGTGCCTTGATTTTTCTTCTTCCTCAATCAAAGTTCGGCACATATGGTGAGGAAAGAATTCTAATACCGATCAAGTGGTATTAGTATGAGATTTTCTCTCATTATGGAAATTAGAACAAAAAGATTGTCCTTGATCTAGTATCGTATGAGAAATTCTCTTCTTGTTACCTCGAACTAACGAAGTATCTTGAGATTGACTTGAGTTGCCTATGCAACTTTTAGCAATTCTGTTTCTGAGAAAGTTTTTGCATCTTATCTTATTTTTCCCTTTACCATTAGATGATTTAATAACATCGGAAGACATGTCCATTTTTAAAATGGGTAAATCATTAATGGAGGAGGAAGAAATAAGATTGACAACTAATGCAATATTAGCTGTTTCTTCTTCTTCAGAATCGTATGAATCAGAGGTCTCATCTAGAGTTACAGCCAACGCCTTGCTTCCAGTGTATTTCTTAAGATTGGGACAGTCTTTAGCAATATGACCAAACCCTTTACACTTAAAGCATTGCGGCTGATATTCATCATCTTCTTCAAGATCCTTTTTGACAGGAACTCGATCATGTGGATGAGAAGATCGATGAGTATCCTTAAAGAATCTCTTATTACGCCTTTTTAAGAGATCTCGAAACTGTCTAGTAATCAATGATAATTATTGTTCAATTTTATCATCAGAATTTTCTGCAATCTGTTCATCTGAATCATCCATCTGTTTATTCCTCTCCGTTGGAGCTTTCGAAATTTTTGCAGCTTTAAAAGCAATTCCTTTATTTTGAATAGACTGTGATTCATGATCAAAGATCTTTAACTTTCCAGCGAGTGTGCTTCGTGAGAGAGTTGAGAGATCATTTGCTTTTATGATTGCATGCTTCTTAGAATCGTATCTTGGTGGCAACGATCTGAGAATTTTGCACACTATATCTTTTTCAGAGATAGTCTTCCCAAGAGAAAAAGAGGCATTAATTATCTCAGAGAGTTTAAGATGAAACTCTTCAAAAGTGTCGTTGTCATCCATTCGAAGGTTTTCCCAATCGGATGCAAGAGTTTGAAGTCTAGCTTCTTTCTCTGAAGTGTTTCCTTCGAATACGATCTGAAGGTTATCCCAAGCTTCTTTCAAAGTTTGACATGTTGATATATGATGTTGTAGATCACGGCTTACAGCATGTATTATAGCATTCAAACCATCTGAATTCTGCTTTGCAAGCACCTTTTCTTCGTTTGAAAAATATACTAAGCGTTTAAACTCAGTTTCTAAATTTACTATATTTGGACGAATATAACCATCGACGACTAATAGCCAAGTATTAAAGTCTAGTGATTGAAGAAAAGATCTCATAGCAGATTTTCACCATAGATTGTTTGTTCCGTCAAATCTTAGCGGTACATTAATTGAAGTCGATTCATGAGAACTCGAGTTCATTCTTATAGGGTTGATCGCACCAAACACAGATTGTTAGATCTTTTCGTGTTTGCCTGCTCTGATACCAATTGAAAAGCCGAGGGTACCTAAATATACCTCAAGCTAAAACTTTTCCTACCTATAATTCCTTTCTCCGAAAATGATTGTCTATGGACTGAGTCGAGACAAGACAACTAATCGGTTCACACTTCATGTGATCATCTATGGATACGAGATCGAGACAATACAACAACGAAGTATGTTTACTTGATACAAAGGTTCGGACTTAACCAAACACAATAGGATTGCTTATCAAGTAAATAGGAATTAACGTTTGTGTAATTTACTTTAATTATAATAAAATAATTATAATGCGGAAATATAAAGTAAATGACACAACAAGATTTTGTTAACGAGGAAACCGCAAATGCAGAAAACCCCCGGGACCTTGTCCAGAATTGAATACTCTCAGGATTAAGCCGCTATACAAAATTAAACCTAACTTCATATAGTTGAGACCAAGCAACTAAACTTGTAGTTCACCTAGTTCCGTCTGTATTCCCACGCCTCCAACTTATGAATAAGTTACGTACTTGGAACAATTCCTTTGGTTCGTATTCCAAACAGTAAAGGAACAACAAATCTGTTTGGTATCAACTCTCTTCAACCAAGTGATGTGAGTTAAACAAAGGCTCTTCTGTTTATCTTAACATAAACTCATTCGTCAGGTTCTTAGATCTATCTTATTCTCAATTACCAAAGTAATTCTTAAGATTTTACAATCAATACTTTTAATCATAAAGAATTGTATTGATGCCGATCTACACAACTAATCAATCCAATCTACCACAAGGATAAACTGATTATAGTTGGATCCTCTTATACCGAAACAAGTATTGTGCACACCAAAGATTATGTACCCCAAATCACAAATCTTCAATATCTTCAAATCTTCTTAGATCTTCAATAAACACCTGCACACAACAACTTGAATCTCTTGTGATCAATCACGTACAGAACGGAGTCTGTTAACAATGGATTATCACAAGATCGTCTTTAGCACTAATAACAGTCTAAAGATCCCTGACGAAACTTCGATCTAGTTTGAGTAAATCTTATATCATAAGAGAAGATTCTCAAGCATAAACAAACTAGGTGCAATCAAAGTTCAACCACCGTTAGTCAATCAAATCAATCGAAAACAAAAGATAAACCGCAATTATCTAGTTTCCCACCAACGGTACTCGTAGAGCTTCTCAATCCCAAAGAAGACATTAAACTAAGCGTCCGTAAGAGATTTCGTCTAATTAGGTTACTCTCCTCTCTGAATAGGCGGCTACACCAATAATAACACAACCGAGGAAGTTTGCTGTCACGAAGGATTAGTTTGCTAGAAATGCAAACTTCAAGTATTTATTGACAAGTAAGTTTGGACACCAAGGAATTTCCAAAACCGAAAATATTCTCAAAGATATTCAATACATTCCAAATTTGATTTTCATAATTCCTGGAAATGCTTTGTCCAAAATAATGATCGAAAATCTCTTTGGAAAATCTCAACTAGTAAATGCACATTACTAATTCTCATTTTCCTAAAATAAAATTAACAACCTTGAAATAAAAGATTCTTAACTTATTTATTTCGATCCGGGATTTTCTTCTGTAGCTATTAAGGAATAACTTTGAACAATAAAACATAAACATTATTGCACGTGTTCAAAGTATGCCGACATCCTTACTTTGTAAGTCCTCTTTCATACTTACAACCTTGAAACCGATTTGCCACGCTTCCAAACAAGTTTATAATTGGTTCATCTGACTTTCAAGAGCTATGAGATTGATTAAGAAACACTCAATCACAAATCATGGTTTTAACGGTTCTACCAAAACAAGTTTCGGTTCTACCTCCATGTGAGTATTGTGCATAGTCACACTAGCTTTCCAAAATTTGGTTGACTAGGTACTAGGATCGGTTCCCCACATATATATGGTATCTAACTTATATGTGTTGCACATGTCCATAGGATCGGTTCCCCTTTGCCTAAAAACGTGTTGCACATGTTCATAGGATCGGTTCCCCTTTCTGCTATAAACCTTACTGCACCTCATACAAGAATCGATTCCCCTTTGTAATGTGTTTCACCTCTTACTAGGATCGTCTCCCCTTTACCCAGAGTCGGTCTCACAAAATCACAAACTCGATCATACCATCTCAGGTGATTACTGAAGATCGGTTTCACTAATAAAAGTCAGACCAATACAAAAGTCAGGCCTTTGTGAATAGTTTTACCAAGAACAAAAACAAGACATGAGCGTTTATACTAATCACACATATTGGTTGTTCACAAGATATGCAATGAATAACAATACCAATAACTCCTGGCGATTTCCTTTTCGATTCACAAAACAAGTTCATGAATTTACTTTCTTAAAACACATGTAAAACATTATTTCCTAGGATGAAATCCTCACCTCATACCCATACATAATCACAATAGCATTCAAACGATTATGTCGATGTCTTATCTACAAAGTTTAATGGTTAAGCAATAAACCTCGTATTGTATTCCTTAATACTATGTCTAACTAGAGTGTTCATGCTTCACAGTTTTGTTTTTAATATGCACGACTTGAAAGATACGTTAGGGAATGAAACAGTTCAAGTCAAATATCACTGACCTCAAGTGGAATGAAGTGAATCGACACTTATTTGTGCAATAAAAGAAGTTAGCTATAAGTGGAGAATGACCAAATACCAAGTGGAACTTGTTCAAATCTAAGAGTTCTTGCTATCATCTAGAAGAGGATGAAAAAACGAAGCCAACGGCGAAAAAATTACTTCGACAAGTGAATTGATTCTCTCTAATTTTTTACATTATTTTTAAGTATTATGTTTTACATGATAAAATATATTGTTACCAAAAACTTATTCTTTAGCAGCTACGTATTTTTTTTTATCACCATAAAGAAATCTTTGTGACAACATTTCAGTAATCACTGAAATCACGAACTGCGGTGAAGTTATAATGTCACTGAAAATGACTAAAGCGACAAAATCTAGTTCGTTGCGAATGTTCTGTCTTGTGATGATTAGAAGTTGTTACTATATAAATATTTGCAACCAAACAAGCTGATGCTCACTAAAAATAAATATACCGTCAAACATTTAGTTTCGTCACTATAAAATTAGTTAGTGACGAATTAGTTTTGTTAGTATAAACTTTTCTTTTGTAGCGAAATTTATAGATTATCACCAAAAAGATTTTATGTCTATTTTTTAGCATCATCACAATAGCATTGAATGGTGACAAACATATATAATCACAAAATATTCATCAGTGACTAGACATTATTTCGTCTCTAAATAAGGTCACTAAAAACTTATGAGTGACGGAGCCCGAGTGACGTTGCTGAAAACCGAACAACAGTGACAAAAATTATTTTGGTCACAATAACTAAGCTTCAGCGATGAAATATTCTTCGCCGCAAAAGCTATCGTCACCAAAGCCATGTTTTCTTGTAGTGAATTGAGTCATTCCAACATCGTATGAGAAAGTTATAAGTGATTGAAGCGTGTCAAAATTACGAGAGGTGTTGAAGCACGGAATTTACAAGGGCGCCTGCCTGAATTACTCAAGGCAGACATGGAACATGAACTTCACTGTCAGTTTTTTAAGCCTGACAGTTGAATTATGATGTTAAACGCACCTCTATTATTGTTCAGGGCACCCACAAGCTTTATTAGCACCAAGCATTTCTACTAGGGAACTTCATATTCTTCCTATTATTATCACGACCGGTTCATAGAGTTTCTTCTTTTATTCAAACCCAACGAAACTGGTTCTGCGAAGATGGTTTCTGCAAAGCAGAAGATGGACTGAAGAGTGGGTTGTCGAGGCTGTTGGAATTAAAACTCAAAACTACATTGATAAAAATTATGCTTATTGTACAATAAAAAATTAACCTTTATATAGACTGAACTCAAAACCCTAAAATACTCGCATTATCCCACTGTTAACAAAATCCTAATTTGTAGGATTTAAGTCACACATTTAAACTTTTTTAGTATTTTCCTAAAGACTAAGACACTTAACAAAAAATTATTCAAATCTCAAATATTCTTCTTAAAATTATATCATCTATCGTCATCATGAATTAGAAAACATCAAGCAACATCTTTGATGGTTTGTCACCTTAATCAGTATCATATTGTTAGTAAATCAACCTCAGCATCATTTCAACCAACCCAACATATTATGCAAATTAATAATCTGCATCTTCATCATCATCATAGCATAACTGTTAGAGCACTGCTCGATCGAACTTGCAAGCGTTGCTATCTCAAGCTTGTTTGTCAAGTTTAGTTGTCAAAACTATAAGTATTGATTTCTAGTCTACTTATATCTATGTCTCGGATTAGGATAGAATGTGTAGTTGAGCTTTAGATTTCACGACGTTCATTGATTGAAGACGAAGAACTACTAAGGGGAGCTTGTGGAACTTCATCAACAAAAGGTATTCGGAGACTTGAACTCATCTATCACTCAGAAGTCTATTTCTATTATATCTCTTATTGAGACAAAGGTGTATATCGATATATACTTTAAATTATACACATTTGATATTTCGAGCTGAGTTTCACTCGCTTACATATTTCTCGAAATATGTGTTGGTAAGCTTTCGCTTTAAGCAAGTTCATCTTTTATTCTTGACGAAAGTCAAAAGATGATCATGTGAAAATCGCATGGTAACATCTTATATGATTTGTGTGAGACAGTCATTTTATGTAGACTCGGAATTTTTCGTATTGATCATTTGATCACTTGAAAATTGCTTTGAAGCTAATAGTTTGTATGAGACAACTATTCTCGTCTTCTAAGAATGTTTCAATGATTAAAATGGGAGTTTAGAACAATTAACCATTGATTGGATATAGCACAGTATGCGTACTTGTATGCTAACTGTTGCAAGTGTATTCCAAGTCCGAGAATTTAGTATGCATACCCGTATGCGTACTGATTCAATAGTTGAAGTCCATGAACTATAGTATGCGTACATGTGTGCGTACTGATTTCAACTGAGTTCGGTCAGGAACAACAATATGCGTACCCGTATGCATACTGGCGAACAAGACCAAGTCCGGGAACTAAAGTATGCGTACACGTTTGAATACTTGAGTTGGTTAAGTTCTAAAATCGGTTAAGTATGTTTACATACTCATGAACAAATACATTTATATAATAAGGAATGCAATCTTTGCAAATCGTGGCTATAATGTTCACGAATTGATTCGAGTGAATCAAAGCCGATTTTACTTCAATTGTGTCTTGTATACTTCTATGAGAATATAAACAATTGCACAACTCTATAACTAGTTTCATTTGAGTTATTTGAACTAGTTATGTTAAGATGAACAAGGTTGATATGAAAGTGTTCATATGGATAACTTCGGTTAACTATTGTTGAGCCAACTAAGTGTACACGTTTAGGTACAGTTACCCATATCTAAATGAAGGTACATTTCATTTGTGTGTAACAAGCTAAGACCATCTAACAATGGAAAGATATTAACTTGAATCTAATTAAGGTTTCATCTAACGGTGAGTATTGATTTCTTTGTCTCAAAGTTATCAAACCCTGATTTGAAGACTATATAAGGGATAACTCTAGCAACTAATCCCCACACCTCATGTGTGATACTAGTTGCGACTAGAGTCGATTCTCATTAACCTAGGTTTTTCCTAAAACTATTATAGGTTAACGATTTAAAGAGTTCATAGGATTCTGAAGCCAGACCCAACTATTTTCTTTGTAGTTGTGTGTTCTGATCTTACTTTGTGCTATCGTATTGAGTACTATCTTCTCTAAGATTTTCTCGAGATTTAATCTCCGATAGGTAAGATAAAAAGTAATCACAAAATTCTTCATCTCATTCTTTGTGATTCCACAATAACTTGTTCCACTACCATACGGTTACGTTATTGTGTGGTGATTGATATTATTAGGTTGTTCTTCGGGAATATAAGACCGGTGTATCAATTGGTTCCTGTTCACCTTGATTTATCAAAAGACGGAACAAAACTCTTAGGTATTTCTGTGGGAGACAAATTTATATATTCAGTAGACTTTTTTGTATGAGACAGATTTGTTTATCAAGTCTTCTATTGTGGGTCGTAGAAACTCTTAGTTATGGGTGAGATCAGCTAAGGGAATCAAGTGCGTAGAGTCCTGCTGGGATTCAGAGGCGTAAGGAACGCGACTGTACCTTGATCAGTGTGAGATTGGTTTGGGATCAACTACATTCCAGCCCGAAGTTAACTTATAGTAGGCTAGAGTCTGTAGCGGCTTAATACAGTACCGTGTTCAAATCTGGACTAGGTCCCGTGGTTTTTATGCATTTGCAGTTTCCTCGTTAATAAAATGTCTGGTGTATGTGTTATTTCTTTTCCGCATTATATTTGTTTATATAATTGAGATATCACAGGTTGTGCGTAGTTCAATCAATTAGATAATCCAACCTTTGGTTGTTGATATAAATTGATTGACACTTGAATATTGGTCTTGGTACCGTTCAAGTTATTTCTCATAATAATCAGGCTCGCGGATTCTATCTGTTTGATTTGCTGATTACATTGATAAACAAAGATAAAACTCTTGGATATATTTCCATTGATTGAGTCTGACTGTCTAGCTGATTCTCTTGGAATTATATTGGAGTTAGTCCATACAGATTGTCGAACGAAATATTGGGTGTGGTTGTTAAACCCCCGCTTTTTCAATTGGTATCAGAGCAGGCAAACACGTTTTAGACCTCATAAGTATGTGTTTGTAGCAATCTGACTTTATGGGCAGTTGTGCTATCTCTGACAACACATCACTAGTTCAGAAACATTCTGACTTTGTTCAAAGCCTTGTTTCTCCTAAGAAATCTCTCACGTCTTCTCCATTGTCTGAAATTGTGTATAATTGGGAAACACGCCATGATGAACAGTTGGATGATCTTTCAGATGAAAGTGATTAAGATGAGGGACAAGATGTTGATGAGGAAGTCTCACAATATATCAAGCTTTTTGACCATATCATAAAGAAAAATAAGTCAACATCTTTCTTGACTGAGTTTATGACTCCTCTCTGTCTAGAAAATAAGAAAATGAGAAAACTCTTTAAGGGATACGATTGTGGTTATAATCTCTTACAATCTCTTCTTAAAGATCATGAAGAAGATGTGCGTTCAAAAAACTCTGAATGTGATAATCTTCGTCAAAATCTCTTTGTGTTGAAAGAAAGACTTGCAGAAACTAAAGCAAGATATGACTCTCAACAAAATTGTTTCAATGACAGAGAAAATTCTTTTCTCACTAGAGAAAAACAATTGGAGGATGATCTAACTGCTGCTCAAATCACTGGAAGAGAATATGAAAAGATTCAATGCTAGATCTACGAAATTACCCACTATGCTGGGAGCATGTAAAGAACATTGTGATACACGTGGTCTGGGATATAAAAGAATAGACGCTCCAAGTGCAACTAACTATTTGGATAGCTCTGTGAAGAGAAGAAGTTTTCGGAGAAAGAAAAAAACTTCAAACTCCTCCCCTCTTACTTAAGAAAGTCTTGAATCTAAAGTATTTGTTCCCAAATACATTCACATCAATAATCGTGTTTCGGAGCTCAAGACCAGTATCAATAGACTCAAGCGCAGTATTAAGAAGGCGAGAAAAGTAGTTGCATCAGGTAATACTTGTCATTCTCTTATTATTTCTCTTGAGAAATCTTGTGACCTTTCTGATGTCAGTCAAGAAAGAAAAATAGAAAATATCAATACCCTTGATGAACTATATGCTCGTCAAATCACAACTTGACCACCTTCTTATGTGTGTCCTCTTTGAGACCGTGTGAGGATGCACATAATTCAGAAGAAGCTAGTTTCTTCTTGACAAGTGGTCTGTGTTGTATATATATATATATTTTTTTTTGGTTTAATAATAATATGATCATCTGACTGTTGAGCCCTGCTCCGGTTAATTATTACACTATGTAATATAAGTGATCAATAACTTTTGAGAAAATTTCTTTTTGTTGTTTACTTTGAAAAACTTCGTTTTGTTCTTCCCTAATGACAGTTGATTTGTTGTCTATCAACAATTTCCTTGTGCTCTATTTTTGAGCTAAGATTTTATGTCATATATTTAGAAATTGTCTTTGATTTTTATCAAAACATTCTTCTAAAAATAGGCTCAATTGGCCCATTGGTTTTGAACTTGGTTCATAACCACGAGCATACGTGCACCCGACCCATTACCGAACGTAATCGAGTAACCCTAGGGTTTCCCTATGAAAATCTCATATATTTATAAATCATGGACTTCTCCTTCTGATATATACTCATTCCGTAACGTCAAAGATTTCTCCTGTGATATTATGGAGTGCACAATGGATGGATGTAAAAAGGAAGACAATATTGAAGGTGGCAAAGTTATTGAGTTTCACGAAAAACCTCTTTCCATAACTTGATTTCATGCAGTTGATCATGAAAATGATCTTCCAGTTCAGATATCGTCTCAATTGTTTGGAAATCTTCTTAGATATTTTGAGGTTGTTCGTGGTCAACTTGAAATTGCAACAAAGAATCTTGTTTTTCTGAAATCTGAACTGAAGAAGGCAACTGATGAACTTGCTTGTGTTCGATCCATGGTTGCGGATTATGTCTAAAGATTTGGTTTTATTTTTAAGAGTTGTTTTTAATTTGTCTAGGAAACTTCTTATGAGAATTTATTCTTGTGTTTTAAGAAGGATAACTAGGGTTTGGAATAGCAATTATTGTGATTACACATAGCTATTGCCAACGATTTCATCTTGCAATGTTTTTTAGATTTATTTATTTAAATTCTAAGTTATTTGGAAGATGATTTTACAGTATTTAATCTTTATTGCTTTTATATATTGCAAAAATATTGTTATGGGATATGTGTGTTTATGTCCGTGAACTATGATTGTCCCATATATATCAAAAGTTAAGTCTATTATATGTCATTATGCAAATATTGATAAAAGATAGAATGAACTTTTGTATATTCCGCAATATTGATCTTTCCCTAATCCACTTCTATGTGAAAGTATTGCACGGCTCTGTAAGTTCTCTTATGTTGAGCATTTCCGATTAAGTTAATCATGGGTTCTCTTGTGGTTAATTTAATTGAGTTTTCTGGATACAAATTCATGTTTCATGTAATTTGTTAATGTCCAAAGAAATCCTTCTTTTCTCGTAAAATCAAGGTCGCTCTTGTTGTTCTTTCGGGAATGACATTTTATGGGGGAGAGTTCTTAATCGAACTTGTGCTTAGTTGCCAAATCTTTGTGGCGAGTGCGGCTGTGGAATATTTTTGGAGTTATCTTGTATCTTTATAAACTCCTTGATGAATACTGTAGTTGCAGGAAATCCTACACTACACCCCTCACAAGAATCCACACAACTAAGACATTTGAAGATGAACAATAATGATTTTTATTGATTAATTCCTTGAATATTTACAAGATAAAATGGAAAAGAGCTAAAGAAATTACAATCACTACAAACTTTCTCTCTCCTAATGACTTGCCCAACACTCGGAAAAAGATCCCCTCAACAGTTCTATTCGACTCCTTATGTAGGGTATTACACATTGGACGACAGCTAAGCTGTCCTTTATTTTCGGGAATCACTTGCGAAATACCGCAAGTGTATAATTATATAATCTCGCAACTATCCTAAATCTCGCTAAGTCTTCACATCTTTCTCGTGTTTTGGCTATCGTCATTCATTCCGTCATTTATATTATTCATTTGCGACATTTCGCAATGCTGTCGTTTATTAATCTCGCGAAGTATTGATGTCGCGATATTCTGATCCTACATCTTGCCTCTTCTCATGTCTTCTCTGCGAAGAAGAGAATGTCATGAGAACCAGTATTTTGAAATGCCGCAATCGTTTGTTTTCCATCAATTTTTTGCCGACAAGATTCCGTGAATTTAGGAATGACTGTTTACACGTATCTAAAATTTTCCCTTTTTACCGGCACATTTAATATTATCCGGTTACTCTTTTATTGTCTATTTAAAGGAGAATTCCTTGTGAAAGTATTTCTTTTCTTTTACTTCGTCTTCTTCATCGTCTGCAACTTTTTTCTGCTGTTTTTCTTCATCGTCTTTTTCATCGTTTTCCTGCTACTATTCTTCTGCTACTGTTTCTATGGCATCAAGGTTTGTTAATTTTACTGAATTTGATCATTTTGTGATTGATCTCTCTTATTGAAGTTGTTTTGTTTTGATATTGTTCTTCTTTTAATGACTCCCCTGTCGTTTTTGTTTTAGCAAGAACAAATCTAACACCAAGTTCACCATTGTGAACCCTAATATCTCCATGGGCTCGCAACCGAAATCCACTGCCACTAAAAGAAAGCCTGCGAATAGCAAGGTATTTAAGAAACATTTACTCTTTTAATAACAATATTGTTGCCTCTGTTTCTTATTTAACTTGTAATTCGCAGGATGACAAAAATGTTGATAGGTCCCCCAAGAAACCTCGCCGTTCTAAACCTGTTGCACCTGCTGTTTCCTTTCCTATATTCAAACTTACAACTCCTCCTGCGAAATCTTCGCAAGATAAACCCACTGTTTCTACTTGCGAAAATATTGTTGATAATCCTTCTCCCGTGCCTGAATTTTTCATAGATCAAATCCCTCATAACAGTCCCGTTGCGAATGAGCCTATTTCTTCTTCTATTGTCAATGCCTCTACCGTTTCCCCAATCATTGATCTTCATGAGATTTCCTCTTCTCATGACATTCCTTTAACAAAAAATGACTCATCTCTTCCTTCTTCTATCGTCATTTCTTCCTTACCTGAGGAAATCCCTCTTACTAAGGAAAATTTGGAAGGAATAGACGTGGCCTTCAAAGTTCTGTCAGATATTGTGAACGATGCCAAGAAGACTTCGTTGATCCTATCAAATCGATGTGCGAGGTTTTGAGCAAATACCTTGGCTCCGATAGAATTTCGCAAACATCTTTGGAGCAAGAAGTTAATACTTTGAAGAATGATCTCCATGTTATGACTGCAAAGTGTAATATTCTCCAACTTGAGAATCAAAAACTTCAAAATGTTTCGCTGGATCGTGATAATCTTCGCAAGAAGAACGAAGAATTGAAAGGTACAATCTTTCCTCTATATTCTCCATTTTTCCATTTTTTTTTTTTTTTTTTTTTTTTTTTTTGAACCTCAAGCCCTTGTTCGCCATGAAGCTTTAAACTAGAAGCGAAAAATGGAGATATATCGTTGGAATCTCTTTGTTGAAGAAGCTCGAATGGATAGAGATGCTTGGATGGAGCAATATAACCAATTAGATAATCTTCATACATATTCTCGTTGATCAAATAGATAATCTTTCTAAAGAAAATGCTGACTTAGTTCAGGAACAAGGCTCATTAAGTAATGAATTATCTCGCCTCTCTTACTCTTTGACTAAAGCTAATTTGGAGTTGGAAACTTTATCAGATGAGAATGGAATTCTTTCTCAAGAGAAGCAAACTCTGTCAAACAAGGTGGCGATTTACTCGCAACAGTCTGATGTTTGTCAAAAAATATGTAAAGAATAAGAACAATCTCTTCGTTCGCTGAGAAATCAACTCGAAGAAGTTACTGCCGAGAAGGATAAACTTATCCAGGGTGGAATAACCTTAAGTGTAAAGGCAAACCAATTCAAGGATCAATGTTCCAAGTTAGAAAAGTCCAATTCTTCTCTTGCGAAAGAAAATGCCTTACTTGTTTTGAACGAAAAAAGCTTGCGATCTCGACTGAAAGGTTTAATTGGAGATAATTTTGATAATGCCATGGATCACTTGGAGAATAGTTGTTCGGCTTTAATCCAATATCTTACCTCGCAAAAGGAAGGTAGGCATATTATTTGACTACCTTAATTCATTTATTTATTATTTTGTGATATTTTCCTTGCGAATTCCAAAAATCTGAATAATTTTATATGTTCTTTTCTTTTGCAGATTCTGAGAAAAATCTGCATTCCTCTATTGCCACTCTAAAGTCTCACTATTCAAAAATTCGCAAAGAAAATGGAATACTCACTGCTTCCCTTGCTCGCTATCGCGATCATGCAGAAAGAAGATTCGATTATATGTCTGACTGTAAAGATATAGAGAGTAGAAATCATCAGAAAGCACTCCTTCGTCAATTTCATCTTAAGGCCGAAGTTCTTGTGAATGATGTTCTACTATCTAAATCTCTTGATCCTGTATGTATCAAACCTCTGGAAGTAAGCGACGATGAAGTTCTTAATTCTCCTAACAGCGATTTTGACTACAATAGTGGCGAAGAGCTCGCAAATGAAGAGACAATCTCTCCTAGTAAAATTGTCAATGATGATCTGGGTGAGGGAGGATCTGGTGGAAATATAATAACTGGCGAAAATATGGATAAAGTTGCCGAAGAAAGCCCAGTATCTCCTTCTGGTGAAAAAACTGATATTTGAGAATTGACTTTCTCTTGTAATTTTTCTTCTTGTATTGTTACTTCCTTACGTACTTCCATCATCTTTTAGATGTGTTCATTTGCTTATTATTACTCTTTCTTTCAACGAGTATAATTTTTGATGTTTAATAATTGCTATTTTGTTTTCCATTATCTTCATTTATGTTGAAATTCATCATTGCGACAAGATCGCTGGACGTCTTTACATTTTCATGTAATGACCCATTGATCTTGCCTTATCATTGCTCTTGTGTGGTCTTATTTTGCCTTCCTAGTTAAAGGTCTTATTTTTCCACCCCTCATTTTTGCGTCAATATGACAGGCCTAAATATTCTTACGAACATAAAGTCCCATGACATTGCCGTCTTGCGAAAAATTCGCGCAGGACGTCTTTACACTTTCATGTAACGACCCATTGATCTTGTCTTATCATTTCTTTAGTATTTTTGCCTCTGCAGGATATTTTTCTTGCGACAATATGACAGGCCTAAATATTCTTGCGAACATAAATCCCCATGACATTGCCGTCTTTGCGACGAAATCGCATGACGTTTTACATTTTCATGTAAAGACCCATTGATCTCGTCTTACCCTCGCGTTAGTATTATTGCCTCTTCAGGATCATCGCACAAATATGACAAGCCTAAATTTTCTTGCGAAAATAGAGCCTCATGACATTTGCGTCTTAAGAAACTTATCAGCTCCCTAATGGAGGGTGCCGCCCTTATCATCTCCTTGGTTGCCCCTTCAAGGAGGCGTCCATACAAGACTAGCTCCTCCCATCCGGTCTTAACAACAACCAGTTGTTTTCGTAGCCTCTTATCCCTTATACCTATAGGGCTTATGGTTACGAGACTGCACCCTAAGTGGAGTTTTCTTCGGGCCGAAAAGCATGTGCCAAGACTTGCCAAGAATGGCCGAGACACTTCAAATGCCCCAGGCACTCTTGGCTCAACGTGTACCTCGGCTCCTTGGTCATACACTGACTCCTTGGAAGAGACCCTCGGTCGTCCAACCATGGTATAACCTTATATATATAGTTGGAAATCCAAGGTATCTCCCCCAGATGGGCTTTATTGACCCAAATTTTCATGACTCAGAGTTCCGGGCGGTGTAACCTTTTCCCCGAGCCATGTCAAGAGATACCCCCTTATATGACGCACTTTAGGTCTTACATTTGCCTCTTACGAAATATCATTCGCGAACTAGGGTGTACGCCATAAAGGTTCGTCCCATTCACTCATTCTTTCATTTCTGTCAATTCGTTCAATCATTCATTTTTGATTATCTCTTGTTATTTCATTTGCGAGGTATTCGCACATTCTTTCTTTATTTTATGCAATTTCGTAATCACTCTGTCGCAGGAACATTTCATATGAATTCATTTCATTTCATTCATTCAACATTTCGCAACTTATTCTTTCCCTTCCATCTTCTATGGGTAATATTTCTTGAGATATAATCTATTCCACGGTCTATCCAATCTTTGGCCCACATCTTTGCCCTCAGGATCCATTAATCTATATGCCCCTGTTCCAACTATCTCCTTGATGATATAAGGTCCATCCCACTTTTTCGCCAATTTGCCACCACTTTCTCGCTGATATATTGGTGTTTCTCGCAATACCATATCACCTGGTTGAAATTCGCGTGTCTTGACACGTTTGTTATATTCTCCGGCTAATCTTATTTGGTAATTCTCCATATCTTTGTAGTGCTCTTTCTCTGTTTTCCTCTAATTCATCTAATTTAACCAAAATGTTACCCACACTAAGATTTTTCTCCCAAGCTTCTCTCTTTGTTGTTGGAATAATAACTTCTGTCGGAAGTACAGCTTCAACTCCATATGTTAGACAAAATGGTGACATTCCCGTAGCTTCTCGCCTTGTTGTATTGTAAGCCCATACTTGCATTATGCACTTGTTCACACCATGCCTTATTATGTCCTTCTAACTTCTTCTTGATATATCTGCGATTGTTTTATTTGTTGCTTCCACTTTGTCCATTGGCCTGCGGGTATAAAGGAGTTGATTTCCCACATTTTATTTGAAATGCATTAAGCAACAGTTCTATATTTTGTCCCTCAAACTGTTTCCCATTGTCAGATACCAACTGTGCTGGAATTTCAAATCTACATATTATGTTTTCGAATATGAAGGTAAAAATATTTTTATCGCGAATGTGTTGTACTGCTTTTACTTCTGCCCATTTTGTGAAATAATCTGTAGCGACAATCAGATATCTCCTCTGATTTCGCCAATTCCACTCGGTATAGGAAATTTGACACATTGATGAAATGTTGATGCTACAGCTTTTATTGCATGTATCCATGGTCTTCCCAATAGCATGTTATATGGTGATTCCATATCCACTACACATAACGTCACATGTGTTTCAATTTCTCCCAACAAAATTCGTATTTTTATTCCCCTTTAGGTTTTGTTATGGATTTGCCGAAACCATAGATATGATATGTTGCGTAAATCATTTCTTCAACTTTGTACCCCAATTTTTTATAAGCATGATAAAACATTATATTCACTGAACTCCCTGTGTCCACCAAAGTTCTATTTATTGCCCATTCTTCCACTGTTTCTGTTAATTTTCCTTCTTCTTTGCTTGCACTTATCGTAATCACTAATGGAGATGTGTGATTTAAATTCTCTCCTGATATCTCTGTTGCAGTGAACATAATCATTTGTTTTTCCCATTCTTTCAAGGATGATGCTTTCTCTACTGTTATAATCTTCTTTCCTTCAAAATCTCTTTTGTGTATTCTCCCTCTGATACTTTCATGAAATTCATTAACCATTGCTTTTGTAATCATATTACATTCCAATTCTCCATTACTCTCTTTGATTCTAGCTTTCTCCAATTTATCCATCATACTCTTGATTTAAACAATTTTAGTGACAATATCCAATCTCTTCTCTTCAATCGTCCCTGTTTCTAGCGCCAAATGTAGTTGCCGGAAATCCCATAACACACCCCTCATCATATCTTGATAATAATTTCTAGATCTAAACTTATTTGATATGAAAAATAGAGATAAAAATCCTAAAATTATAAATGGAGACACAAGAATTTATGTGGTTCGATCAATGTGATCTACATCCACGGGGTAGGGTTTTTCACTATGATTGTTGAGGTTACATTAGTATTACATTTACAATCTCCATTAATGGATATTTTGTAGAGCTCTAGATCTAATTATTTGGGGAAGAAGATGATAAAGAAAATATCTCTCTCTCTCTTACAAAAATGTGTATCCTCTCCAAAAATGTGTATCCTCCTATTCTCTCTCCTGCCTTTCTCTTTATATAGGATATTACATAGTGGATGACAGCTCATGTACAACTAATATTTCCCTTAATTTCGGATTTACCTTGCGACGTTTCGCAGGTATACAAATGTTAGTCTTCGCAAGTCTTCTTGACTCTTCGCAGAATCGTCACACCTCTCATATTTAAGCTAATGTCATTTGTTGCGTCGTTTCTAATATTTCTTCTGCGACATTATTAAGTTGCGTCGTTAATAATTCGCAAGTGAAGGTTGTTGCGATATTCTGCTCCTACATCTTGCCTATTTTTTCTTGAATATTGCTTGAAGAGCGATCTTTAAGAAAAAATCTGTTGTTGTAGTAGTCTTTGATCTTTATTGATGAAGGAACGAGCGAAAGAATACTGGACTTGAAAAGTACGTACTTGCCTCTATTCTTTTGCGAAGTTCCGAAGCTTTGCGAAATAAATAAGAAGTATCAACCCTTGAAGTATAAGAAGTATGAAGTATCCTTGAAGTATAAGAAGTATGAAGTATCCTTGAAGAAGTATAAGAGGTACTTAATCCTCGAAATATATAAGAAGTATGAAGTATCCTTAAGAAGCATAAGAAGTACTTAATCCTCTAAATGTAAGAAGTATTGTGAATCCATCATGCGAAACTCTCGCGCCATGTTCTTTGCCTCATGCTATGCTGTAATGCAAATAAAAATTTAGATTAGTATTCAACATTTCTTTTATCAAAAATATTCATTTAATTGCAAGTTCAAATCGTTTTTCTTTGTTTTGATTTCCTTTGTATAACTTGTTTCGTCTCATCCGATAAACATCTTTCATGGAAATGATCCTAATAGGTACCCCCTTATATGACGCACTTTAGGTACATTGCCTCTTGCGAATATTGTTCGCGAACTAGGGTGTACGCCACAAAGGTTTGCCCGCTACTACTCTCCATGTTGGATATCATTCTCATTTGAAACAAAGCAAGTATTTAAGGGAAATATATAAATTGATCTCGTGCGAGATTTTTCTCGAATTATTGTAATCGTGAAATCTTTGTAGTTACGAAATCTTTGTAATTCTGCGATTGTATCGCGTTTTTGTAAATCAAATCAAAAATCTTTTATTTTCGTAAAAGTAAAATGTTCAAAGAAAGTGGTACTTAGCTTTTATGTGATTCATTGTTGTTGTTGTCTCTTGCGAAGTATATGATTTGCTTCATGAAGCTAGCATCCTTGAAATGTATAAACGTCGCACAAAATATAATTATCTCGCAGCAAAAAGAAGTGTGAGAAATGAGATTTGAACTCTTGACCTGCCTCTTGCATATTCTCGCACCATACCAACTGTTCTAACCCTCTCTTGCAAAATTAATTTGCGAGATAGTCATCAACTTTCTTCTTTGCGAAATAGGCAAAGTATGTGCGAAATTTCGCATAACAAAAATAAATGTGCGAGAAGCAAGAATTGATCCTGCGACCTTCTGCTTGCATTCATGCCTCCTGACCAACTGTGCTAGCCCTGCCTCTGCGAAGTGTTGCTGCGAAATAATCACCTACTTTCTTCTTGCGAAATACTCTTGCGAAAAATCCATGCGAAAAATAGACGTTCGTTGGGATTTGAACTCGCGACCATGAACTCATTAACTTCGCAGATAACCAACTGTGCTGCCTCTTGTTTGCGAAATAATGAAATAACCTTGCGAAATTATCCATTTTTCCCCTCTGTAAAAAAGAAGAAAATTATGCTCGCAAGTGAATTCGAACTTGCGACCACGAACGCACACATTGCTCTCTGGACCAACTGTTCAAGAACTTCTCTGCGAAATTAACTCATAACTTTTTTACTTGTTCTCTTATTCGCCACTGAAAAATAAAAAATATGTGTCTCTGCGAATTCGAACCCGTGACCTCTTGCTTATTCGCTCCAACTCAAACCATCTGTGCGAATTTCTATTTGTGATAAGAATTGCAGCGTCTGCCTCTTATCTTCTCTTCGTGTTTCCTTAATTTCTTTCACAATTTTTCTCTTTTTCTACTGAACATGGAAATCTTCCATTGAAACCTTGATTTTCTTCCATGAATTTCACCACAGAAACTAATTTTTTCTCTTATTCTTTTCATATCTTTGAATTGTTGATAATGTTTACTCCCTGAAAGTGTGATTTCTTCCATGAAATTTCCATTTTTGAACCTAAACTTTGTAGATCTAGAAAAATATGAACAATAATTAATCTTCATGGAAATTTCTTGAACCAACAATTTACAGGAAGGATAAATCCTTTACTCCTGTAGGATCATAATATCGCAACGTACAAGGCTCGCGGGATTAATAAACGACGGTGTCGCGAGGCAGTCGCAGGGAGCTAGAATAAACGACGCGATGAATAACGACAAACAAAACAATTGGAAGACATGAAACCTGGCGAGGGCTAAGAAGTGTCGCGAGAATGAATATTTGTGCATTTGCGACACTTCGCGAGACATTCCCGAAAATAAAGGATAGCTTAGATGTCATCCATAATGTATTACCCTATATAAAGGGCTAAGTGAATCTGTTGTAGGGGAGAGATCTTTTTGAATTGTAAAGCAAGTCATTAGGAGAGAGAAAGTTTAAGAGCGCTTTAATTTCCAAAGTGTAATTCTATGGTCTTGTGTAAAAATTTCAGGGAATCAATTAATAAATATTCTTGATCACACATCTTTCAATGGATTAATTAAGCAAAATTGAGTAAGGGGTGTAGTGTGGGATTTCCTGCTACTACATATGCGCTAGAAACAGGGATCTGAATCATTTGTGAAAGAGAGAAGATCACAATTAAAGTTGTTTGAATCAGGAAAATGAGAAAAGAAAATCTTGAATCGGATGAGGCAGAGGAAAAGGATATGGCATGCAGCACAGACACAAGAGCAATGATTAATGAATTTCATGAAAATATCAGAGGAAGAATACACAAACGGGATTTTGAAGGAAGGAAAGTTACGGATAGAGAAATCGCATCACCTTTGAAGGATTGGGAAAAGCAAGAGATAACATTCACGGCGGGGGAAATACCCAAAGAAAATTTGGATCACACATCTCCACTGGTGATCGCAATAAACGCGTATAAGGAAGGAGAGGAATTAGAGAACACAGTGAAAACATGGGTAGTGAATGGAGTTTTAATTGATACAGGGAGTCTGGTGAACATCATATTCTATCACGCTTACAAAAAGATGGGATATAAAGACGAAGATATGATTTTCGCGGCATACAATATTCAAGGTTTTGGTAAATCCATAACAAAAGTTAAAGGGGAGATAGAAATACGTGTTCCGTTAGGAGGAATCGAAACACAGGTGACATTGAGTGTAGTGGACATGGAATCACCGTATAACATATTACTAGGAAGATCATGGGTACATGCAATAAAAGCTGTGGCGTCGACGCTTCATCAATGTATCAAATTTCCTACACCAACCGGAATCGGCGAAATCAAAGGGGATGCTGCTAAAGGAAGAATATATTATCAAAATGAAGTAAAGTGTTGCGAAGAACAAGTGAACAAGCGAAAGAGTATATCAAAGTATCGCAAAAAGATGGCGAGGGCAGCTAAGGAAGAAGAAGAGTTCAGAGTTTACATGATAAGAGCGAAGGAAGGAAAAGGCATACCTAGCGAGATCTCGGGAGAAGAAAATGATCTTGCGAAAGAACCAAAAGGACCGACCCCTATGGGAGAACCGAAGGCCAGTTACGTCGCGGCAGAGCAAACCAAAGAAGTGAATATTGGAACTAAGGAAAAACCCAAGATGCTAAAGATTGGAACTAACATGGGAGCGGATGAAGAGAAAAGAACTGTCGATCTGTTGCGAGATTATAAAGATATCTTCGCGTGGGATATGGATGAAATGCCTGGTATAGATCCATCGATAGCCTGCCACAAGTTGGAAATTGATAAAAATGTGAAGCCATTCAAACAAAGAATTAGAAAGATAGCAACAACATATCACCCTCGGATAGAAGAAGAACACAGAAGATCTTTGGATGCAGGAATTATTAGACAAGCAAAATATCCTGAATGGATAGCGAATATGGTTATAGTTCCAAAGAAGAACAAGGTAATAAGGATTTGCATTGATTTCACTGATCTAAATAAAGCTTGCCCTAAAGACAGTTTTCCATTACCGGACATTCCACAATCGGGTCGAATCACGTCGGGAATGAAAGAGTATCATCATTTGGACGGATACAATGGTTACAATCAAATTCCTCTCGCCGAGGAAGACCAAGAGCACACTGCTTTCTTCGCTCCAAGAGGATTATATTGCTATACTAAAATGTCGTTTGGTTTGCGAAATGCTGGAGCAACATATCAAAGGATGGTAGAAGAAGTATTCGCAGAATGGATACATAAAACACTAGAGGTATACGTAGATGACATGCTAGTAAAAAGTAAAAAGGCGGAAGATCACGTGCGAGACTTGAAAGAAATTTTTGAACAAATGAGGCGTTTCAACATCAAAGTCAATCCAGAAAAATGTACCTTCGGAGTTGCGTCAGGGAAGTTCTTGGGTTACATTATATCAAAGGAAGGAATACACGTTGACCCGGAGAAAGTAAAAGCAATTCGCGATATGCCGACACTGCGACAGTAAAGGATGTTCAAAAAGTCGAATGGGTTGTTAGCATCACTAGGAAGGTTCATCTCGCGGTCATCTGATAAGTGTAAACATTTTTTCAGCGTTTTGAAAAAAGGATCGAAATTTAAGTGGACGGACGAATGTGAAAAGGCTTTACAAGGGATCAAAGAGCATTTAATGGATATATCCATTATGCAGAAGGCAGAACCAGGAGAGGAATTATTAATATACCTCGCGACAACTTCGCATGCCTTAAGTGCAGTTTTACTGCGAACGGACGCAGGAGTAGAAAAACCAATCTAATATATCAGCAAAACTTTTAATGCTGCAGAAAGAAATTATTCGAAGATTGAAAAACTAATCCTGGCGTTAGTCTATGCGTCGTTTAAACTTCGCATATACTTTCAGGCACATACTGTTAGGGTGGTAACAAAGGTACCAATCGAGTCAGTAATGAAAAATTCAAAAAGATCAGGAAGAGTCGAAAGATGGAATGCTCAAATAAGCCATTGCAAACTCAAATATGAAATATTATCTTCAACCAAGTCACAGGTTGTCGCAGACTTTCTGGCAGAATTTCCTTTGGAGGAAGATGAAGCAGTGGATGAAATGATGGATGTAGAAGAAGAACATGGAGATCCAAAAGACTTGTTAACTGAGCCAGACCGGTGGGAAATATTAGTGGATGGATCATCAAATGGAGAAGGTAAAGGAGTGGGAATTGTTGTGATCTCGCCAGAAGGCAATAAGTTAGCTTTTGCTTTTAGATTGGAATTTGAGTCTACCAATAATGAAACGGAGTACGAAGCTATAATACATGCTCTACGATTTGCAATAGAAATGAAACTGGAGAATGTGAGGATTACCAGTGACTCGCAATTGGCAATTCGTCAGATAACAGAGATGTATGCTACAAATGATCCATCTCTACAGAAATACAGGAAACTTGTAGAAGTGTTGTCAGCACAGATACCGAAAATAAAGTGGAGGCACATATCAAGGAGAGATAATAGACTCGCAGACGCTTTTGCCTTTATATCAAGTATGATGACAGACCCGACTGCGAGGAATATCAAAATACAGACACTACTGGCGCCATCAATTAATAAAGAGGAAGAACAAGAAGCAGATATAATGATGGTGGTAGATGAAATGCAATGTCGCGAGGAAGACTGGAGAGTAGAACTTCACGCGTACTTAATGAAAGGAGAGGTACCAAGAGATAGATTGGAAGCACACAAGTTAAAGAGCCGGGCAACAAATTATGAATTACGAGATGGCGTGCTTTATCGGCGATCTTTTGATGGGCCTTCGCTTCGATGTCTAACAAGGAAAGAAGGAGAAACCATATTGAAGATGCTGCATAGTGGGGATGCTGGAAATCATAGCGGCGGGAGATCTTTGGCATATAAGGCAAAAACGCAAGGATATTATTGGCCATATATGCATGAGGACGCGAAAGCAATATCAAGACGCTGCGAATATTGTCAAAGACATGGGAAGAAGATACATGCACCTGGAGCACCGTTAAATTCTTCGAAAAGTGTGTGGCCTTTTGGAAAATGGGGTTTAGATATTGTGGGACCATTTTTACCGGGAACAGGACAAAGAAGGTACTTAATTGTCGCAACGGACTATTTCACAAAATGGGCAGAGGTGAAAGCGGTCCAGCACATTCGCGATAAGGATGTTTTTACTTTCATATTTGAAAATATTATATGCAGATTTGGGATCCCCGCACAATTGGTATCTGATAATGGGAAGCAGTTTGAAGGGCAAAATATAGAGGTGCTGCTTAATGCATTTCAGATAAGATGTGGAAAATCAACTCCATTATATCCGCAAGCTAATGGCCAAGCGGAGGCAACAAACAAAACAATTGCCGATATATTGAAGAAAAAGTTGGAAGGACACAATAGGGGATGGTGCGAACAAGTACACAATGCAGTGTGGGCTTATAATACAACTAGAAGAGAAGCCACAGGAATGTCTCCTTTTTGCTTAACTTATGGAGTTGAAGCAGTACTCCCAACAGAGGTCAAGATCCCGACAACCAAAAAAAGAGGTTTGGGAGAAAAATCTTAGCGCAGGCAACATCCTAATCAAGTTGGATGAACTGGAAGAAAACGAGAAAAGGCATTGCGACACATGGAGAATTATCAAGATGGCTAGAGAATACAACAAGCGTGTCAAAATACGTGAATTCCAACCAGGAGACTTGGTGCTGCGAGAAACACCAATATATCAACGTGAAAGTGGAGGCAAGTTGGCGAGAAAATGGGATGGACCTTATATCATCAAAGAGGTAGTTGGTACAGGGGCATATAGATTGATGGATCCCGAAGGAAAAGATGTGGGACAAAGATTGGGTAGACCATGGAATAGATTATATCTAAAGAAGTATTACCCGTAAAAATGGGAGAGGAAAAATGAATCAAGATGACGTACTTCTTCGCAAAATATTTGCGACATTCAATAAAATGCAGAGAAAATCCACGAAGATCATGTGACAAGAATAACAAAAAGTCATGAATGGCTTAACAAAACAACAAGAGATAATGAATGATTAAATGAATGAATCGGCGAATATCTCGCAAGCAAAATAGCAAATGATGAAGAATGATTGAATAAAAGAATGAATGAATGGGACGAACCTTTATGGCGTACACCCTAGTTCGCGAATAACATTTCGTAAGAGGCAAATGTAAGACCTAAAGTGCGTCATATAAGGGGGTATCTCTCGACATGGCTCAGGGGGAAGGTTACACCGCTCCTGAAGCCTGAGTCATGAAAATTTGGGGCCCATGAAAGCCTATCCGGAAGAGATACCTTGGATTCTCAACTATATATATATGGTTATACCCTGGTTGGGCGACCGAGGGTCTCTTTCAAGGAGTCAGTGTATGCTCAAGGCGCCGAGGTACACGGTTGAGCCGAGTGCCGGGATGGATGAACCTACCCGGCCATTCTTGGCAAGTCTTGGCATATGTTGCAATCGCCCGAAGAAAACTCCACTTAGGGTGCGAGTCTCGTAACCATAAACCCTATAGGTATAAGGGATAAGAGGTGCGAAAACAATCAGTTGTTGTTAAGACCGGATGGGAGGAGCTAGTCTTGTATGGCCGATGTTTCGCCTCCTTGAAGGGGCAACCGGGAGATGATAAGGGCGACGCTCTCCATTAGGGGAGTGTCAAAACAGACGCAAATGTCATAAGGCTATGTTTTCGCAAGAGAATTTAGGCTTGTCATATTTGTGCAATGATCCTGCAGAGGCAATAATACTAACGCGAGGGTAAGGCGAGATCAATGGGTCTTTACACGAAAGTGTACGGACGTCCTGCGATTTCGTCGCACGACGGCAATGTCATGGGGCTTCATATTCGCAAGGATATTTAGGCCTGTCATATTGTCGCAATTAAAATATCCTGCAGAGGCAAAAATACTTGAAAATTGATAAGACAAGATCAATGGGTTTTTACATGCAAGTGTAAAGACGTCCTGCGATTTTGTCGCAAACAAAGGTGGCGAGTGGTAAGACCTTTAATTAGGAAGGCCTTACTTGGAAGACCACAACAAAATGATAAGGCAAGGTCAATGGGCCTCTGCATGAAAATGTAAAGGCGGCCTGCGACCTTGTCGCAGTGAGAAGAATTAAAATCAAATCCCTGATTGGGATGGATTTACTTAATAAAAAATTCAATGAGCGAACATGCTCACAAGATTGTCTTAACTAAGAAAGGAAGAAAGAAATATGGAAATTACTCAATCAAAAGAGTTAAGTCATTCAAACAAAAAGGAATTCTAACAAATTACAAAGAGAATTTAACTCTCTACATCAGCATTATCAAATACAGAGGGTGGTTGAGACTTTCTCGCGCCTTTATCGCCTTCACATCCGCCGGTTGGTGGATTTTCGTCAGAAAATGTTTTCATCACCTTTGTTCTCGCCGATTCTTTGGATTTTCATCGTAAATTTTTCTATTCGGATCTTCATCGACAACTTCCTTACTAGTGGAGATCTTCGTCGCTTTCATAGTCATAATCACTATCAGGAGAATTAGGGACTTCATCGTCACTTACTTCCAAAGGATCAACATGTATAGGATCAAGATACTTAGACAGTAAAATCTCATTCACGAGGACTTCAGCTTTGAGGGGGAATTGACGAAGCAGCGCCTTTTGACGGTTTTTACTATCTATGTCTTTACAGTCAGACATGTGGTCGGTTGTCAGCCGACACAAATATAATTTCACTTTCTCAATCCACTAGATATAAATATAGTATTCGATAAGAAAGAGTTCGTATCCACAGAGAGGCGTTGGTTGTTATAAACTTTCAGTTTCTAGAATAACCCAAGGTATGTTTGTTGTATTTAAGCAAATAAAAGTAAATTAAAAGCAAAGTAAATTGTAGAGAATAATCAATGGAGAGAGATATTGGTCAAGGAATTCATCTTCAATCTTAGACATGTGCTTGCATATATGATTAGAATTACAATTTAATCTCTTGTGTTATCAAAAGCCTAGAGAATCAAGAAAGCAAGATAATCTATTAATTTCTCAAGTTCATCAACACACACATTAGGGCTGCGTATGTGAATTATACCTAAAGAATAACCTAACGCCTTGCGCTAATCAAGTTCAATTCCTAGGAGCATTAAGTTTCAGAAATAGGCTAATCAATGCAATTGTCATGCGTTGCGCAAAACAATTCGGATAATGGTCAAACTCTACATATGATTACGAGAGTGTATCACTACAAACCGTAAACATATCATGCTACTTGTATTCAAGGTTATCGCTTGATGAAAAACCCTAAAATAGCTATGGACTAAGATGCAAGTTCAATTAATTGGCCACTTAACTAATCAAACACCATAATCCTATCACAATACTTCAATCATGTGATCATAGAACCCGCAGAGAATTGAACGATAAACAAGAGAGAAAACTAATACATAAAGCAAAACACAAGTTTTGTAAAATCGGACTACATCCTTAACCAATAAAAGAGAATTTAGCTACTCATAGCTATGGAGTTCATCACAAAAATATCAAAGGAATAAAGAAGAAGATGAACAAAAGCAAACCCTAGTTGTGTAACCCAAGACGGCTCTCCAAAGTTTCAAGGAAAAAATATGAGATAAGATTCCAAAAGTTGTAGAATTCCTCTTTTTATAGCCTTTTTCTCCTTCCAAAACTAGGTTTTGTCTTCAAAGTCCATTAGATGCAAATCCACCAAGCCCACGAGAGAGAGAAACCCATGTAGAAAATATGTCCAAAGAGTCGTCGCCGGAAAACTGGTATTGTGGCCGGAAATCGGCCGGAAAAATGCCCGGAAATCGGCTCCGGTGACCGGCAAAGTCCGCCCGGTCACCGGTCAAACATAACAGTCAACCCTCAAATGCTGACGGTCAATAACGGTCACTAACGACGTTACGAGTCAGGAGCTGAGTTGGAACTGAATCAGAACTGAGTAGTCTGACTTGCTTTGGCCTGAGCTGTTGCAATCATTGTGCTCAGCCATGATGGCCCTGCCGCACCCTGATTATATTTCACTGTCAGCCATGATGGCTGGTCTCTGTAACTTCCCTGCAACTTCAGTTAACATCATCATTTTGCATCTCAAATTCCTCAGGAACAACAGCATGACCATCTGCCTTCTCTGTAGCTCCAACTATCTTGTTTTCTCAGCTAGCCACATCTCGCACTATCCTGCATAGCCAATAGCTAAAGTACCAGCTCCCATTGCAACTCCACCAAGCTTCAGTCACAGCCAACACTAGCTGCCATTTCTCAGTGCAAGTCTCTATGCCACCAGCCTCATTGGGCTGCAGCTGCAATAATCATCATCACAAAGCCCCAACAAGACCCATTATACACCTCAGCTCCAATGCCATCTCGGTTTAACCCACAGTTGTACAATAGCTTCGCAACTTTACTAAGACCAGACTTCCACCCGCAATGTACATCACAAAGAACACCTCATATATACTCACTTGTGCCAGCTGCAGACCAGCTGCATCCAGCTCCAACAATCATGCACCAAAGACCGGCATTAGACTCTCAAGCCATCCCAACTTCATTGCAAAGTCAGCTCCGGCTTACACACCGCAAATTCAGCAGAATTCACCACCAACAGATCCACAACAAAAACCAGTTCACCGCAAAGATATAACACCCGCAACTCAGGTTCATTCAAGACAACCACCCGAGCCATGAATCGCAAAGAAGACAAAGACATGGCACCTCATAGCCTCATCGCCTTGCCCCGAACCACCTTAACACAGAAGCATGCACCTTGCCTTCTACTCCCCGTGCCAGTTCAACTTACACCTCGCCATTGATTCCCGCCATTCCATTATCTTCCGGTTCACTTCCACTTCAACTCGAGCCGCAAAACCACCTAGCTCACAAATGACCAAAGACAAGACACAAAAACTGCACCGCAGCCTCTAAATTCCCCGAACCATATCCTACCATTCCATCGTCACTTACTTTTGCCCGTAATAAGACACTAATGCCAGCTCCTCCATTTGGTTCAATTCCCCGGCAAGCACTCACAGTGAAACTGCATACTGCATCTTCAACAGGCCCGCACTGAACTCCACACTGCAATACCCATTTTCCATTTCTAGCCTCGCAATCTCCACAGGATTCCTAGTATGCCCTTGCTCCGCACAAAGAACACATACACAAAACTCCAACACCTCGATTCACCCTTCCCTTACTCCTCTTTCCATCACCATCACCAATTCCATGATCCGTAATCTCATTCCCGCATACATTTTCCATGAATAGCAGACTTACTGATTCAAACCCATTCCATTCTTAATAAAGCAATTTCATCACCAGCTTCACACCGGCAACACCAACATCGCCTACGGATTCATGTTCTTCCCTGGATTCATCAGCCGTGAAGCACCAAATCGCACTCATTCCTCAGATCACCAACAAACCCTAACCTGAGCCCTATTTCCCTGAGACAATTCTATCACACTGTGACTTGAGTCCCTAACCTTCAACAACAAGCTCTGAGAATCATCTCAACTCAATACTTCACCAGACCCCTCACAGCTTTATTCATGTAGGATCATAATATCGCAACGTACAGGGCTCACGGGATTAATAAACAACGATGTCGCGAGGAAGTCGCAGATAGATAAGATAAACGACGCAATAAATAATGATAGACAAAACATGAGACCTGGCGAGAGTTAAGAAGTGTCGCGAGAAGCGAATGTTTGTGCATCTGCGACACTTCGCGGGACATTCCCGAAAATAAAGGGTAACTTAGCTGTCATCCACTATGTATCACCCTATATAAAGGGTTGAGTGAGTCTGTGAATGGGGGATCTTTTTGGGGAAATTGTTAGGCAAGTCATTAGGAGAGAGAAAGTTTAAGAGTGTTTTACTTACTAAGTGTAATTCTACTTTTCTTGTGTAGACAATTCATGAAATTAATCAATAAACATTCTCAATTATACAACTCTCAATGAACTAGTTAAGCAAGATCGAGTGAGGGGTGTAGTGTGGGAAAACCTGCTACTACATATGCGCTAGAAACAGGGACGAGCAGGGATTAACGCAGCAATCGAAAGGAATTTGGATTAATAGAGAAAAGATTTGGAGTGATACTCAAGAATTCAGTGAAAAAGAAAAATGTCTAGAAGAAGAAACGTACAAAGGCAACCAACGATTGTAAGAAGAAGTGGGAGACTTGCTGGAGAAAGGAGGAATGAAACAGGAGAATCGTCAAGGATGAATATGAGAAATGATGGAGGAGATCAAAATCAACCACCGATTTCCCCAGTAGCAAATGCGGCTGTGGATTATGATAGAGTAAGTGTGCATACTTGGAGATCTGATTCTGAAGATGAGAGAGAAGAGGAGCAGCAGCTGGTGAGCAATGGACAAGGGGAGCAAGGGACGAATGGAGAAACCAATCCAGGAAACGAAGAAATCACAGCGTTAGAAAGATTGAGACAAACAATACATGAAGAGAGACGATTAGAAGCAGAGGAGCGAGCAAACTTGACGAGACAAAATCATGAATTGAGGATGGAAAATATGAGATTGCAAAGTAGGAGATCTAGAAGTAGCGTGAGATCAAGTTCAAGATCGAATAGAGAAGAAAGAAGGAGAGTTCTACCAACAGAAAGTACCGAAGAAGAAACACAAAATCCGAATACAGAGCATGGCGAGAGAAGGGGAGAAATGGAAGATCGTTATATTCCTCAGCCTGAAAATTTTCAAAACGAGCGAAATAGGGAAAATCAAGAAAACATGCAACTCCAAGGGCCGAATGACCCAAAACTGCTTGAGGGAAGAATAATCTTGCAGGGAGAGAAGAATTGAGAAGAAACCGAGAGATCGAGGATGACATTGAGAGACACTACATTGAACAAGCGCGACTAGCTCGCGAGAGAGAAAGGATAAGAGCAGAAATGGAAAATCAAGAGATGGAAGAAGCAATCCGGCAGAATAACCATGACAACCGCGAAAGAAGAAGGGAACAAAATCGTACCAATAGAAATATCAACGAAGAATATGAGAGGGTGCAGATGATGAGAGCTGAGAGGCAATCAAGAAGAGAGAACAACCGATATAATGGCGTGCGAATTGACGAAAGAGATGAAGAAGAGCGTCGCGGGGAAAGAAGAGGAGAAAATAACGAGCAAGAAGATCAAAATGGGCACGAGCGAAGAAGGAGAGAAGCAGAGCTTAAAAGACCAGTAGAATCAAATTCTGAGGCAAATGAACAAATCTTAAGAGAACTGGCTGAAATGAGAGGATTACTGAATGGTAGAAGGGAAGGAGGAAGGAGACAGTTAGACGAAGCCATAGCAGAAGCCGCGAAGAATCCCTTCACGCTAGAAGTACATATGGGAGGAATACCTCCTAAGTGCAACTTACCTGCATTAACCAACATCTTTGATGGAACAACCTGTGCGATACAACATATTAAGGCTTATATGAGATGTATGTTACAATGGGAGAATCATGATGCCATATTGTGCAAATATTTCGCGTCAAGCTTAATAGGAGAAGCACTAAAGTGGTTTGAAGGTCTACCAAGGAACACAATCACATCATTTAACCATTTACAGGCCACATTCCTGGGAGCATACATAAGTAACAACTCTTCGCGACCAGGTATTGAAGATGTATTCGGGTTGAAACAAAGGGTTGGCGAGAGCTTAAGGCAGTTGACAATAAGATGGAGGACCATGTGTAGCGAAATGGCAGGACGGGTTGAGGAAAGATATCTCATACTCTCATTTGTGAATGCTCTCTTCGCGACTAACTTGTTATACATTCAAATTTTTAGAATCAAAAATACAATCACGATGGCAGAACTGCGAGAATTACAGGAAGAATATATTGCCTTAGAAGAAAGACAGAATGAAATGAATTCTTATCCAGTCGCGAACACAAGCTTTAACGCCGCGAACGCAAGCTTGTTACCTCAATTCATAAATACAGTGGCGAGCACTTCGCAAGGACAGCAGGCGAGGAAAGCTGATGAGGGACAGCAGAAGATAGTAGCCATGGGAAGCCATGATCAAGAAGAGTTTGAGCGAGAAAGAAACTACTACAACCGTAACAGCAATAATAAGATTCAGAGGCTAGATCATGTGCAAGAAACGTATGGTGGACGAAGGCAAAATAACCGTGGAGGACAGAGAGGTCACAGAATAGTATGGGAACAGATTAAGATGCCTCCACTGAATGCTAGCGTTGAAAAGATCTGGGAAGCTATACTTGTGATGGAAAATGTACCAGCACCTTGGAACGCTGGAATGGAACCACCGCAGGCGATAGAAGTCATGAGTTTTGTTCTTACCATCGCTTCCATGGGCATCAAACAAACGATTGTAGAAACATAAAGAGAATTATTCTCAGGATGATTGATCAGGGGAAGCTGAATCACTTTCTAAAGGGAGAAGAAACGGGCCAGACATTACCACCACCACCAGAGATGCATAGAACAGTGTCAGCGAAGGGAAAGGAATCATTTGTGATAGAAATTGGGACAAAGGCTAAGAATTTGAATTGCAACTCTATCGTCCACTCCTATCGTACCATTGAAGATTTTCATGACAACGTGCTCAGTAGAGTCTTTGCGAGAGATGCTAATGATAAAGAAATAATGAGTCTGGCGAGAACGACGCAGTTAGAGAAGTGGCAGCTGAAGACTATTTCTTTCTCTGCAGATGAAGTACCAAAAGGAAGAGAAACACATGATAGCCCGTTGGTTGTGAAATTAGAGATTAAACCAAAACCAGTTGATGGAGAAGATGATGAGGCAGAAGCTTGCTGGGCAATCAACCGAATCTTAATCGATACTGGAAGTTCGGTGAATATTCTTTTTTACCATACTTATAAGACGATGGGAGGAAAAGATGAGGATTTGATCCCCTCAACATACAAGATATATGGCTTTAATGGCACTGCAAACAAACCAAAGGGAGAGGTTCACATGAGAATACCTCTACAAGGGTTATCAACTGATATTTTATTCTGTGTGGTTGATGTGGAATCCCCGTATAATGCATTGATTGGGAGGCCATGGCTTCATGAAATCTTGGGGGTCGCATCGACATACCATCAATGTATAAAATTTCCACATCCAAACGGTATTGGTATCATCCAGGGAGATTGGAAGGAGTCGCAACAATGTCATGAGGTCGATATAGAAAACTACGAAGAAAGAAATGCCAAAACAAAGGGTTGGAAGCAACATGTGAGAAATGAACAGAGAAAAGAAAAACTAATGGTAGATGCTATAGAAGTGAGGACTGAACATATCTCGCGAGGAGAATGCCTGGAGAAAGACAAATGTTATGACAATAAAGAAGCAAAAGATATGAGGAACAAAAGGCATAAAAAGTGAGCAATCAATAAAAGCAGGAGGCAAAGTAGCAGCTGGAGTAATGATGTGCGAGAATCTCGCAACCAAGAGTAAAATGAGAATTCGATTAAGAAAGAAAAGTGAAATACAACAAGTGAAACAAAACTATGCGAATACTTCGCAGACAAATATCAGCAAATAATGAAACATGAATGATTGAATGATCTAACAAAGACAAATGCGCAAAAGAATGGGACGAACCTTTATGGCGTACACCCTAGTTCGCGAATAACATTTCGTAAGAGGCAAATGTAAGACCTAAAGTGCGTCATATAAGGGGTATCTCTCGCCATGGTTCAGGGGAAGGTTACACCGCTCCCCGAAGCCCGAACCATGAAAATTTGGGGTCCATGAAAGCCTATCCGGGAGAGATACCTTGGATTCCCAACTATATATGTAGGTTATACCCTGGTTGGGCGACCGAGGGTCTCTTCCAAGGAGTCGGTGTATGCACAAGGCGCCGAGGTACACCGGTTGAGCCAGTGCCGGGATGGATGAACCTACCCTGGCCATTCTTGGCAAGTCTTGGCATGCGTTGCACTCGCCCGAAGAAAACTCCACTTAGGGTGCAGTCTCGTAACCATAAACCATATAGGTATAAGGGATAAGAGGCTGCGAAAACAAGCGGTTGTTGTTAAGACCGGATGGGAGGAGCTAGTCTTGTATGGCCGATGTTTCGCCTCCTTGAAGGGGCAACCGGGGAGATGATAAGGGCGACGCTCTCCATTAGGGGGTGTCAAACAGACGCAAATGTCATAAGGCTATGTTTTCGCAAGAGAACGTAGGCTCGTCATATTTGTGCAATGATCCTGCAGAGGCAATAATACTAACGCGAGGGTAAGGCGAGATCAATGGGTCTTTACACGAAAGTGTACGGACGTCCCTGCGATTTCGTCGCACGACGGCAATGTCATGGGGCTTTATATTCGCAAGGATATCTAGGCCTGTCATATTGTCGCAACTAAAACATCCCGCAGAGGCAAAAATACTTGGAAAATGATAAGGCAAGATCAATGGGTCTTTACACGCAAGTGTAAAGACGTCCCGCGATTTTGTCGCCATAAAAGGTGGTGGGGAGGACCTCTAATTAGGGAGGTCTAACTCGGAAGACCACACAAAAATGATAAGGCGGGGTCAATGAGCCATCACATGAAAATGTAAAGGCGGTGCGACCTTGTCGCCACAAAAAGAGATAGAATTCTCAATTCATGAAGATACCCGCGACTCCGTCGCGATGATCCATTTCAATTAACAATAAGATTATTATCAAATACAAGAAGACAACTAAAATCTTCCATCTGAAGATAAATAACAGAGGCAAGTATGGGAATGGAAAAGATGGAACATTGTTATTCATCTTCTGACGAAAGAGTTATACATCAATAATGTTAGCCAATTATATTACAAGGAAGAACTACCAAAAAAGGGGAGTGAAGATTGAATTCATGGGGAAAAAATCCAAGAAATTCACTATAACAAAGATACAGCAATGTATAGATATTACATAAAAGCAAAAGAAAACAAAAAGAGTTATATCTTTGGTGATTCTTCTTCTTCATCCGATTCTTGATTTTATTATTCTCATCGCCAGAATTTTCTTCTTCGCTGGCTTCACTATCAGAAACATCAGAGACAGGTAGATTCTCAGGAACCTTTTCAAGAAGCCAGGGATATGTATGCAGAGGGATGTTCTGGTGCTTACAAACATACTCCATGGCTCCATTGCGAAAACGAACAGCATCATTGTTAAAGTTCTTCACTGTTGTTTCAAATTGTTTCTTCAACTTGGAATACTTGTTATTACGAAGGGAGAGACTCTTGGCGAGTTGTTGTTTTTCAGTTTCGAGTTCTTCAATTCTCATTGGAAAATTCTGGCGAAATGTTCTTTTTCGATTCAAGTTCTCTAATTCTAACTTGAAGCTTCTTCTCGAGATTCTGCAAATAAGAAACAACAAGTTAATAATTTACAAGCAATACCACGAAGTAAGAAGCGATAAGGTATAATAAGTAACCTTCTCTATCAGATATCATATCTTTAATCAAGGAAGTATGCTCGGCATGAAGACTAACATCAACACCTAGGTTATTCCTGGCATTATCTAAAACTTTCGCAGCCCAGGCGAATTCATCATCACTATTGATAACAAGAAGAGAACGAACTTGTTCTTCTCATTTTGCTTAAGCATAGTATTTTGATGAAGGAGTTCATCTCGTTCAATTTGCACACCAAGAAGAGATTTGTGGAATTCTGCTAATGCCTGTGCACCTCTGTTAGTAATGCGATCGTTCTCATCTATGAGGTCACTAATTTTCTTCCTTAAAGTCTTGATTTTCTTCTCGGAATCAAGGTACATTTGTTTAAAGCGGTTAGTTAAATTTAAATTAGATCTGTGTTCGATCTTTAAAAGCTGATGTTTGGACTGAAGATCCTTTAATGAAAGGAGGTTAGTTTTATCTGAGGAACTACTTAGAGATTGATTGAGGTGTGCGAGAAGAAGGTCATTATCCATGGGTTCAGGAAACGTATGGAGAAGAATAGCCTCATCGGAGAGATTATATACATCTGCGAAGGTAATCAATTAGGTAATAGTATGCGACCGATAAGATAGAAATAATAAAAGGAAGTGAAATCTTATACCATAAAGTTGCTGATTAGCATTCTGAAGAGAGGACACCCTATCCCTTTGGGAGTCAAGCTCAGTATTTAACTTTTGAATTCTCTCGTCTTTATCGCGAGATGACGCAGCTTCAGTCTCTAATTCTCGAATCTTCTTGCTCAACTGATGAGTTCTTCTTTTCAAGATTGTTGCGTCTTCTCTCGAGATCTGAGGCGACTACAAAGGAAGTTCTTCCAACCTATAAAAGAAGATAGAAGAATCATTAATATACATATATTTAAATATAAAAAGGGAAATGTGACTGCATACGTACCAAAGATCCAAGTGCATTCAACAAGTCAGGAGACACGACTCTAGAAGCTCCATTAAAAGAATCATTGCCTTCTAGTAAAGCAGCATTACACACATTTGCGAGAGTCCCGCAAAGAGAAGCTAGGGGAGCATCTCCCATTCCTTGGAAAGAGTCTGAGAAGATGCTAGACAACCGATCCATAGGAGAACCAGCCAATGGAGTTTCTTTAGCAAGAGAGCGGTTCGAATCATGGTCATCCTCATCAGAAGATTCGGAGTTTGAGTTAAGGCGAGAAGAAGATTGAATCTTTCGCTTTTTAGTTAATGGAGCAGAAGATTTATTTTTGCGAGCGACAGTTTTGCCCTTACTTTTACCCTTCGCGGCTACTGGCTTCTTCAACTCCAACCTTCGCATACGGTTAAAAATAAGAAACAGAGGCGACAATATTGTAAAAATGATAAAGGAAATGTTTCTTACTTCGCCCGTAATCGATCGAAGTCTCATCAGGGTGCTCTCCAACGGATTATCCTTGTAGCTTCTCCTCAATTTGTTGATCTGAAAAAATTCCACAAATTCAGCAAATATAAAAAGAAAATTGCGAAAGCAAGATTTGAGGTAGAAAACATACCTCTTTTGCCCTATCAGGCCATTTGAATTCCCAAGGATGATACCCTGCGAAATTCGCAGGAAGAACGTGCGAACCTGCGATATAAGGGCCATTTAAAAACAAGGGGACAACCCACCACTTCTCATCTTTGGAGTGGCGAGGAGTAGTGTTATTGCCCGGGTGCCAATCAATATCCTGCATGAGCAGTTTATCCTCAGGGACATTATCCTTCTTTTTCAGGCGAATGCCCCAGCGAGATTTCGCGTTAACCATCTGTATTACTGAATAATTTTCAAAAAAGTTCTCTACAGTGTATTTCTCAGCATCTATTTCCAAGTCTGCGAATTCGGGGTTTCTAACAGTAGTAGGGTATAAAGATCCTTTGCCAGCACCACGATTCGCATACTCAAGCATTAGGCGAATGCAATCGCCACTCAATTGATAAATAGCCCGAGAGAATTTTTCATGGGCCAAGATTTCATAAAATAGAGGCAACTCTGGATCGTATAAGGGAATGGGAAGTCCCGCGAGAAGTTGACCTAGCGAGACTATAACCCTTTGATCATCACATTGATGATCAGAAAATAACTTTGCATAAAGAATGGATGAAGATTCTTGATCAGGAATGGTTGATAGAGTGAAACCCTTCTCGAGCAACTTCTGTTGAACTTCCTCAAAAGAAGCTTTATATGCACGACTAATGAAAGCCATTATCAGTATGGGAATGGAAGGGAGGTTGGAGATTAGGATTAGCGTTAGAAAAGATGAAGAAAAGATTTGCAGTAGCAGAAGCGCAAATTGCGGAAGGAGAAAATCAAAGAGAAGTTGCAGAGAGAAACTAAAGAATGAAAAGGAGAGGAAAAGAAAACTATATATAGGGAAAAAGATCCTCGAGAAAAACGAGGTCATTTAATGCGAGAAGAGACATGAACGGTCAAGAATAAACGGTTGAAAGAGACGTGTCAAGAAAAGACATTAATAATCAAAATCCGTGTAAAAGTACAAAATGAAGCAGAGATAAAGATAAACAAATCATGACAAATCAAAAGGATCACTCTCATGATACTCTTCCCTTCGCAGGAGAAATATGAGGAAAGACAAGAATCGATACTAAATGTACATCTCAAAGAAACTTCGGAACTTCGCAAAAGAATAGAGGCAAGTACATACTTTTCAAGAACAATATTCTTCTGCTTGTTCCTTCATCAGCGAAGACCAAAGATTATTACAACAACAGATTTTTCCTTAAAAATCGCTCTTCAAGCAATATTCAAGGAAAAAGAGGCAAGATGTAGGATCATAATATCGCAACGTACAGGGCTCGCGGGATTAATAAACAACGATGTCGCGAGGAAGTCGCAGATAGATAAGATAAACGACGCAATAAATAACGATAGACAAAACATGAGACCTGGCGAGAGTTAAGAAGTGTCGCGAGAAGCGAATGTTTGTGCATCTGCGACACTTCGCGGGACATTCCCGAAAATAAAGGGTAACTTAGCTGTCATCCACTATGTATCACCCTATATAAAGGGTTGAGTGAGTCGTGAATGGGGATCTTTTTGGGGAAATTGTTAGGCAAGTCATTAGAGAGAGAAAGTTTAAGAGTGTTTTACTTACTAAGTGTAATTCTACTTTTCTTGTGTAGACAATTCATGAAATTAATCAATAAACATTCTCAATTATACAACTCTAAATGAACTAGTTAAGCAAGATCGAGTGAGGGGTGTAGTGTGGGAAAACCTGCTACTACAATTCAAGTTCACCTTCCACAAATCAATAGAACCCATCACAATAAAGAAAATTAAGCAAGAACAATCACCAGATTCTTCAGCTGATGCTTCTGTGAACCGCCATCATCAATCCCTGGTCTTTGTCTACAAATTCCTTCTCAATTTCAATCACAGATTCAGAACTGAACCAAAAACTCATGAAAATAATCACCATTCTTTATCTGAGCTTCATCATTGACCTTCAACAGCGGAACCCCTCCTGTGATTCACTCATAAGCCAAACCCATCTCCTTCGTCTTCCAATCTTTCGATTAACGTGAGCCATAGTTCCTTTCTCATTTTCAGCTCTCACTTCTCTTTCACAGAAACAACAATTCCGAGGTGAGAACAATTTCTCGACCAAATGATAAGGTTGCTGTACGGCCACTATTAGGGCACCCAGGATAATGGATATGGGCCACCAATAAATTTCTTTGTATTGTCGAGTCCTGGGAACCGACAAGTTTAATTGTTGACTTTGCTTACAACCTTCTCATACGGACCCGGAATGGCCTCGTTCTTTCGCCGATAGTTTCGCCTCCTTGCTCCAATTGGGATGATTTGCGCTTCTTTTCCTCCGTGCAACTCCAGCGTATCTGATAACTCAAAAACACGCGTAAAGTACATAATTCGCAAGAAAAATAGCAAAGAAAGCATAAACTCTATATAGTAAATACGGTGTATTCTACACCTATCGATTCCCCACACTTAGACTTTGCTAGTCCTCGAGCAAATCAAACAAAACAATAAAATACAACAACTCCGTGTCGTCGAGACTACGGTCACTTTTAGCATAAATAACAAGCCTTTAAACCCCTAGGTGTCCCTAGTGGACGAGTTATAGTCTCGTGAAGGTTTACTAGAGATATACCTACAAAACCTATATTTCAAACTCCGTCTATTCGTGACAAATCAATGAATGAATCCAAATTGACTACAGGAGAAGGTACCTTGCAAATTCAATTCAATTATTAGTAAATAAACTCTAATTAGATAGTCGAACAAGCCACAATACTCGGAAACTGACAACCACAATCACAATGAAAAGATTAAGAAGATGGATATAGATGTAGATGTTGGCGAATATTCACAAGTGTTCGATGTTTCCCATATGTCCCGAAGGTCACTTGCTAAGATGAACCTAATCCTATTGGATTGAGCTACTTAGTCTTGAATGCTACATCAACTCTTTGGCATATACAAGGGAACCAAGTGACTTTATTCAACACAATAATAATTTTTTTTTTTTTTTTTTTATATGATTGGATCAAATGGATCCAATTTTTTAGACGGCATGATTAGATCTTTTGGATCCAAGCGCATGCTTCTTGTCAGCAAGTACATGATAGTTGCCTTGGATCCTGCATTCCACGCTTGTTTAGGCGACGGAGACAGGGACTACGTTTCACACATACTGCTATTCCCAAGTGTCTTTTTATTCCGTTTTGGTCTAATTGATCGGTCTCTTTTTTTTCTTTTCATATATTTTTCAATTTTTTTTTTTTTTTTTTTTTTTTTTTCTTTTTCTAGTAACTCAACCACTCTATTTCATCCTAGCAGTAATAACACGTCGATTTTTAGTGACCCACCAAAGCACTTAGAGAACAATAGATAAATATGGAAAAATAAAAATAGAATGTGATATGGTGATATTCCGAGATATGGTAACAACTATCATGGTATTTATGATTTCTGAGCTATGTTCGTCCCTTTTAGTTAATTGGTTCCTCAACTCCTGCATTCAAAATGGTTTCATCCACTAATGGTGTCATCCTAAAGGCACAAGTTCTAGATTTCGGAGTTCAAAAAGCACAATTTTTTTCTTGTTTTTTTTTTTCTATTTTTCTGATTTTTTTTTTTTTTTTTAAAGGCATAAAACAAATTAAAACATATAAATGCTCCCCCACACTTAAACTTTACATTGTCCTCAATGTAAAATTGAATCGTCCAAAGAAAGTTCAAGGTGGGAAATTCCGCAAATAATATAAAGATAAAAGCAAATACATAAAAGTAAAAAGATAAGGATAAAGATACAAAACCGGTGGGTTGCCTCCCACTTAGCGCTTGTTTTAAAGTCGACGGCCCGACGTACTCCTTGTTTTCTAAGACTCCTCCAGAGGGAGCACTTCCACAAGGTTAACTCCTTCCACGATTTCCGAAGAGAAGTTCTCATAATATGGTTTCAACCGGTGCCCATTCACTTTAAGTTCATTACCTGTAGCTAAACTACGAATTTCCACTGCACCATGGGAAAACATATTAGTCACAATAAAAGGTCCGATCCAACGTGACCTCAATTTACCCGGAAATAGTTGCAAACGAGAATTAAACAAAAGCACTTTCTGCCCTATGCAAAATTGTTTATTAGAAATCATATTATCATGAAAAGCTTTCGTCTTTTCCTTGTAAATCCGTGAGCTTTCAAATGCATCATTGCGAATCTCCTCTAACTCTTGAAGTTGTAACTTCCTTTGCTTTCCAGCACCATCCAACTCCATGTTGCATTGCTTAATAGCCCAAAACGCCTTATGCTCAATTTCCACGGGTAAGTGACAAGGTTTACCATAAACAAGCCTAAAAGGAGACATCCCAATAGGTGTTTTATATGCGGTTCTATACGCCCACAAAGCATCGTTGAGTCGCATGCTCCAATCCTTCCTTGTAGGATTCACCGTCTTTTCAAGAATTGATTTCACCTCTCGGTTGGAAACTTCGGCTTGTCCATTTGTTTGCGGATGGTAGGGAGTTGCAATCCTATGCGACACATTGTACTTCCTTAACAAGCTTTGCAAGAACTGTTTTTTGAAGTGTGAACCTCCATCGCTAATTATAGCCCTTGGAATTCCAAACCTTGCTAAAATATTAGCTTGCACGAAATCTGAAACAACTTTAGAATCATTAGTTGGGGTGGCTTTAGCTTCCACCCATTTTGAGACATAATCCACAGCAAGCAAAATATAACAATTCCCATTAGAATTGACAAAAGGGCCCATAAAATCAATTCCCCATACATCAAAAACCTCCACAAATTGAATAATAGTTTGCGGCATTTGATTTCGAGCACCTAGATTGCCGGTTCTTTGACACCTATCACATGTGATACAAAATGCATGTGCATCCTTAAACAAAGTTGGCCAAAAGAAACCACATTCTAATACCTTGAGAGCGGTTCTCTTGCTCCCAAAATGTCCTCCACAAGCATATGAGTGACAAAAAGACAAGATGGAATTAAATTCAATTTCGGGAACACACCTACGTATTACTTGGTCACTACAATGCTTCCATAAGTATGGATCATCCCATATGTATTGGTTTGCTATCTTCTTAAGTTTGTCCCTCTCAAAGACGAGACAAGTTCTTTGGGATTTGTTTAGACACTAAGTAATTAACAATATCAGCGTACCATGGTTCTCCAAAGGCGATTGAGAATAGTTGCTCATCCGGGAAACTTTCACGCAACGGGATAGTCTCCTTGTCCACAGCAAGTCGGCTCAAATGATCCGCAACGGTGTTCTCAATTCCTTTCTTGTCTTTGATTTCAATATCAAACTCTTGCAAGAGTAATATCCATCGTATGAGCCTCGGTTTCGCCTCTTTCTTTGTAAGCAAGTATCTAAGTCTTTGCATGATCAGAAAAAGACAACAACTTTTGTACCAATTAGATAAGAGCGAAACTTTTCTAAAGCAAAAACAATAGCTAATAACTCTTTTTCAGTGGTTGTGTAGTTTTGTTGAGCCTCATTTAACGTTCTAGAAGCATAATAAATGGCATGAGGAAGCTTCCCCACACGCTTCCCAAGCACCGCACCAACCGCATAATCACTAGCATCACACATGAGTTCAAACGGCTTACTCCAATCCGGTGGTTTTATGATAGGGGCTGAGATCAAAAGTTCTTTCAAACGATTGAATGCCGCCACACACTTCTCATCAAAGTTAAAAACCACATCTTTTTGCAATAGGGTACAAAGTGGTGATGCTATCTTGGAAAAGTCCTTGATGAACCTACGATAAAAACCTGCATGTCCAAGAAACGAACGAATCTCCCTCACCGTAGTGGGAGGGGTTAGAGCACGAATAAGGTCTATCTTAGATTTATCGACTTCCAAGCCTTTAGAAGATATTATATGGCCTAACACTATGCCATGAGTTACCATGAAATGGCACTTCTCCCAATTTAACACAAGATTTGTTTCAACACATCGTTCAAGGATTAGAGACAAATTGTTCAAGCAAAGGTCAAAAGAATCACCAAAGACACTAAAGTCATCCATGAACACTTCGATTATGTTTTCAACATATTCCGAAAAGATACTTACCATACACCTTTGAAAGGTAGCCGGAGCATTGCATAAGCCAAAAGGCATCCTCCTATAAGCAAAAGTACCGAAAGGACAAGTGAAAGTGGTTTTCTCTTGGTCCTCCGGCGCTATCACAATCTGATTATAACCTGAATAGCCATCAAGAAAGCAATAGTAAGAGTGTCCAGCCAAACGTTCAAGCATTTGATCAATAAAAGGTAAAGGAAAGTGATCTTTTCTAGTGGTGGCATTCAATTTTCTATAATCAATACAAACCCTCCAACCGGTTTGCACTCGAGTTGGGACAAGTTCATTCTTATCATTCTCCACCACCGTTACTCCCGATTTCTTTGGTACCACTTGTACCGGGCTTACCCACTTGCTATCGGAGATGGGGTAGATAACACCCACGTCCAAAAGCTTGAGTATCTCCTTTTTCACCACTTCCATCATGGGAGGATTCAAACGGCGTTGCGCTTCCCTTGTAGGCTTTGAATCATCCTCCACACGAATTTTATGCATACAAACGGCAGGGCTAATACCCTTGATATCGGCGATTGTCCATCCTATGGCCGTCTTGTACTTCCTTAGCACCCTTAGAAGTTTTTGCTCCTGTAATTCATTAAGCTCGTTAGAAACAATCACGGGTAAATCTTCATTGTCACCCAAGTACAAGTACTTTAAGTGACTTGGAAGAGGTTTCAATTCTAAACTTGGAGATTTAACAATAGATGGCACAAGTTTCTCATTATTGCAAGGTAAAGAAGCATATGAAATATTCTTAGTTGCTGATTTTTCCGGTAATGAGTCAAGAGAACCAATGGTTTCTTTCATCTCATCACTATACGCATAACCGTTGTCAATAGGAGTAGTGAGAACGGTTTCCAAAGCATCAACACCATTCAACTCAAACATTTGTTGCGCCAATGTGTCCATCATATCAATGGAGAAACAAGAGTGGACATCGCTAGGATATCTCATCGTCTCGAAAATGTTGAAACGTATTATTTCTCCATCAAACTCCATAGTTAGCGTTCCCTTGTCCACATCAATTATGGTTTTCGCCGTTTTCATGAAGGGACGCCCAAGTAGCAATGGAAGAGACGAGTCCGGTGAACCTTCATCCATCTCTAACACGCAAAAGTCTTTGGAAATACAAGTTGATTAACCTGCACAAGAACATCCTCAACAATACCCATTGGGTAGACATTAGAACGATCGGCTAATTGCAACACAATTCCAGCCTTTTAAGAGGACCAAGATCAAGTGAATTATACATAGACGCGGGCATGACATTAACGGAAGCACCTAAGTCCAACATAGCTTTATTAAATGTAGTGTTACCAATTGTGACGGGAATGTCAAAGCTACCCGGGTCCTTGCACTTAAGTGGGAGTTTGTGTTGTAAGATTGCCGAAGCATTCTCCCCCCACACTAAGCACTTCATTACCTTTGAGCCTTTGCTTATTGGTACACAAGTCCTTCAACACCTTTGCATACTTTGGAACTTGCTTGATAGCATCTATGAGTGGTATGTTCACATGGATCTTCTTTAGAACGTCTAAAATCTCCTTTTCTAGTTCCGCCTTCTTAGAACTTGCAAATCTGCGAGGGAAAGGTAGAGGAGGAACATAAGTAGAAACCGGAGTTTTAGAGTTAGGAATAGGTACCTCAGAAGTTTGGGGAGAATCCTCGACTTTCTCCTCCAAAACAGGTTCCTTGGGTGTTTCCACCTTGCCCTAATCAGCAACTTCGGGTTGCACAAGTTGTGTACCGCTTCTCAATGTAATTGCATTAACACCCTCTTTTGGGTTGATAGGTTGAGAAGGAAGTCTCCCACTATTTTGTGCCTTCAAATTATTGATATCAACTGCCATGGAGCCTACTTGAGTCTGCAAATCCTTGATAGCACTCTTAGTTTCTTGTTGGCTCTCCTTGAACATGGTAGAAATACCTTGCATAAAAGTTTGAAGCTTTGCATCAATATCAGCACCTTGAGTTTGCATTGATTGTTGTGCTTGCGGTTCTTTGAAATTGTTGTTGTTGTGGTTGAAATCCACTAGGACGGTTAAAAGTAGGTTGTTGAACGGCACCTTGCTTGTTAGCATAGCTAAAATTGGGGTGATCTCTCCATCCCGGATTGTAAGTGTTGGAGTAGGGATCATACCGCCTTGGTTGATTTGGAAAGATCGCATTAGCTTGCTCGTCTTCATAGGATTGAGAAGAAGTTGGTATAACCGCGGATGCAACTTGTTGAAGCATTGCGTTCATGTTACCCATTTGTTGACGAAGTTCCTCAACCTCGCTCACTTCACTCACCCTTCTTAGAATCACATCCGAACCACGACTCAAGAATTGTTGTGAGTTCGCTGCCATGTTCTCAATTAACTCTCTAGCTTGAGCCACCGTCTTGTTCACTAGTGCACCACCACCCGCGGCATCAAGAAGATTCCTATCACTTGATTGGAGCCCTTCATAGAAGTATTGGATAATCATCGCGTCACTGAATTGGTGGTGAGGATGACTTCCAACCAATCTCTTGTATCGTTCCCAACATTCATATAAGGATTCTCCCACGTTTTGCTTCATTCCGCAAATCTCTTTGCGAATTTGAGTAGCCTTGGATGCAGGAAAATATCTCTCCAAAAAAGAGTTTCTTCAACCCATTCCATGTTGTGACACTTCCGGGAGGTAAATAGTACAACCAATCCTTAGCACTGTCCATTAGAGAGAAACGGAACACTTTCAACATCGCACCATCCGCTGGAAGCATCGCCGTGACAATGGTGTGGAAGTCCATAAGATGTTTGTTTGGATCTTCATTCACCATGCCATGGAACTTTGGTAATTCTCTCAGCAACCCCGGCTTAATCTCAAAAGTAGAGTTTGTTTGAATACAACCCCGTTGTGTATCAAGCTTGTGAGAAGCCAAGTCCTTGAGTGTACGATTTGCATCACCCATTGTTAATTCAACTTGTGGTACGTCTACGATTGGAACCTCTTGTTCTCCTAGTATGTGTAGCTCTTCGTCCACCTCTAACTCGTGCTCGTCCGTTGCGCCTTGACTTGGTTGGAGTATTGTGCCTCTTCGAGTAGCTATCCCGCACCTTGGATAATTCCAATCTTTAGTAGCCAGGGATCGATACCTGAAAACAATTCTAGCAACCAAGTGAGAACCAAGACGACAAACAAAAAGCAAAGATAAAAGCAGAAATTGTAAAAAGAAACTAAAAACTCAATAACAAGCCGCATGCCTCCCCTGCAGCGGCGCCAAAATTTGGTCGGTTGTCAGCCGACACAAATATAATTTCACTTTCTCAATCCACTAGATATAAATATAGTATTCGATAAGAAAGAGTTCGTATCCACAGAGAGGCGTTGGTTGTTATAAACTTTCAGTTTCTAGAATAACCCAAGGTATGTTTGTTGTATTTAAGCAAATAAAAGTAAATTAAAAGCAAAGTAAATTGTAGAGAATAATCAATGGAGAGAGATATTGGTCAAGGAATTCATCTTCAATCTTAGACATGTGCTTGCATATATGATTAGAATTACAATTTAATCTCTTGTGTTATCAAAAGCCTAGAGAATCAAGAAAGCAAGATAATCTATTAATTTCTCAAGTTCATCAACACACACATTAGGGCTGCGTATGTGAATTCTACCTAAAGAATAACCTAACGCCTTGCGCTAATCAAGTTCAATTCCTAGGAGCATTAAGTTTCAGAAATAGGCTAATCAATGCAATTGTCATGCGTTGCGCAAAACAATTCGGACAATGGTCAAACTCTACATATGATTACGAGAGTGTATCACTACAAACCGTAAACATATCATGCTACTTGTATTCAAGGTTATCGCTTGATGAAAAACCCTAAAATAGCTATGGACTAAGATGCAAGTTCAATTAATTGGCCACTTAACTAATCAAACACCATAATCCTATCACAATACTTCAATCATGTGATCATAGAACCCATGCAGAGAATTGAACGATAAACAAGAGAGAAAACTAATACATAAAGCAAAACACAAGTTTCAGAAATCGGACTACATCCTTAACCAATAAAAGAGAATTTAGCTACTCATAGCTATGGAGTTCATCACAAAAATATCAAAGGAATAAAGAAGAAGATGAACAAAAGAAAACCCTAGTTGTGTAACCCAAGACGGCTCTCCAAAGTTTCAAGGAAAAAATATGAGATAAGATTCCAAAAGTTGTAGAATTCCTCTTTTTATAGCCTTTTTCTCCTTCCAAAACTAGGTTTTGTCTTCAAAGTCCATTAGATGCAAATCCACCAAGCCCACGAGAGAGAGAAACCCATGTAGAAAATATGTCCAAAAAGAGTCGCCGGAAATCTGGTATTGTGGCCGGAAGTTGGCCGGAAAAGTGCCCGGAAATCGGCTCCGGTGACCGGCAAAGTCCGCCCGGTCACCGGTCAAACATAACAGTCAACCGTCAAATGCTGACGGTCAATAACGGTCACTAACGACGTTACGAGTCAGGAGCTGAGTTGGAACCGAATCAGAACTGAGTAGTCTGACTTGCTTTGGCTCGAGTGTTGCAATCATTGTGCTCACCATGATGGCCTGCCGCACACGATTATATTTCACTGTCAGCCATGATGGCTGGTCTCTGTAACTTCCCTGCAACTTGAGTTAACATCATCATTTTGCATCTCAAATTCCTCAGGAACAACAGCATGACCATCTGCCTTCTCTGTAGCTCCAACTATCTTGTTTTCTCAGCTAGCCACATCTCGCACTATCCTGCATAGCCAATAGCTAAAGTACCAGCTCCCATTGCAACTCCACCAAGCTTCAGTCACAGCCAACACTAGCTGCCATTTCTCAGTGCAAGTCTCTATGCCACCAGCCTCATTGGGCTGCAGCTGCAATAATCATCATCACAAAGCCCCAACAAGACCCATTATACACCTCAGCTCCAATGCCATCTCAGTTTAACCACAGTGTACAATAGCTTCTGCAACTTTACTAAGACCAGCACTTCCACCTGCAATGTACATCACAGCAACACCTCATATATACTCACTTGTGCCAGCTGCAGCACCAGCTGCATCCAGCTCCAACAGTCATGCACCAGCACCGGCATTAGACTCTCAAGCCATCCCAACTTCATTGCAAAGCTGCTCTGGCTTACACACTGCAAATTCAGCAATTCACCACCAACAGATCCACAACAAAAACCAGTTCACCGCAGCATATAACACCTGCAACTCAGGTTCATTCAAGACAACCACCTGAGCCATGAATCGCAGCAGCACAGCACATGGCACCTCATAGCCTCATCAGCTTGCCCTGAACCACCTTAACAGCAGCACAGACCTTGCCTTCTACTCCCTGTGCCAGTTCAACTTACAGCCCTGCCATTGATTCCTGCCATTCCATTATCTTCTCTGGTTCACTTCCACTTCAACTCTGAGCTGCAAAACCACCTAGCTCACAAATGACCAGCACAAGACACAGCAAATCTGGCACTGCAGTCTCTAAATTCCCCTGAACCATATCCTACCATTCCATCAGTCACTTACTTTTGCCTGTAACAGCACTAATGCCAGCTCCTCCATTTGGTTCAATTCCCTGGCAAGCACTCACCAGTGAAACTGCGGCTGCATCTTCAACAGGCCTGCACCTGAACTCCACAGCTGCAATACCCATTTTCCATTTCTAGCCTGCAATCTCCACAGGATTCCTGGTATGCCCTTGCTCTGAACACAACAACACATACACAAAACTCCAACACCTCAGTTCACCCTTCCCTTACTCCTCTTTCCATCACCATCAGCTCAATTCCATGATCGTAATCTCATTCTCGCATACATTTTCCATGAATAGCAGCTTACAGATTCAAACCCATTCCATTCTTAACAGCAATTTCATCACCAGCTTCACACTGGCAACACCAACATCAGCTCTGGATTCATGTTCTTCCCTGGATTCATCAGCCGTGAAGCACCAAATCTGCACTCATTCCTCAGATCACCAACAAACCCTAACCTGAGCCCTATTTCCCTGAGACAATTCTATCACACTGTGACTTGAGTCCCTAACCTTCAACAACAAGCTCTGAGAATCATCTCAACTCAATACTTCACCAGACCCCTCACAGCTTTATTCAAGTTCACCTTCCACAAATCAATAGAACCCATCACAATAAAGAAAATTAAGCAAGAACAATCACCAGATTCTTCAGCTGATGCTTCTGTGAACCGCCATCATCAATCCCCTGGTCTTTGTCTACAAATTCCTTCTCAATTTCAATCACAGATTCTTAATCAACCAAAAACTCATGAAAATAATCACCATTCTTTATCTGAGCTTCATCATTGACCTTCAACAGCGGAACCCCTCCTGTGATTCACTCATAAGCCAAACCCATCTCCTTCGTCTTCCAATCTTTCGATTAACAGCAGCCATAGTTCCTTTCTCATTTTCAGCTCTCACTTCTCTTTCACAGAAACAACAATTCTGAGGCTGAGAACAATTTCTCGACCAAATGATAAGGTTGCCTGTACGGCCACTATTAGGGCACCCCGGATAATGGATATGGGCCACCAATAAATTTCTTTGTATTGTCAGTCCTGGGGAACTGACAAGCTTAATTGTTGACTTTGCTTACAACCTTCTCATACGGACCCGGAATGGCCTCGTTCTTTCGCCGATAGTTTCGCCTCCTTGCTCCAATTGGGATGATTTGCGCTTCTTTTCCTCCGTGCAACTCCAGCGTATCTGATAACTCAAAAACACGCGTAAAGTACATAATTCGCAAGAAAAATAGCAAAGAAAGCATAAACTCTATATAGTAAATACGGTGTATTCTACACCTATCAACATGTAATCAAATCTACGTTCTGCACGATCGCGAGAACGAGCGAGGGAGGAAGCGAGTAATAAATACGCGAAGCTTCTTCTCAGAATCTGCATAATAAATACGCAAGAAAAGATTAAAAGAGATCCTTACAACAGATCTTTGGAACTTTCAGAATAATTAAAGATTTGTGAAATAAATGAATTAAGGTAGTCAAATAATTTGACTACCTTCCTTTTGAAGAGTAAGTTGTTGAATTAAAGCCGCGAAGTTATTCCCCAGACAGTCCATGGCATCATCAAATGAGTCTCCGACTAAACCTTTCAATCGAGATCGCAATTTCTTTTCATTAGAAACAAGTATGGAATTTTCGGTGGCGAGAGTAGAGTTGGATTTTTCTAATTTGGTGCATTGTTCCCGAATTGCTTCGCTTTTACACTCAAAGTTATTCTACCTTGAATAAGTTTATCTCTCTCGGTGGAACTCTCTTCAAGTTGATTTTTCAAAGTATGAATGGCCTGTTCTTGTTCTTCGCATAATTTTTGACAAGCATCATCTCAAGTGAGTAGATCGCCACCTTATTCAACAGAGAACGTTTCTCTTGTGAAAGAGTTCGATTCTCATCTGATAAAGTTTCCAACTCCAAATTAGTTTTAGTCAAAGAATAAGAGAGGCGAGATAAGTCATTACTTAATGAGTCTTGCTTTTGCGATAAATCAAAATTCTCTTTAGACAAGTTATTTATTTGATCAGCTGCATAGGTATGAAGATTATCTAAGAGATTATATTGCTCCATCCAAGCATCTCTTTCAACTCGAACTTCTTCAATGATAGACTCCGTCTGATATATCTCCATTATTCGTTTCTGGTTCAATACTTGGAGGACGAGCAAGGGATTGAGTTGTAAAAAAAAAAAAAAAAAAAAAAAAAAAAAAAGAAGAAAAAGGGTGGCGAGAGCATACCTTTTAATTCTTCATTCTTCTTGCGAAGATTATCACGATCTAGTGAGATATTGAGAAATTTTTGATTTTCAAGGTGGAGATTATTGCACTTCACAGCCATAACTTGGAGATCATCCTTCAGCTTATTAATCTCTTGGACTAAAGATGCTTGCGAGATCCTATCGGGACCAAGATGCTTACTTAAAATCTCGCAGACATTGGATTTGACAGATCGGCGAAGTCTTTTTGGCATCATTCACGAGATCGAAAGAACCTTAAAGGCCACATCTATCCCCTCCAAATTTTCTGCGCAGTTAGAGGAATTTGTTCAAACAAAGAAGACGAGTCGTCTTTTGTCAAAGGAACCTCATGAGAAGAGGAGGTTTCGGGGAGAGAAGTGATTGGAGAAATAGCGGGGACATTGATAGCAGGAGGAGGTATAAGATCGGTTGTAGTAGGACAGTTATAAGGAACTTGGTCTATGAGGAGTTGAGGTATAGAAATATTGTCGCTAGTAATGTTACCAGAGGAAAGAGGCACAAAATTATCTTGCGAAGATTTCGCAGCAGGAGATGAAGGTGTGAATGAAGGAAATGGAACGTCGGGGGTAATGGGTTTAGAGTAGCGAAGCCTTTTGGGAGCATTACCAGTAGTTTTATCATCCTGCGAATGACAAATTAAATAAGAAATAGAGGCAACAATGTATTGTTAATAAAAACAGATGTTTCTTAAATACCTTGTCACTCGCAGACTGTCTTTTTGTAGCCATAGATTTTGCTCGCGAAGAGGGCTTTGGTTGCGTGAGGGATTCTTGTTGCGGAGTAGATTTCGGTGGCGAGCCCAAAGGAAGAAGAGGGTTCTTCACGGTAAATTTAGTTCTGGGTTGGTTCTTGCTAAACAACAATGGCAGAAAGAGAACTACAAAGTTAATCATACCAGTGTGATTTCAATAAGAAAAGCTAATCTCAAATTTAATCAACCACAAAATCAGCCAGATATGGCAAAATTAACAAACCTGGACGCCATGAGAGTAACAGCTAGTAGAGAATAGCAAAAGTGGTGAAGAAGACGGTAAGAGACAACAATAGGCAAACACTTGCAGAACGATGAAGAAGAAGAACACTTGCAGACGATGAAGAAGATGAAAAGGAAAAGGAAAATTCTTCACAGGGGATGCTCCTATAAATAGATGAGAAAAAATGTTATGACCGGATAACATTAAATGCACCGGTAAAAGAGGTAAATATAGACACGTGTAAACGGTCACTACTAAATCCAAGGAAACCTGACGAAAAGAACTTTAGTACAATCCAAATATACAACGTATTTCCTAATAGGCGAGAAGAACTTGTGAAGTTGATTATTTTCTGTAACTCATGAGGCAAGAAATGTAGATTGGTATATATATTACAAAGAAGCTTCGGAACTTCGCAAAAGAATAGAGGCAAGTACGTACTTTTCAAGTCCAGTATTCTTCCGCTCGTTCCTTCATCAACAAAGATCAAAGATTACTACAACAACAGATTTTTCCTTAAAGATCGCTCTTCAAGCAATATTCAAGGAAAAAGAGGCAAGATGTAGGATCATAATATCGCAACGTACAAGGCTCGCGGGATTAATAAACGACGGTGTCGCGAGGCAGTCGCAGGGAGCTAGAATAAACGACGCGATGAATAACGACAAACAAAATAATTGGAAGACATGAAACCTGGCGAGGGCTAAGAAGTGTCGCGAGAATGAATATTTGTGCATTTGCGACACTTCGCGAGACATTCCCGAAAATAAAGGATAGCTTAGCTGTCATCCATAATGTATTACCCTATATAAAGGGCTAAGTGAATCTGTTGTAGGGGAGAGATCTTTTTGAATTATAAAGCAAGTCATTAGGAGAGAGAAATTTTAAGAGCGCTTTAATTTCCAAAGTGTAATTCTATGGTCTTGTGTAAACATTAGGGAATCAATTAATAAATATTCTTGATCACACATCTTTCAATGGATTAATTAAGCAAAATTGAGTAAGGGGTGTAGTGTGGGATTTCCTGCTACTACAACTCCTCCCTGTTTCTAGCGCCAATATGTAGTTGCAGGAAATCCTACACTACACCCCTCACAAGAATCCACACAACTAAGACATTTGAAGATGAACAATAATGATTTTTATTGATTAATTCCTTGAATATTTACAAGATAAAATGGAAAAGAGCTAAAGAAATTACAATCACTACAAACTTTCTCTCTCCTAATGACTTGCCCAACACTCGGAAAAAGATCCCCTTAACAGTTCTATTCGACTCCTTATATAGGGTATTACACTATGGACGACAGCTAAGCTGTCCTTTATTTTCGGGAATCACTTGCGAAATACCGCAAGTGTATAATTATATAATCTCGCAACTATCCTAAATCTCGCTAAGTCTTCACATCTTTCTCGTGTTTTGGCTATCGTCATTCATTCCGTCATTTATATTATTCATTTGCGACATTTCGCAATGCTGTCGTTTATTAATCTCGCGAAGTATTGATGTCGCGATATTCTGATCCTAAAAATACACTAAGTTTTGACTATGTGAAATCATCGAAACAAAGTTGATATGTTCTCTTTTAGTCATGAAGTATCTCTTTGAGAATTTCATTATGATCCCGCTAGTTTTCGTACCTTTGCTAATTTATATTGAAAAAAGGGGGAGAATTATTTTGTAGTTCACACTACATATACATATGGTTTACGGATCATTATGTAAGGGGGAGTGGTTTTCATTGTGAGATGAAGTATTGACTAAGGGGGAGTGATACATATCACCATAGTTTTATTATCAAAGTTGTGATACAATTGAACTTTGATGCTGTGTAATAATACTATGACACTGTATAACAATACGAAAACATCTTTTTTTTTTTGTATATTTTTATAGCTACGGATCTTCAACAACTATGATGCTGAGTTGAACACGTTCAGAATCACCGGAGTACTTGAAGTGACGAATAATTCAAGGAACGTTGAAGAACCAAGGAAATCAAGCATTTGGATGAGAAGCTACAAAGTTTATTTATTTTGTCTCGGGAGAACTCGCAAGCGTTGCTATCTCAAGCTTGTTTGTAAAGTTTAGTTGTCAAAACTATAAGTCTTGATTTCTAGTCTACTTATAGCTATGTCTTGGATTAGGATAGAATGTGTAGTTGAGCTTTATACTTCACGGCGTTCATCGATCGAAGACGAATAACTACTATGGGGAGCTTGTGGAACTTCATCAACAAAAGGTATGTGGAGACTTGAACTCATCTATCACTCAGAAGTCTATTTATATTCTATCTCCTATTGAGACAAAGTCGCATAGCTATATAAACTTTAAATTATCCACATTTGATATTTCGAGCTGAGTTTTACTCGCTTACATATTTCTCGAAATATGTGTTGGTAAACCAATTTCATTTTTTTTCTTGACGAAAGTCAAAAGATGATCATGTGAAATCACCTGGTAACATCTTATATGATTTGTGTGAGACAGTCATTTGATATAGACTCGGAATGTTTCGTATTGATCATTTGATCACTTGAAAATTGCTTTGAAGCTAATAGTTTGTGTGAGACAACTATTCTCGTCTTCTAAGAATATTTCAATGATTAAAATGGGTGTTTAGAACAATTAACCATTGATTGGATATAGCACAACATGCATACTTGTATGCTAATTGTTGCAAGTGTATTCCAAGTCCGGGAATTTAGTATGCATACCCGTATGCGTACTGATTCAACAGTTGAAGCCCGGGAACTATAGTATGCGTACACGTATGCGTACGGATTTCAACTGAGTTCGGTCATGAACGACAGTATGCGTACACGTTTGCATACTGGCGAACAAGACCAAGTTCGGGAACTAAAGTATGCGTACACGTTTGCAGACTTGAGTGGGTTAAATTCTAAAATTAGTTAAGTATGTTTACATACTCATGAACAAATACATTTATATAATAAGGAATGCAATATTTGCAAACCGTGGATATAATGTCCATGAATTGATTCGAGTGAATCAAAACCGATTTTGCTTCAATTGTGTCTTGTATACTTTTATGAGAATATAAACAATTGAATAACTCTATAACTAGTTTCATTTGAGTCATTTTAACTAGTTGTGTTAAGATGAACAAGGTTGATATGAAAGTGTTCATATGGCTAACTTCGGTTAACTATTGTTGAGATAACTAAGTGTACACTTTTAGGTACGGTTACCCATATCTAAATGAAGGCACATTTTATTTGTGTGTAACAAGCTAAGACCATCTAACGGTGGAAAGATATTAGCTTGAATCTAATCAGGTTTTCATCTAACGGTGAATATTGATTGCTTTGTCCCAAAGTTATCAAACCCTGACTTGAAGACTATATAAGGGAGAACTCTAGCAACTGGGAAACCTAATCCCCACACCTCCTGTGTGATACTAGTTGCGACTAGAGTCGATTCTCCTTTAACCTAGGTTTTTCCTAAAACCATTATAGGTTAACGACTTAAATACTTCATTGGGATTCTGAAGCCAGACCCAACTATTTTCTCTGTAGTTGCGTGTTCTGATCTTACTTTGTTCTATCGTATTGAATACTATCTTTTCTAAGATTTGCTCGAGATTTAATCTCCGATAGGTAAGATAAAAACTAATCACAAAGCTCTTCGTCTCATTCTTTGTGATTCCACAATAACTTGTTCCGCTACCATACAGTTAAGTTATTGTGAGGTGATTGATATTACTTGGCTGTTCTTCGGGAATATAAGACCGGTGTATCAATTGGTTCCTGTTCACCTTGATTTATCAAAAGACGGAACAAAACTCGTAGTTATTTCCGTGGGAGACAAATTTATCTATTCAATAGAATTTTCCATGTGAGACAGATTTGTTTATCAAGTCTTCGACTTTGGGTCGTAGCAACTCTTAGTTGTGGTTGAGATCAGCTAAGGGAATAAAGTGCGTAGAGTCCTACTGGGATTCAGAGGCGTAAGGAATGCGATTGTACCTTGATCAGTGTGAGATTGGTTTGGGCTCCACTACATTCCAGTCCGAAGTTAACTTGTAGTAGGATGGAGTCTGTAGCGGCTTAATACAGTGTGGTGTTCAAATCTGGACTAGGTCCCGGGGTTTTTCTGCATTTGCGGTTTCCTCGTTAACAAAATTTCTGGTGTCTGTGTTATTTCTTTTCCGCATTATATTTGTTTATATAATTGAAATATCACAGGTTGTGCGTAGTTCAATCAATTAGATAATCCAACCTTTGGTCGTTGATATAAATTGATTGACACTTGAACATTGGTCTTTGGTACCGTTCAAGTTGTTTCTCATAATAATCAGGCTCGCAGATTCTATCTATTTGATTTGCTGATTACATTGAGAAACAGAGATACAACTCTTGGATATATTTTCATTGATTGAGTCTGACTGTCTAGATGATTCTCTTGGAATTTAATTGGAGTTAGTCCATACAGATTGCCGAACGAAATATTGGGTGTGGTTGTTAGACCCCCGCTTTTTCAATAATATTTTTCTTCATTACTGAAAATACGGGGGTACCAAAATACACCACCACTTCTTTTTTTTTTTGGAAATCTGTATGGACAAAATCAATACAACTCCGAGAGTTTCAACTCAATAAAGGAATAGTATCTAGAGTTCTCTCTCTCTCTCTCTCTCTCTCTCTCTCTCTCTCTCTCTTGTAATTAGAACATTTATAGAATCAAATCCGTGAACCTAATCACAAAGAGATTACTTGGGGGTACCAAAGACCAATGTCCAAGAATCAATCAAGTCGTCTCCAACAAACTAGGTCGGATGTATCTACTATGATTGATTAACGTATAACATGTGATATTTCAGTTATAAAGATAAACAATATAATTCGGAAAAAGAAATAACACAGACACCAGAAATTTTGTTAACGAGGAAACCGCAAATGCAGAAAAAACCTGGGACCTAATCCAGATTGAACACCAAGATGTATTAAGCCGCTACAAACACTAGCCTACTACCAATTAATTTCAGACTGGAATGTAGTTGATCCCTAAAAGGTATCCCTCCGATTTAGGTACAATCGCTCCTTACGCCTATTGAATCCCAGCAGGACTCCGCGCAATTGATTCCCTTAGCTGACGTCAGACCAACTAAGAGTTGCTTCAAATCAATTGAAGACTTTAAACCAATCTTCTTCACATAGATTAATCCTATATAGGATTTTCTTTTATAATCAAAAAGTTTGATCAAAGGTGATGGAAATCGATAGACAGAGTCTAGCTAACCTCAAAATCTGGACTTATGCAACCCGAAGTGCATCCTAGATTATTATTCACCTCACAAGTATAAAACTTGTGGAATCAAAAATGTTTGAGATGAAGAAAACTTTGATGATTTCTATCTATCTTGATCGAGTGAGCAGCTCAACAATCGATCAAGATCAGGATACTCAAGTTATCAAGAGAAGATAATTGGATCTGGCTTCACGAATCCCTATGAAGTATTTGTAGTCACTAAACCCTAAGAGGGTTAGAAAGAGGACGAATCTAGATACAACTAGGACACACCAAAAAGTAGTGTTGGGATTCAAAGATCCCAATTATTTGAAGTTGCCCTTTTATAGACATTCAAAGCATAGGTTGCTTTATGTTTAAGCTAAGATAGATTTGGAACCAAGCAATCAATATCCACCGTTAGATGAATCTTTGAATCTGATTTATACACTCTGGTTAGGTAAAACCGTAGCCGAAACGTGTATAAAGACTATGTTCCACGTGGTTAGCTGAAACTAGCCGATTTGAACTTAAAACTTAATACTCATTTTCATGAACACATAGAACATTAACCTTGAGTCACAATTACGTGATCAATTAAGTCTAGTGTTTTTAGAAAATTGATCAAATGCAAATTATCTCGTAGAAATAATTTTATCGCACTTGAGTATAATCGACATGGTTAGTATATATATGAGTAATACCATTATCGTTCGTGAGTCAGGTCAGTCATAGTACGTGTACCGGTTTGTAAACAATTTAACCAAACCAAGTTCCGATATGCGTACCGGTATGGATACCTTAAGACTATGACCGGTTCCGGAGTCCACATAACTATTTTGGTTTGCGTACCGGTTTGGATACACAACCGAGTTCCGGAACACATAACTATTTTGGTACGTGTACCAGTATGTATACTAAACCGGTTCCGTGACCACAGTTTCCCTACGGTTTGCATACGGGTATGCGTACCGATCCGGTTCACGAGTTAAACAGATTTTCACATGATATGCATAAGGATATGCGTACCATAAATCTGTAAGTCAACATATAGCTACTCCGCTACGTGTACAAGTACATGTATTACGGGTTCAGACTGATAACAGTTTTCCCAGTTTGTAAGACTGACAACACTGTCTTGTTTTCGAATCTATAGTAGTTCTATATTTCTCTCTAAATCGATTCGAAACATTCCCGAATAACATCAATGACACATATCACTGTTCCAAGCTATTTTCGAATGATAAAAACTTGAATCATGATTTTGGTTCCGAACAATATATTGTTCTTAACCGAAATTCATCAAGTATGAACAAATTTTCATTAAGCTTAGTCATTATATTTCGAGAACTAATTACCAGGATAAACTTGACTCGAAATTCTTGTATATGCATGATAGTCTAATTAGTTATGCGACATCGTCTCAATGATAGAAAAGTGAATATAACTTGAGAAATAGATGGTTCAGTATCCACTTACCTATTGTTGATGAAGTTCTCCAAAAGCTTCGGTTGATCTTCGCCTTCAAATGTAGAACGCAATGATGACTGCCGAGATCCATTGTTTCTCAACTACGTTTCTATCCTAGGCTGAGACTTAACTAATTGTAGACTAGAAATCAAGATATAGTTTTGACAACTAAATTTGACAACAAGCTTTAGATAGGAACACTTGTGAATTCGACCGAGCAATGCTCTAACAATTACAAATAATATTTTTTTTTTCTTTTTCTCTCAAAATCAATTTTTGCACACACAATAAACAAAAATATGAACCCTTTATTTTCATAACAATTTTCCTGAAAATCAGTCTATTTTAACTAGATAAATCAAATCATTTTTTTAAACAAATTTTCTTGTAACTCTCCCTCAACTCAATTCTCTGCCCGGCTTTGATACCATGTTGGATTTCATGGGTCAAGAGAGGAACGAGAGAGAAATTTGCATAAAACTCACATAAAACAATTACATTGTTAAAATTGTGTTATCTTTCATTAACATTACTGATGCCTTATATAGGCTTACAAAAGAGATAACGCCGCTAACCCATAAAACTCCTAAATTTTAAGCACTAATTATCCATTTCATTTCACCTCGAAATAAGAAATTTTATTGGTACTTGGTACAAAAAGAAAGTAAATTAAAACGATAAATTGAGGGTAATTAACTACCCATTCTAAAATTACGTCAATTAATTACTTCCTAAATATAGGTCCTACATCCCACACGTTAAAGACCAAATCAACAAAAAAATCTAACAAACTATATTTTCACTTGATTGACAAATTCTTACTACATATTTTGAATTATTACTTCCAACATATATCCTCCATTAATTCAAAATATATCTTCTTAATAATCGAATCATTACCATCATAAATCGGAAAACATAATCATCATTATCTTCAAAATCAAAAACATCTTTAATTGTTTGTCACCATCTTCATCATCATCATTATACATCATCACCATAAAATCATCGTAGTCACGATGATCAACACCCTCTTCATTATTAGCAGATCAACATGCCACATCATTTCAACTAACCTAAAATATTATGCAAATCATATTTTCATCTTCATAATTTTACTTTTCAAGGAGAATTTTTATCAATGTAGCTTTGAGTTTTATATTTATTTTAATCTCTCAATCACTGCTCTTATTTCTGTAGTTGCAGGAAATCCTACACTACACCCCTCACAATAATCCAAACAACTAAGACATTTAAAGATGAATAACAATGATTTTATTGATTATTTCCTTGAATGATTACAAGATAAAATGGAAAAGAGCTAAAGAAATTACAATCACCATAAACTTTCTCTCTCCTAATAACTTGTCTAACACTCTGAAAAGAATCCCCCCCACAATAGACTTGCTCAACTCTTTATATAGGGTAGTACACAGTGGATGATGACTAAATAAGTCCCTTTATTTCGGGAATGACTTGCGAAATATCGTAACTGTACAAGTATATAATCTCGCGACACTCTTAAATCTCACTGGGTCTTTACATCTTTCTCGTGTTTTGGCTGCCGTCATTCATTGCGTCATTTATATTATTCTTCTGCGACACTTTCGCAATGCTTTCGTTTATTGATCTCGCGATGTATGGTTGTTGTGATATTCTGATCCTACATCTTTCCTCTTCTCATGTCTTCTCTGCGAAGGAGAGAATGTCATGAGAACCAATATTTTGAAATGCCGCAATCGTTTGTTTTCCATCAATTTTTGCCGACAAGATTCCATGAATTTAGGAATGACTGTTTACACGTATCTAAAATTTCCCTTTTTACCGGCACAGTTAATGTTATCCGGTCACTCTTTTCTTGTCTATTTAAAGGAGGATTCATTCTGAAAGCATTTCTTTTCTTTTACTTCGTCTTCTTCATAAATCTGCAACTTTTTTCTTTGCTTTTCTTCATCGTCTTTTTCATCGTTTTCTGCTACTATTCTTCTCGCTCACATTTTTCTATGGCATCAAGGTTTGTTAATTTTACTGAATTTGATCATTTTGTGATTGATCTCTCTTATTGAAGTTGTTTTATTCTGATATTGTTCTTCTTTTAATGACTCCCCTGTCATTTTTGTTTTAGCAAGAAAAAATCTAGCACCAAGTTCACCATTGTGAACCCTAATATCTCCATGGGTTCGCAACCGAAATCCACTGCCTCTAAAAGAAATCCTGCGAATAACAAGGTATTTAAGAAACATTTACTCTTTTAATAACAATATTGTTGCCTCTGTTTCTTATTTATCTTGTAATTCGCAGGATGACAAAAAATGTTGATAGGTCCCCCAAGAAGCCTCGCCATTCTAAACATGTTGCACATGCTGTTTCCTTTCCTATATTCAAGCTTACAACTCCTACTGCGAAATCTTCGCAAGATAATCCTACCGCTTCTTATTGCGAAGGTACCGTTGATAATAACACTCCTATGCCTGAATTTCTCATAAATCAAATCCCTCATAACAGTCCCATTGCGAATGAGCCTATTTCTTATTCCATTGTCAATGCCTCTACCATTTCTCCAGTCACTAATCTTCATGAGATTTCCTCTTCTCATGATATTCTTTTAACAAAAGATGACTCATCTCTTCCTTCTTCTATCGCCGTTACTTCCTTATCTGAGCAAATCCCTCTTACTAAAGAAAATTTGGAAGGAATAGATGTGGCCTTCAAAGTTCTATCAGATATTGTGAACGATGTCAAGAAGACTTCTGTCGATCCTATCAAATCTGATGTCTGCGAGATTTTGAGCAAACACCTTGGCCCTGATAGAATTTCGCAAACATCTTTGGAGCAAGAAATTAATATTTTGAAGAATGATCTCCAAGCTATGACTGCAAAGTGTAATATTCTCCAACTTGAGAATCAAAAACTTCAAAATGTTTCGCTGGATCGTGATAATCTTCGCAAGAAGAATGAAGAATTGAAAGGTATACTCTTACCTCTCTCTCTCTCTCTCTCTCTATATATATATATATATATATATGTATATTTTTTTCTTTTTTATTGAACCAAGAGCCGTTGTTCGCCCTTCAAGCTTTAAACCAGAAGCGAAAAATGGAGATATACCAGTTGGAATCTACTGTTGAAGAAGTTCGAGTTGATAGAGATGCTTGGATGGAGCAATATAACCAATTAGATAATCTTCATACATACTCTGTTGATCAAATAGATAATCTTTCAAAAGAAAATGCTGACTTAGTACAGGAACAAGGCTCATTAAGTAATGAATTATCTCGCCTCTCTTACTCTTTGACTAAAGCTAATCTGGAATTGGAAACTTTATCAGATGAGAATGTAATTCTTTCTCAAGAAAAGCGAACTCTGTTAAACAAGGTGGCGATTTACTCGCAACAGTCTGATGTTTGTCAAAAATTATGTAAAGAACAAGAACAATCTCTTTGCTCATTGAGAAATCAACTTGAAGAAGTTACTGCCGAGAAGGATAAACTTATTCAGGGTAGAATAATCTTAAGTGTAAAGGCAAACCAATTCAAGGATCAATGTTCCAAATTAGAAAAGTCCCACTCTTCCCTTGCGAAAGAGAATGCCTTACTTGTTTCCAACGAAAAAAGCTTGCGATCTCGTCTGAAAGGTTTAATTGGAGATAATTTTGACAATGCCATGGATCATTTGGAGAATAGTTGTTCGGCTTTAATCCAATATCTTACCTCTCAGAAGGAAGGTAGTCATAGAAATTGAATGCCTCATCTATTCTTCCTTTATCAAGCCTTCATATTTTTTGTTTGTATAATTCCTTTTGTTCTTTGTTTTTGCAGAGTCTGAGAAAAATCTTCACTCCTCCATTACCGCTTTGAAATCCGACTACTCAAAAATTCGCAAAGAAAATGAAATACTCGCTGCTTCCCTTGCTCGCTCTCGTGATCGTGCAGAAAGAAGATTCGATTATATGTCTGACTGTAAAGATATAGAGAGTAGAAATCTTCAGAAAGAACTCATTCGTCAATTTCATCTTAAGGCCGAAGTTCTTGTGAATGATGTTCTACTATCTAAATCTCTTGATCCTGTACGTGTCGAACCTCTGGAAGTAAGCGACGATGAAGTTCCTAATTCTCCTGACAGCAATTTTGACTACAATAGTGGCGAAGAAACATCAAATGAAGAAACAATCCCTCCTAGTAAAATTGTCAATGATGATCTGGGTGAGGGAGGGTCTGGTGGAAATATAATAACTGGCAAAAATATGGATAAAATTGCTGAAGAAAGCCCAGTATCTCCTTCCGGTGAAAAAACTGATATTTGAGAATTGACTTTCTCTTGTAATCTTTCTTCTTGTACTGTTATTTCTTTATGTATTTCAACCATCTTTTTGACGTGTTCATCTGCTTATTACTACTCTTTCTTTCAATGAGTATAATTTTTGGTATTTAATAATTTCTATTTTGTCTTCAATTATCAACATTGAAAGTCATCATTGCGACAAGATCGCATGACGTCTTTACATTTTCGTGTAATGACCCATTGATCCTGCCTTATCATTGTTCTTGTGTGGTCTTATTTTGCCTTCCTAAAAATTCCTGCGAACTTGAAGCCCCATGACATTGCCGTCTTACGACAAGATCGCAGGACGTCTTTACACTTTCATGTAACGACCCATTGATCTTGTCTTATCATTTCTTTAGTATTATTGCCTCTGCAGGATGTTTTTGTTGCGACAATATGACAGGCCTAAATGTTCTTGCGAACGTAAAGCCTCATGACATTGCCATCTTGCGACGAAATCGCAGGACGTCTTTACACTTTCATGTAAAGACCCATTGATCTCATCTTACCCTCGTGTTAGTATTATTGCCTCTGCAGGATCATCGCACAAATATGACAAGCCTAAATTTTCTTGCGAAAATAGAGCCTCATGACATTTGCGTCTTAAGACACTTATCAGCTCCTAATGGAGGGTGCCGCCCTTATCATCTCCCTGGTTGCCCCTTCAAGGAGGCGTACATCGGCCATACAAGACTAGCTCCTCCCATCCGTTCTTAACAACAACCAGTTGTTTTCGCAGCCTCTTATCCCTTATACCTATAGGGTTTATGGTTACGAGACTGCACCCTAAGTGGAGTTTTCTTCGGGCCGAGTGCAGCATGTGCCAAGACTTGCCAAGAATGGCCGAGACACTTCAAATGCCCCAGGCACTCTTGGCTCAACCGTACCTCGGCGCCTTGGTCATACATCGACTCCTTGGAAGAGACCCTCGGTCGTCCAACCAGGGTATAACCTTATATATATAGTTGGAAATCCAAGGTATCTCCCCCGGATAGGCTTTCATGGGCCCCAAATCTTCATAACTCAGGTTCCAGGGGCGGTGTAACCTTTTCCCTGAGCCATGTCAAGAGATACCCCCTTATATGACGCACTTTAGGTCTTACATTTGCCTCTTACGAAATATCATTCGCGAACTAGGGTGTACGCCATAAAGGTTCGTCCCATTCACTCACTCATTCATTTCTGTCAATTCGTTCAATCATTCATTTTTGGTTATCTCTTGTTAATTCATTTGCGAGATATTCGCACATTCTTTTGCAATTTCGCAATAACTCTGTCGCAGGAACATTTCATATGAATTCATTTCATTTCATTCATTCAACATTTCGGAACTTATTCTTTCCCTTCCATCTTCTATGGGTAATATTTCTTGAGATATAATCTATTCCACGGTCTACCCAATCTCTGGCCCACATCTTTGCCCTCAGGATCCATTAATCTATATGCCCCTGTTCCAACTATCTCCTTGATGATATAAGGTCCATCCCACTTTTTCGCCAACTTGCCACCACTTTCTCGCTGATATATTGGTGTTTCTCGCAATACCATATCACCTGGTTGAAACTCGCGTGTTTTGACACGTTTGTTATATTCTCTGGCCAATCTTCGCTGATAATTCTCCATATGCTGTAGTGCTCTTTCTCTTTTTTTCTTCTAATTCATCTAATTTAACCGAAATGTTACCCGCACTAAGATTTTTCTCCCAAGATTCTCTCTTTGTTGTTGGAATAATAACTTCTGTCGGAAGTACAGCTTCAACTCCATAGGTTAGACAAAATGGTGACATCCCCGTAGCTTCTCGCCTCGTTGTATTGTAAGCCCATACTGCATTATGCACTTGTTCACACCATGCCTTATTATGCCCTTCTAATTTCTTCTTCAGTATATCAGCGATTGTTTTATTTGTTGCTTCCGCCTGTCCATTGGCCTGCGGGTATAAAGGAGTTGATTTCCACATTTTATTTGAAATGCATTAAGCAATAATTCTATATTTTGTCCCTCAAATTGTTTCCCATTGTCGATACCAATATGTGCTGGAATTCCAAATCTTCATATTAGGTTTTCGAATATGAAAGTAAAAATATCTTTATCGCGAATGTGTTGTACTCGCTTTTTTACTTACGCCCACTTTGTGAAATAATCTGCAGCGACAATCGATATCTCCTTTGCCCCATGCACTGTAAAAATGGTCCTACAATATCTAACCCCACTTTCCAAAAGGCCATACACTTGTTGAAGAGGTTAATGGTGCTCCTGGTGCATGTATTTTCTTTCCGTGTCTTTGACAATCTTCGCAACGTCTTGATATTTGTTTCGCGTCTTCATGCATATATGGCCAATAATAGCCTTGCATTTTCGCCTTATGTGCTAAAGACCTTCCGCCACTATGATTGCCAGCATCCCCACTATGTAGCATTTTTTAACACTTTGCTTCTCCTTCTTTTCGTGTTAAACATCTAAGCGAGGGTCCATTAAAGGATCTTGATTACAATACCCCGTCTCTTAATTCATAATTTGTTGCACGGATTTTTAATTTGTGCATATCTAATCTATTTCTTGGTGTTTCTCCTTTCATTAGATAAGCATGAAGTTCTGTCCTCCAATCCTCGCAATGGGGTTTTTGTGTTTCATCTTCTATGAGCATTACTTCTGCTTCTTCCTCTTCCTCTTTGTTGATTGATGGTGATTGAAGTGTCTGTATTTTTATGCATCTCATGAGATGGATCTGTCATCCTACTTGATATAAAAGCAAAAGCATCTGCCGAGTCTATTGTCTTTTCTTGATATGTGTCTCCACTTTATTTTTGGTATCTTGACAATTCTTCAACAAGCTTTTTGTATTTTTTCAAGGATGCTTCATTTGTAGTATACTCTTCTTTTATCTCGCGAATAGCTAACCGAGAATCATCGGTAACTCTTACATTCTCCAACTTCATTTCTATTGCAAATCGCAAAGCATGTACTATAGCTTCATATTCTGTTTCGTTGTTGGTAGATGCAAATTCCAATCTAAAAGAGAAAGCCATTTTATTGCCTTCTGGCGAAATTACAATGATCCCAATTCCATTACCTTCTCCATTTGACGATCCATCTACCAATATTTCCCATCTGTTTGGCTCAGTTAATAAATCCCTTGGATTTCCATGTTCTTCTTCTATATCCATCATTTCTTCTCTTTTGCTTCATCCTCTTCCAATGGAAATTCGCTAAAAAATCTGCAACAACTTGTGATTTGGGTGAGGATAACACTTCATATTTGAGTTTGCAATGACTTACTTGAGCGTTCCATATTTCAACCCTTCCGACCTTTTTGAATTTTTCATTCTTCGACTCAATTGGTACTTTTGTCATTACCTTTACCGTGTGTGCTTCGAAGTAGATGCGAAGTTTAAACGTTGCGTAAACTAATGCCAAAATTAATTTTCAATTTTTGAATAATTTTTCTCTGCGGCATTGAATGTTTTGCTGATGTAATAGATTGGTTTTTTCCACACCTGCGTCCATTCGCAATAATATTGCACTTAGTGCATGCGAGGTTGTCGCAAGGTAAATTAGTAATTCTTCCCCTGGCTCTGCTTTTTGTAAGATTGATATATCCATTAGATGTTCTTTTATTCCTTGTAACGCCTTTTCACATTCATCTGTCCATCTAAATTTCGCTCCCTTTTTAAGTATGTTGAAAAAAATGCTTGCACTTATCAGATGATCGCGAGATGAATCTTCCTAGCGAAGCTAATAATCCATTTAACTTTTGCACATCTTTCACTGTTGCTGGTGTCGGCATATCGCGAATTGCTTGTACTTTCTCCGGATCAACTTGTATTCCTTCTTTTGACACGATGTATCCTAAAAATTTTCCAGATGCCACCCCAAAGGTACATTTTTCTGGATTTACTTTGATGTTGAAATGTCTCATTTGTTCAAAAATTTCCTTCAAATCTCGTACATGATCTTTTGCTTCTTTGCTTTTTATTAACATGTCATCTACGTATACCTCTAGTGTTTTATGTATCCATTGTTCGAACACTTTCTCTACCATCCTTTGATACGTTGCACCGGCATTTCGCAGACCAAATGGCATTTTTGTGTAACAGTATAATCCTCTTGGAGCGAAAAAGGCAGTATGCTCTTGGTCTTCTTCGGCGAGAGGAATTTGATTGTATCCCTTATATCCATCAAGAGAGGATATCCTTTCATTTCCTGCTGCTGATTCAACCATCTGCGGAATATCTGGCAAGGGAAAACTATCTTTTGGACAAGCTTTGTTTAGATCGGTAAAATCTATGCAAATTCTTATTCCTTTTTTCTTCTTTGGAACTACGACCATATTTGCTATCCATTCGGGGTATTTTGCTTGTCTAATAATGCCGGCATCAAGCATCTTCTGCAACTCTTCTTCTATTTGAGGATGATATGCTGTTGTAATTTTTCTAATTCTTTGCTTGAATGGTCTTGCATTTTTATCAATCTCTAATTTATGACATGCTACAGATGGATCTATTCCAGGCATCTCATCCATATCCCATGCGAAAATATCTTTATAATCTCGCAACAAATCAATAGTCTTTCTTTCCTCATCTGCCTCCATTTTAGTCCCAATTTTTAACATCTTGGGTTCTTCTTGATTCAATATTCACTTCCTTTGTTGGTTCTCGCTTGCAAGTGTAGCTAGCCTTCGGTTCTCCCATGGGCGTTGGTCCTTTTACTTCCTTCGCGAGATCATTCTCTTCACCACATATTCCTTTTCCTTCTTCCGCTCTTATCATGTAAGTTATAAATTCTTCTTCCTTTTTCGCTGCTTTTGCCATCTTCTTGCGATCTTTTCGCCTCTTCCATTCTTCATAATGTTTTACTTTGATTTGATGATATATTCTTCCTTTATCAGTATCTCCTCTGATTTCGCCAATTCCACTCGGCATAGGAAATTTGACACATTGATGAAATGTTGATGCTACAGCTTTTATTGCATGTATCCATGGTCTTCCCAACAACATGTTATATGGTGATTCCATATCCACTACACACATCGTCATATGTGTTTCAATTTCTCCCAACAAAATTCGTATTTTTATTTCCCCTTTAGGTTTTGTTATTGATTTGCCGAAACCATAAATATGATATGTTGCGGAAGTCGTTTCTTCATCCTTGTATCCCAATTTTTTATATGCATGGTAAAACATTATATTCACTGAACTCCCTGTATCCACCAAAGTTTTATTTATTGCCCATTCTTCCACTGTTTTTGTTAATTTTCCTTCTTCTTTGCTTGCATTTATCGTAATTACTAGTGGAGATGTGTGATTTAAATTCTCTCCTGATATTTCCGTTGCTGTGAATATAATTCTTGTTTTTCCCATTCTTTCAAGGGTAACACCTTCTCTGCTGTTATAATTTTCTTTCCTTCAAAATCTCTTTTATGTATTCTCCCTTTGATACTTTCATGAAATTCATTAACCATTTCTTTTGTAATCATATTACATTCCAATTCTTCATTACTCTCTTTGATTCTAGTTTTCTCCCATTTATCCATCATACTCTTGATTTTAACAATTTTAGTGACAATATCCAATCTCTTATCTTCAATCGTTCCCTGTTTCTAGCGCCAATATGTAGTTGCAGGAAATCCTACACTACACCCCTCACAATAATCCACACAACTAAGACATTCAAAGATGAATAACAATGATTTTATTGATTATTTCCTTGAATGATTACAAGATAAAATGGAAAAGAGCTAAAGAAATTACAATCACCACAAACTTTCTCTCTCCTAATAACTTGTCTAACACTCTGAAAAGAATCCCCCCCACAATAGACTTGCTCAACTCTTTATATAGGGTAGTACACGATGGATGACTAAATAAGTCCTTTATTTTCAAGGAATGACTTGCGAAATATCGCAACTGTACAAGTATATAATCTCGCGACACTCTTAAATCTCGCTGGGTCTTTACATCTTTCTCGTGTTTTGGCTGCCGTCATTCATATTATTCTTCTGCGACACTTTCGCAATGCTTTCGTTTATTGATCTCGCGATGTATGGTTGTTGCGATATTCTGATCCTACAATTTCCATGATGGGTTTTACAACAAGGTATCAGAGTTGGGGTTGAGAGTTGAGTTGAGGGAGAGGGTTCAAAAAAAATCTCATGAATGGATACTAGAATCTAGAACGTATTATTAAGATTTCTTTTATCACGTTTCTCACATTTTTCTCAAAAATCAATCCTAGTTTCAAAATCTCAAAACTGACTTAAGCAAATTTAATATGAACACAAGATAAATTCTGCCATCATGGATCTACCCGACCTTTGATTAATCGAATTTTTTTTACTATAATAACTTAGATATATCTATTTTAAAAATTCTTGTCTCATTAATCTCTTCAAGTGAGAATAATGTAAGATCTAAGATCAAACTCTAATGATTGACATAAAAAAAAAAAAGTCGTGCCAATCATAGAAAAAGAAGAACATAGTCGAACAAACCTCATTCAATGTAGAATTTTTTTCAAGATCTTGGACGACTGATTAATCACTCTATAAACTTATGAGAACTGCTAATCCTTATATGATCATAATTTTTCAAGAACTTGAATAAATGATGGATTACTCATAGAACTCCTAATACATATATATATATATATATAATCTATCTCGCTAATATTTAAATAAATCGGAAATTGATGATCGGTAGAATAGTCAGCCTAGATGGAAAATCCTCACTGTTCGGTAGGAAAAAGAAAAGAAAAATTGCGGGCGAGAAGAAAAAGAGAAAGGAAAGTCTATGTGGATTTCGGGTAACCCGGATACTGATAAAACATATCCACTGTCTTTATACAATCATCTGACGGTTGATATAAGGCTGTTAAACCTTGTCAAATTGGAGCCTATCCAGGGATCCCCCCTCCAAATATTCCTCTACAACGTCTTATTATTTTCAATGATGTTGTAGTAAAAGGTTCGTTGAGACTTGTGAAAGCAGATTTTTAGACTTGATTTTTAAAGCAAAAATATAACAAACTCAAAATACAAAATGTTGTGAAAATTATGGAGAGGCTGGAGCTAGGATTTCACCATTCATCAATACTTATGTGGTTTTAAATTAATTTATATCATGCAATTTAAACAATTGATTTGATTCTAAAGTATTGCCAAAATCAGATTTCCAAAATATCAAATGTTAGTCGCAAGCATAACGCATCAAGAGTTTAAAACTAAGCATGCATCATCAATAGAAAACACATTTGATTAATAAAAAACATTTAGTTCATTTTTTTTATCAATGCAATTAATCATATAAAAATATTGCATAAATTAATAAAGTAAATATTACCACATAATTCTTGAAAGAATGGCTTCCTCCGTCGCCCCAAAGGATGGGTTTAGCTCATCATGTTGGAAACATGCTCAAAAGTTAATTTCATTGCTCAAAAATGGTTCACAAATGATGAAATGGGAGAAAAACAATAAAAACCGGGTTTGTAACACTTATATTTGTTACAAACCAGCTGTTACAGAGAACGATAATGACAAAATTGTAGTTGTATCTCTGCGACCACGCAGCGATCGTTTATCTTGTAGCACAACGACTGTCTTCTGCGGTCTAATGTTCTTCGATCTCTCTTCAATGGCAGCAGCAACAGATTTTCGAACTCTTGTTTCTTTGCTCTGTTCTCTTCCCCTCACTCCCCCCTCTCTATACTTCCCCAGAACCATATATATACTCTCAGGACCAAGAATGATGTCTCATAACTCCACAAAATTTTCCATTACTCGGCAGTGAAGAAAAAAATATTCTTGGAAATATTTTCTTTCCTTTCTTTCTTTTTCACGCGTTGATTTTCAGCCAGCACACTCTAAACAGGATCCTACACGTTCCAAATACGACATAAATAGAGTAAACTACTCTATAGACATATACCCGCATACACAGAACTCGGGATGAAGTAACCAAAACCCGAGTTACCCTGTTTTCTTCACTGCCGATTATCCATCCAAATCCAGTCGATTTTGAATCCCATACCACGCCTGTTGATCCCAGTCAAGTATTCCCGAGCAATTACAGCTATTGAATCTCGCTAAAACATCACCAAATTACGAACCCTAATCTCTGGCCGGTGGCTGCAACAATTTCCCGCCAAACTGGAAATTCAAATAATGAAGATGGTGCCCCCCTAACCAAACTGGGGGTGCGAATAGCAGGTGCCCAACTGAGGTGCCCCTTATCCAAAGTGAGGGTGCCTTTAGTAGTTTTCTCCGGGGGGTCCAAATAGCACTTTTTGAGCAACTTTTTCCACACAAGTGTATTTCTCCAAAAACACCTACACAAACATAAAAACACCATAATAAGTACAAAATCAAGCACTAACAATAGAGACACTGAGGACAACTTAGACACAAAAATGTGTCTATCAAATACCCCCAAACTTATTATTTGCTAGTCCCGAGCAAATCTAATCTAGAAAATAAAATGACTACACTTAGCACGTGCAAGAAGTCGTTAAACCGCTAGGTGGCCCTAGTGGCGGAGTGTTGTCTCACGAGGGTTTACCATAAGTGTACCCACAAAACCTTTACTCCAGGACCCTAGCTATCTACGCAGAACCTTGGAAGGCACTAAAGAATCTCCTTGGTTGGCATACTTATTGACTACAGGAGGAAGTACCACGATGCGAAATTCCAATTCTTGTACACGAGTTTGCACTCAAGCATACTAAAATTCATATAAAGTGACGAGCTCTACTCGGATAATTTACTGGACATCATAAACCGGAGTCAACCAATCACATGGATAGATTAAGAAGATGGATGTAGAGAAAACGTGGATGATGTTGACTAAGGTGAACCTATCCTAATGGATCGAGCTATTGTCCGGGACTAATATCAACACACTGGCATATACAAGGGAACTAGTGATCGATAATCCTAACTCTAGGTCAACTCAGCTGGCATATACAAGGGTACCAGTGGTTGACTTTATTGTATTTATTCCGGTTGGTCTGGTGGTCTGGTTTTTTTTTTTTTTTTTTTTTTTTTTTTTTATATAAGTCACTATATTTCACCCTAGCAATGGTAAAAAAGAAAAAGACAAAGAAGTGATCAGATTCTTTCGATGTTTCCATCACGAGGATATGGCGAAACTACCATGTTTTCTTTTCTAACACCTGAGCTCTGTGCTTTTATGAATAGACTCTTCTAGATGTTTCCATCTAATCAGATTGGTTCCTCAACTCCTATAACCAAAATGTTTCCATCCACTTAGAAAGGTTAGTGCCGACCTTAATAAACATAAATTTCTAGGCTCTGGAGTTTTATTTATTGCAACTAAAAAGTTTCTCCCATACCCCCAAACTTAAATCTAACATTGTCCTCAATGTTCTAAAGATGAAATAAAAACATGAACAAGGAGAAACTGTTACCATTTTAAGCAAAAGAGATAAGGAAAGATATTACCGTGTTGCATGAGCAAGGGATACCTCCCAAGGAGTGTTAAGTTTAAAGTCTTCAGCCAGACATCAAATACCTCAAAAAGGATCTTCACCTTTCAAAGTCATACACCAATATACGAAATAGTTGTGGGTCCATAAGACCAAATAGAGCTAACACCAATATGAGACAATTGCATTGGTTCAGAAAAATGAATAGAAGAAGCACATCCTCATCTAAGGTTTCTGTCAAGACAACTGGGTTTATCTGGGGAGCATAATTGAGCTTCATATGTGTGTCTTGATAAATAGATTCATCCGAAAAATGGGTCTCTAAAACCTGGCTCACCTCCTAGACAGTATCAGGAGGATCGGGTTGCAGAGTCTGAATAGACTCAAGTAATATCTCAGACGCACAAAGCTCGAGTCCCAAGTTAGGGACTCTAATTAGGAATATTTGACGATCACAAGAACCATCACTACCCCCAAACGTAGGGTTTTCACTACTCACAGACAAACCTCTAACTATTGCTTGAATTTTCGGATCTTCAGAGTCCTTAAAATACTCAAGAGATTCTTCTAGTTCTCTACCCCCAAACTTAGGGTCATCATTATTCTCAGAAAGACCTAACACTATTGCCTGGATTTCTGGGTCCGTAGAGTCTTTAAAATACTCAAGGGCTTCTTCTAAAGATTGATCACACATCTGGTCTAAGAGAATGGTTTCCTCAAATTCATCTAAAGAATTGTAGTTGCAGGAAATCCCACACTACACCCCTCACAAGAATCCACACAATCAAATCATTTTAAGATGAACAATTATAAGTTTTACTGATTAAATTCCAGAAATATTACAAGATGAAAGGGAGATAAACCAAAGAATTACAATCACTCTAAACTTTCTCTCTCTTAATGACTTGCCCAACACTACTAAAAAGATCCTTCCCTTCGTAAGCTTATTCGGCTCTTTATATAGGACATTACATAGTGGATGACAGCTAAGTTGTCCTTTATTTTCGGGTATGTCTTCCGAAGTATCGCAAATGTACAAATGTCAAATCTCGCGACACTCCTCGATCTCACTACATCTTCACATCTTTCTCGTGTTTTGGCTGTCGTCATCCGCTACGTCGTTTTTACTTCCATCCCGCGATGTCTTCGCAGTGTGTCGTTTATGGACTTCACGAGAATCTTGGTGTTGCGTTATTATGATCCTACATCTTGCCTCTTCTCATGTCTTCTCTGCGAAGATGAGAACGTCATGATAGCTAGTATTTTCAAAATGCCGCAACTGTTCACTTTTTCATATTTTTCTGTATTTGCATGATTCCGTACTAACACAGAATTTATTACACGTGTCTCTTCTTCCACCCATTTCTTGACACGTCTCTTTCAACTGTTATTTCTCAACCATTCACGTCCCTTCTCGCATTAAATGCGTTTATCTTCTCGAGAATTCTTCTCTATATATAGTTTTCTCACCCTCCTCTTCTTCTTTTTTACTTTCTCTCTGCAATTTTTCTTCAACTCTCCTCCGTAATTTCCGTTTCTGCTACTGTAAATCTTCTTCTTCTTCTTTCTTTTGATCTTCAGTTCTTCACTCATTCCCATACTGAAAATGGCTCCAACCGGTCGCAAATACGATGCTTCTTTTGAAGAAATTCAAAAAGATCTTCAAGGAAAAGGTTTTACTTTAACCACCATTCGGTCAGAATCTAAATCCATTCTTTCTGCCAAGTCTGTTCACTGATCATCATTGTGATGACGATGAAATCATAATTTCGCTTGGTCAAATTCTCGCCGGCCTTCCCATTCCTCTTTATAACCCTAACCTTCTATTATTCTATGTAATTCTTGCTCATGCGAACTTCTCGCGAGATGTCTATCAATTAAGCGGGGATTGCATCCGTTTAATACTTGAATTCGCCAATCGTGGCGCTGGTAAGGGGTCTCTTTACCCAATAGAAGTTAGGGACCCACAATTTAAGGAACTAGCGATACTCGCTGAAAGATACACAGTTGAGAGTTTCTACGAGAATTATGAATTCATTCCTATGAGGAGGGATAATACTCGCTGGGGTGTTCGTCTGAAAAGAAAGGATGATGTTGCTAACGATAAGCTCCTTATGCAAGACATTGACTGGCATTCTGGTAAAAACAACGTCCCGCGTCACTCTAAAGACGATAGATGGTGTATTTTTCCATTGGTGTTAAAGGGGCCTTATATCGCAGGCTCGAATGTACTTCCTGCGAACTTCGCTACTTATCGACCTTGGGTATTCAATTGGCCCGAGAAGAATAAAGAGGTATGTCTTCCAACTTCGCACATTTCGTAATCTTTCATTGGTTGCTTATTACCTTATCCTTTGATTCTCTTGAAAATTTTAGATTGAAAAGTTAAGATTGAGCTACAATCGGACCGGAAGGTTAGCACTTTAGCCGCTGCTCTTCGCTAGTCATGGATGAAGTAAGAAACACTTTTATATATATATTTTTTAACAATATTGTTTTTCTCTGTTTCTTATCTTCATTTTGTGTGCGAAGGTTGGTGTTGAAGTTGTTGAGAAGAAGAAAACCCCGAGGTGCGAAAGCCAAAGGTAGAGGTAAAAATCCTCTTCGCAAGGAGAAGTGCATTTGCTCCGCCTGAAGAAGCGAAAACTTCACCTCCTCTCCTTCGAATCTTGATCAGGTGAAAATTTCGGTGATGAGGAATATGATGATGTGGATATCCCTTCTTCAAATTCTCGCCTTTATCTTCTATGGCACAGCTTTGTCAGCATCTTTTCGATTCTATGCAAGGGATGGGTGACGATCTCCTTTCTAATACATGCAAGGCTCTCGCGAGTATTTGCGATTCACCTTTGCTTGAGAGTGATAGTTCTCTTCATGGGTCTCCAGATCAGTGACTCCAAGCTTCTCAAATTCTCTTAGTGTCTTGGTATGTTTTCATTCTTTTTTTTTTTTTAATATTCTTAAATTAAATCATACCTTTTTAATTTCTTTTGTTTTCTTTTGTATTAGGAGAGCTTCCTTTGCTGTTGCCTCGGATCTTGAGAAGAGGCGCAAAGTGTTTTCGAAAAGAAGAATCTTGCCAATTTAAGAAAAATGAAGAATTGGGAGTTGAAGCTCTTTGCTCTTCGCAAGAGAAATGAAGAATTAGAAACCGAAGCTCGCCATTCTTCACAGAAAAACAAGCAATTAGAAGCCGACTACTTGTCACTCAGAAGAATAAGATTTCTAGCCTTCAAAGCTCCAACCAACAGCTTTATGGTATGAAACTTTCCCCTTTCCTTTGTTTTGTTCTCTTGTTATCTTCCCTCATCTGACTTATCATTTTCGCAGACGTTTATAACCTTTCTGAGGAAGCCATTCCTCTTCATTCATTTCCTGAACCTATGGATGATGATGCTCTTCTTGCTCATCTCAACGATTCTTTGGATAGTTTTTCAATTAACAAAATTAAATCTCTTCCTCTAAATGAACTTCAATCCAGATTTCTCCTCTTAGAACTTGATCATAGATCTAGATTAAGCTTAGCCAACAAACTTAAACGTCTGTATCTTAGTTCTAAAGAGAAAATTAGTATTTTAAGGAAGAAAATTAGTGATCTCATAGATGATAAAGATCGCATTGCTAGACAAGGTGCTCAAGTATTAACGAAATTCCAAAAGACTCTTCTTGAAGTTCAAATTGAACGGGATGAATCCATCCGTCAAAATGCTATTCTTAGCGAAAGAGAGAATCAAATTCGCTCCCTTCTTCTCATAAACAATGATGATGAATTTGCTTGGGCTGCGAAGGTTCTAGATGATGCCAGAAATAATTTAGGTGTTAACATTAGTCTTCAAGATGAGCAGACGGCCTTGGTTAGAGATATGGTTTCTGACAGAGAAGGTTGTTAATTATTCTTCTTTATTTAATTGCTTGCATAAAATTGTCATCAAGTTGCTGATTCAATGTTATATGTTCGCAGAAATTTGAAGCAAGGTTAGAAAAGAATTGAAGAACTTGAATCGAGAAAGAGCAACTTGCCAAAAATCTTTCTTCTCGGGATGATAAATATTCCCAGTCAAGAACCAACTAAAGATCATCATCGCAAATTTTAAGAATGATGCTATTATTTTTCGCAATCAAACTATTGAGATGGTCTCGATGACAATAACATCCCTCGTCTAAATACCCTTGCCTTCTTGATGAAATTCCCAAAATATGCCTCCTATGGATATTTCTGATAGCGATGCTAGTGAAGAAGAGGAGGAATCTACTGAAGATGAAGAAGTTGAAGGATCTGATGAAGATAATGAAGGGGAAGGATCCAATGAGAAATAATTTTATTTTCCTTTTTCTTCCTTTGTAATATTTGTACAATCATTTTTTCAATCTCCCATCTTCGGGTGTATTCTTTTGCTGCGAATTTCTTGAGTCTTTGAATATAATTTCTATCTTTCTTATTTCTTCCTGCACATAAAGAGCAATTATTTTTTTGCAATATGGTCAATCAATATATGCGCAAATATGTCATATGAAAACTAATAACACGTTCTTGTTCATTCCCATACTTGCCTTTGTTATTTGTTTTCGAACGGGAGATTAAGCATAGTTTATGAGATATTTTCTCGCCGAACTTTATCATTCGACAAGATCGCGGGACGTCCTTACATTTTCATGTAATGACCCATTGATCTTGCCTTATCATTTCTCTTGTGTGGTCTTATTTTGCCTTCCTAGTTAAAAGTCTTACTTTGCCACCTCTCATTTTTGCGACAAGATCGCAGGAGGTCTTTACACTTTCGTGTAATGACCCATTGATCCTGTCTTATCATTTCTCTAGTATTATTGCCTCTGCGCAGGATATTTTTTTCTTGCGACAATATGACAGACCTAAATATCCTTGCGAACGTAAAGCCCCATGACATTGCCGTCTTTGCTGACGAAATCGCGGGACGTCCTTACATTTGCATGTAAGGACCCATTGATCTCGCCTAATCTACTCTTTTGTATTTTTGCCTCTTCAGATTGTTGCACAAATATGACAAGCCTAAATATTCTTGCGAACATAAAGTCTCATGACATTTGCGTCTTTTTGACACTATCGGCTCCCTAATGGAGGGTGCCGCCCTTATCTTCCCCCCGGTTTGCCCCTTCAAGGAGGCGTACTTCGCCATACAAGGCTAGCTCCTCCCATCCGGTCCTAACAACAACCGATTGTTTTCACATCCTCTTATCCCTTTTGCCTATAGGGCTTATGGTTATGAGACTGTACCCTAAGTGGAGTTTTCTTGGGCCGAGTGCAAAGATAAGCGAGACTTGCCAAGAATGGCCGAGACACTTCAATAGCCCCAGGCACCCTTGGCTCAACCGTGTACCTCGGCGCCTTGGTCAAATGCTGACTCCTTAGAAGAGACCCCGGTCGTCCAATCTAAGTCACTAGCTTAGATTGAAAATCCAAGGTACCTCTCCTGGATGGGTTTTATTACCCCTAATCTCCATGAATCAGGTTCTAAGGGCGGTGTAACCTTTTCCCTGAGCCACGTTACAGATACCCCCTTACATGACGCACTTTAGGTACTTTGCCTCTTACGAAATTTTATTCGCGAACTAGGGTATACGCCATGAAGGTTCATCCCATTCTGATATATATATATTTTTTATGTAATATAGGTACCCCCTACTATGACACACTTTAGGTACTTTGCCTCTTGCAAATTGTGTTCATGAACTAGAAGTGTACGCCATAGTAAGTTTCGCTTTTCCGATTATTTTGTTGATTCTTTTGCCTATATAAGCTCTTTTGTACTTTACTTAGAACGCATTTGCCATTTGTAAAATATATTTTCTTCTTCTTCATATCAACTCTTACACTATTCCATTTTCACTACTCATGATTTTTTTTTTTTTATTAACAACTTACATTATTCGTCTCCCTCCCCAGTTTTTCTCTGACAATCAACAATTACAGTTATTCTTTAAGCCTCTTACTTACGCTGCTTTACGCCTTTGTATTTTTGTAGTTCCCTGTCATTTTCTTGTCCATTGCGAAACCTTCGCCACTTTCATCTTCATCATTTTTTGATTTTGCGGCATTTCTTCCTCTCTTTGCTCTATCACATCTACCATTAATTTTTCACCTCTTTTTTTTTTCTTTAATGTTGTTTTTCCAACTCCTCTGTTTCACAGCTCTTTCTTCAAAGATTCGATATCAACCTCATAACACTTCTTTCCTTGACCGATCTCCCTTTATGATACCAACACCGGTGGGATGAGGGAACTTGATACATGATGGAAAGTTGATCGACACCTAAGATCTCATGTAACCATGGTCGTCAGATCACGCGTTGTATGGTGATTCCACATCAACTATGCGAGAATAAAATTCAGGAAGATAATCCTTTGGTGGAATTCGCATATGAACTTCTCCTTTTGGCTTATTTGCGGTACCATTAAAACCATAAATTTTATAGGTTGAATGTATCAAATGCGCATCTTTTCCTCCCATAGTTTTGTAGGTATGATAAAAAGGATATTCACGAATTCCCTGTATCAATTAAAATTCTATTAATTGCCATGAGTTTTCCGCTTCATCATCTTCATCATCATTAGGTTTTGGGTTAATCTCAATCGACCACCAATGGGTTATCATGCATTCCTCCACCTTCGGGTACTTCTTCCGTAAAAGAAATGATCTCGTACGCCATTCTTCGAGTTACGCGTCTTCGCGGTGTTCATTATTTCTTTATCATTGGCATCCCTTGCGTAAAACCCCGCCGAGAGTAATGTCGTGGAAATCTTCAATTGTCTTATACGAATGTACAATAGAAGTTACAAAATGATTTTTGCTTTTGCTGACTTCTATCACAAATGTTTCACATTCTTTTGTTGTGTTCGCCACAGGAATTTTGGAGGAGATGGTAATGCTTGAGGTTGAACTTTTCTCACTAGAAAATGACTTAAATTTCCACCGATCTATCATCTTGAGAATGATTCTCTTTATGTTTTAGTCATTTGTTGTATGTCCATGGAAATGGTGATAAGAACAAAATTCATGGCTTCTCTCGCTTGGAGGTGGCTCATTTCCCATGTTCCATGGTGTTGGTATATTTTCCATCAAGATTATAGCTTCCCATATTTTCTCCACGCTAGCATTCAGAGGTGGAATCTCAATTTCTTCCCATACTATCCTGCGGCTTCCTTGTCCCCTATGATAATTTTGCCTTTGACCTCCATAATTTTCTTGCGGTCGGTCGAGTCTCTGAATTTTGTTATTTCCACCACGGTTATAGAAATTTCTTTCTCTCTCGTATTCTTCTTGGTCTCGACTCCCCATAGCTAATAGCTTCGTTGATTATCACCCATTATCAACTCTGGTTGTCCTTGCGGGTGCTCCCCATTTGTATTTATCAACTTAGGTAACAAGCTTGCATTATTTTGCATTTGAACTCGTGTTACTTATTTGGGTAGGATTCCATCTCATTTGTTTTTCCTCGAGAGTAATATATTCCTCCCTGTAATTCTATGGCTCGGTCATTGTGATTGTGTTCTTAATACACGAAAATTTGAATGTATAGCAGTTGGTTGCGAACATAGCAATAATGAATGATAAAATGAGATATCTCTCATCAATGCGACCCGTCATGTCGCTACACATTGTCTTCCATCTCATGGTCAAATGCTTCAAACTTTCACCAACCCTTTGTTTTAATCCAAATACGTCTTCAATTCAGTCGCGAGAAATTGTTGCTTATGTACGCCCCTAAAAATATAGCCTGTAAATGATTGAAGGATGCTATAGTATTTTTCAAGGAGGCCTTCAAACCATTTTGAGCTTCTCTGTTAAACTTGATGCAAAGTATTTGCACAATATGGCGTCATGATTTTCCCATTGTAACATTCATCTCAAATAAGCTTTGATATGTTGTATTGCACAAGTTGATCCATCAAAAATGCTAGTTAATGTAGGCAAATTACATTTTAGGGGTATTCCTTTTAATTGTATTTCCCTTGTGAATGGGGTTGCAGCGGCTTCATCTATAGCTTCATCCAATTGTCTCAGACCTCCTTCTTTCTTATTATTTAACATTCCTCTCATTTCCACTAGCTCTTTCAAAATTTGTTCGTTTATACTAGAATTATCTTCCATTGGCCTTTTTTAACTCCGCCTCTCTTCTGCGTTCATATCCGTTTTGATTCTCTTGATCATCATTTTCTTCGTCTTTCTGCGACCTTCTCTCTCATTCCTTTCATGGATTTTACCATTATATCTCTCATTTTCTCCTCTTTAGTCTTTGGTTCTCCTTAGTACTCTATCGTATTCTTCATTGATATTATCATTATTGCGATTGCGCTCACGCCTCCTTTCTCGATTATCATGATTTTTGGCGAATTGCCTCTTGTAATTCTTGTTCTTCCATTTCTCGCTCTTAGTCTTTCCCTCTCGCAGAGCTAGATGTGCTTGTTCGGTATAATGCCTTTCAATTTCATCTGAATTGCTTGGTGATTTCTTTGCACTTCTCTCCCATGTAATATTCTCCTTCCTTCTTCTGATTTTTCTCCATCCTCTTGATTATTTCGCCTTTGTCGGTGTCTATCTCTATGATTTCCATCGTTTTGCCCATCTTGGAGAATTTCACCATGTTGAATATAATGATCTCCTCTTATTTCTCTTCTTTCGCAATGTTCCTCATCTAAATTTTGTATCTCTTCTTGAATTTCTTCATTAGCATTTTCTACAGGCATATCTCGTCTTATTTCTTCCCTTACTGATCTTGATCTTGTAGTGCTTCTTGACCTTACATTACGTAACCTTATTTTTCCATCCTTAGCTCATGATTTTGCCTTGTCAAATTTGCACGTTCTTGTTTCTAATCGCCTTTCTTCGCGTATTGTTTGTCTCAATGCCTCTATGTTTGTAATCTCTTCGTTTCCATGAATTATTCCTCCAATCATTTCTTGATCTCCCTCTTCTTGTCCATTACCTCCTAATTGCTGGTCTTCCCCTATTTCATCTACATAATCCGATCGCCAAGTGTGTACGCTCACTCTGTCATAATCCTCGGTTCTATTTTGTATTGGTACATGTCGGGTTGAATTGGCGATTGAACCCGATTTTTTCTCCATTATTTCTTGTGCTTGCTCTTGAAGATTCTCCCATTTCATTTCTTTCTTCTCCGGCAAGTCTCCTACTCCTCTAACAGTCGTTGGTTGTTCGATGTATGTTTTCTTCTTGCCATTCTTTAACCTTAATGATTTGTTGAAAATTATATGAAATTCTTTATCTACTTGAAATCCTTCCAAATCACAATATCAACCTTCACTCATCCCTATTTCTAGCGCCATTATGTAGTTGGGAAATCCCACACTACACCCCTCACAAGAATCCACACAATCAAATCATTTTAAGATGAACAATTATAAGTTTCTTGATTAAATTCCGAAATGTTACAAGATGAAAGGAGATAAACCAAGAATTACAATCACTCTAAACTTTCTCTCTCTTAATGACTTGCTCAACACTACTAAAAAGATCCTTCCCTTCGTAAGCTTATTCGGCTCTTTATATAGGACATTACATAGTGGATGTGACTAAGGTTTGTCCTTTATTTTCAGGTATTTCATGCGAAATATCGCAAATGTACAAATGTCAAATGTCGCGACACTCCTCGATCTCGCTACATCTTCACATCTTTTCGTGTTTTGGCTGTCGTCATCCGCTACATCGTTTTTACTTCCATCCCGCGATGTCTTCGCAGTGTGTCGTTTATGGATTTCGCGAGAATCTTGGTGTTGCGTTATTCTGATTCTACAAGAATCTCCTAGTAAAGTGTCATGCCAATTATCCCGAACTAAATCCACGAACTAAAGTGCTAATCATATTCACTTATTCTAAATCATCATTTCGGAAGGTTGTCTAGTAACATTAAAGACATTTAGTTCGGTGGTCATATTACCAAAGGATACGTTCATAAGCTAGGTCCACATAATTGATGACAGCGTTAGATGTGGCTAAAA
>JAJJWW010004772.1:0-21703 GCA_023531295.1 Papaver armeniacum
TCCCATATTGTCCAGCGTATTTACAACTTTAGTTTAGAGTCCCACTTGACTCAGCCCTCGGTGTGCACCCTTCTGACACTTTCAGTCTTTATTGTTCTGTCACTCTTAGGAGTCGGTTAGGAAGTTAGATCACACACGGCTGCCACAAGTCTCGTAGTTCGACCCGTACTTGCCACGCCTCCAACGGGCGCAGTGCACTTGCGGTTTAACAAGTGAGCCCTTAAAAATAAACATCTTTCCGGGCTACCAAGTTTTGGCGCCGCTGCGTGGACTTAGCGTTTGCTTGTTGTTCATTGGCCTGCCTTTCTTGAGTTCATTTCTGTACATAATTCCTTTTTAACTTCTGTACATTATTGCTTGCTAACACTGTTGTTTAGTGTAACAGCATGTTGTAACTTTACCGTTGCATTTTAGATAATTTTCTCACTTGCATTGGCGTTTCTCATCTGTTTCTCATTGCATCTCAGTTAGTCTACTTTAACTCCATCTGCATTCTCATATTATCATCTATTATTTTTAGCCCTGTGTTAGTGTAGTATAGCTGTTAATTTCCTTTTTCTGCACTCTTTTTCTTTCTTGCATCTTGCATTACATTTTGTCACTGCATTTTAGCCAACTGATCTTTGTAACCATAAATCATGCCATCTGTTGCATATCTTAGTTAGCTTAGTACTCTTTACTTGTAGCTTAATTATACGTGTTTGAATCTTGTACATATCTGCCTCTGTTATTGCTGGTTTTCCTTTGTGTTGTAGCTCATTGTTTCTTGCAGCTTGTAACCTATCTTTCCCTCATTTTGCACATGTTATGGCTTAGAGACTGCTAGTCTACACCTGTCAATGCCTGTTGATTACTCAGCACTAGATTATAACACAATCATTTGTAGCTTGCCCTCACTTTTTTTGAGCTTTTGATCGGCTACAACTTTATAAAGCGTCAACGCCTTGTGACTCTAGATCCCAGTCAGTCCAAATTGCTCTCAGGTTTATATTAGTATCAATATTGGATTCTCTGCTTTAACCTGCACAAACCTGGGAACTAAACTCTCCTTTTGAGCCCACAGGTGCCTGCAAAGCTGTTGTGAAAGATGAGGCAAGGAAGCGCAATTGTTAACAGAGCACTCCGAACAGGTTAGCAACAAACTTCAGTGGAAGTCAACTAGGTAAGTTGACACCACAACCTGTTGAGCTAAGTTGCTCATGCACTTAGCATTTCCTTCACTGTTAACCACATTTTCACTCATAGAATGATAAGCATGCTAAGACCTTGAATGGATGAATAATTGATAGCATGTATGCTTGCTTGTGACCTTGTGCTGAGTTGTATGAGTGTATGCATAAATCTATCACATCTATGAGCTTGTACCATCTGTGCATTATAAGCATGACACATGAACCATCTCCGAGTTGTAAGAGCATACTGTGGAAACCAAGCTGACCTTGTTCATTGGCTGTGTAGATCTTCTGCATTTGTGGTTTGTGATTTGTGCCTTAACAAGCATCGGCTCCATTTTTATGTAGAGCCTAAGGCTATGACTTGGTCTGCAGGCATAACCTTGACCACTGCGAGACATGCAGCTGTGCACTAGTTGCCTTGCTGAGCATTCATCACTGTGATAAATTTGGAACCTGTGCTTATATGAAACCTGAAACTAGCCTGTGAAAGAGCTGTGAATGATCTGTGATACCCCCCCTGATGTGGTTCTGTGATGACAAGCCTTACCTTGCATAACTTCAATCTGCTGAGCTGAGCCCACAGTTTGTGATCTTGGCTTGATAACCAGATAACCTGAGACATCTGCAAACCCCAGTTGCATAAACTTGTCACTGATCCTCTTGAGCCATCCTACTCATCTATGTGACTTTGAGCATCTTGTGTTGTTCATGTCTTTGATTCAACCACATCTACCCAAGACCATTTGTCACCCATTTGCATAAATCTCTGAAAAAAATCTGTTCTTTGTATTGCATCAATGGACAAGTTGATAATCTGTCTTTTGTCAATTTTCTGTAGTACACTTAAAGAGTGTCTGTGCTGCTACAAGGCATCTGCTACCAATCTGCCCTATCTTTGTGCCCAGTGGAGTTTCCCTTTGCTCTGTGCAAATGCATTACTTTGACACACGACACAATAAACAATTTAAAGATAGCGGGTTAGAACCAGTTCCACTAGTGCACATAATTTGTCTTTGAGCATAAATAACTGCATTGTTTTGTGTTGTGTACAAGTTTTGATTAGTGATAACTTGTGCAAGGCTGACTCACGCAAGCGAGCTGCCTAGAACCATTGACACCACATATCTGGTGTCAGCACCTTAACATTGCTTGAAATTTCTTCAGGCTAGCGAACCCACCACTTTGCTGGGCTGTGCACAAAACTTTCAGCCCACACCCACCTGGGCTCTACACACAGACAAAGCCCACATCATCTGGGCTGAAATACACCTATTCAGCTGGGTTTAGCAACATCAAAAAGCAACATTTTGGGCTTACACTTAGAATCAGGTGTCATTTTTGTTTTGTGGGTTGTATCTCTAGGATGTGTACAAACTTATTCGGTGCATGAGCTATTTGCACAAACTTGAAGCCCACTTAAACCAAATCCCAATAAACCAAATCCCACATAAACCAAACTGAACCCACTACAACTGGGTTTTGAGTTCAATTTGAGTGCTAAATCATGTCAGGATTTTGGTCTGCATCTGGGGATGGAAACAAATCCATTAGAGAGCTTGCTTACGGGCATGCTCTTCACAATATGAACTCCCATACCATAATGATTTTAGGGAATATTATGAGCCTTCTCAAAGCCCCGACTCCACATACCCTAATCATTATGAGCACATATCATCCACACATGTTGAAAATGAACACTTTTCTCATACCCAGTCATCACTTTTAGATCAGTTAGAAGCTCAGTATACGCTTTAGAAAGGCAATTACATGAGCAATCTGCCGAGTCTAATCCCCCTAGGCACTATGAAATGTATGCTTGTACCTTATGTGGTAGCTTAGACCACCCCATTTGAGAACTTTACATTTTGCATGAGTTTAAATGATCTAGGAAAGTCATGACAACCATACACACATGCATCATCCATCAGGTGGGAAGTTGAACAATGTTATACTCCCCAACTCCTTGTATGCAATCACTAATGGAAGATCTCATAGAGCAAAACAATGATATACTTGGATGAAAGACTTTGCACGAGCATCCCTTCTCTAGTGAACCTTTTGCACAATCATACACCGGAATATGAACCTAATCTAGAGGTAGATGAGTGCACGGAAATGCTCAAATTTTGAATGGGGAGATAAATTTTTGTTATGATGATGATGAACATGATATGTTAGAGAAGAACATGTATATCTTGAAAATATGATGAAATCTTTCAGTTCAGAGACGTTAGGCGTCTCTTCTGTGAACCCTATGAATGATACTTCTTCTAACATTCATACATGTGATATTAACTCTGAGCTTGGGTTTGTGAAATTCTTCAGTGAATGTGAGCATGCTACACAACTTGTTTGTGACTTAGGAAAGATGAATCTTGTTGACACTAATGTTCTTTTAGATCATGATATTATTTTTGTGTTTAATTCCCCGCCCATGTCACAATATGTTGCCTCCTCTGATGAGTATGACATGGAGATTGATGAATTGTTCTATGCTGGTGAGCATGATTTACCTGTGTCTGACTTTAGGAAAGTGTGTGATGGTGCAAATGATCATTTTCATGAAAACAACTTAGATGTACCTAACCTCTCTCCTAAATCACAAATTGAAATTCCTCCACCAAACCTAAGTGTAGTTTGTAACAAAATTGCAAAACCAACTTTTAAAATGCCTAATTTAGGCTTAGAGCTTTGTGCTTCCCAAGTCCTCTTGGACTATTTTGCATCAAAGTATAACACTTTTAAGGAACCACGGTTGGAATGTGTATGTCTCTGTTATTAGAAACTCATTTTGAGTTAGACCTTTTGCATGATGTACCTTTAAAATTGCAAGATTTTGTGCTCTCAAACACACCTGTTGACAAGTTTAGGTTTGGAAACTCATTCCCATACATGATCTTACTTGCACTCTCATGTTATTTTTGTGTAAGGCATTTGATGTTTGTATATATTTTCTATTGGGTTGATCCTCAACTCTTTAGATTGTTAGTGTATGGTGAATTTTCATTGTATATAATCCGGTAGGACTTGTTAAATTTTTTTCTTTCTTGATCGGTTGTGAGTCTTCTTGTATATATATTGTGCTAATCCGATATGATCTCCTTTGAGAATGTTGGATTCTAGCCTTGACTAGTGAAGCTCTAACCTTGCTCCGCCCGACATCCCGGTAATCTCTTCCCTTTTCTCTACTCAACATAGTTCTCTTGGTATATGATTGTTTAAATTTTTCTGTCTGTCGACACATTGAGGACAATGTTTGATTTAGGTTTGGGGGTGCATTTGCATATAGGTTTTAGTCTTTTATTTCAAAAAAAAAAAAAAAAAAAAAACTCTTTTTGTAAAACCTCCAACTTTTAGAGATTTTAGAGTCACTAGCATACTTCTAGCTATGTTTACATAGAGAGTCGAACCGAAATAAGGAACTTGGAAGTCTTTGGAGAACACAATCGGGTTTCTTAGTTGATTAGAGCGTTAAAGTTGGATTTAACCATCTGGGAGGCGATTAGGTGTCTTTGTTTAGATATTCGGTAGTAGAATTGTGATCACCCATAGTGGAGACTACCCAATTTACATCAAGTGAGGCACCAACCTTCAATTTTTTGCAACTTTCTAGAAAAGCCGTTAGAGTGTGTCACCGTACGTCAATTCCGGAGTAGGAATGGTGAGCTACCCAACTTCGCACCACCAAGACTACTTTTGATCTCTTGAGTGCTAGTTTTTGTCAATCATGAGGGTGACGTTTAAAGATGAAAACTCCTTCTAAATATCGATTTAGGTTAGCATCACTCTCTCCCCTCTCAATCAACACATTCATAGAAACACATCATCGTCCAGCGGAGCATCATGGTATATTTGAAGAAAAGTTGAGATAGTCCAAGGTTTATGTGCAACAAAAAAAGAAAATAGGATGAGAATTAATGAAGTTTGTGAAATCAAGACAAGTGTGAAAAATTTGAGTCTTATTGTTTTATTGTTATTTTCATTCCAAAAAAAAAAAAAAAAAAAAAAAAAAAAAAAACTCTTTTGTAAAAACCTCCAACTTTTAGAGATTTTAGAGTCACTAGCATGCTTCTAGCTATGTTTACATAGAGAATCGAGAAATATCGAAGTTAGAAGTCTTAGGAGAACACAATCGGGTTTCTTAGTTGATTAGAGCGTTAAAGTTGGATTTAACCATACCGGAGGGCGAATTAGGTCTTTGTTTTTTAGATATTCGGTAGTAGAATTGTGATCACCCATAGTGGAGACTACCCAATTTACATAAAGTGAGGCACCAACCTTCAATTTTTTTGCAACTTTCTAGAAAAGTTGTTAGGAGTGTGTGTCACCGTGTCGTCAATTAGGGTAGGAATGGTGAGCTACCCAACTTCGCACCAATTTCAGCACTACTTTGATCTTTTGAGTGCTTTATTTTTGTCAATCATGAGGGTGACGTTTAAAGATGAAAACTTCTTCTAAATACCGATTTGCGATTAGCATCACTCTCTCCCTCTCAATCACCGTGATTCATAGAAACACATCATCGTCAAGCAAAGCGGAGCAACATCGAATATTTGAAGAAAAGTTGATATAGTCCAAGGTTACGTACAACAAAAGAAAATAAGATGAAAATTAATGAAGTTTGTGAAAAATTGAGTTTTATTGTTTTATTTATTGCAGTGGATTATAGAGAAGAAGACCAAGAGACAGATAAGGAGAGGGATTTCTTATTGATATGGGTAATACTGTTACATATCTATAGTATCCTTTATATAGAAATGAATAGAACCTAGCTATTACATTGGGCTGCACATATGTGGGCTAAAGCCCTACAACACTCCCCCTTATGCGGTCCAATAAAACTCCATATACGTACTTCACATACAATGCTTGGATGTAGGTCTTCAAATGTAGTTCTCTCCTTGATGACTTGAGTCTAAGACAATTGCTCCATTAAAACTTTGACAAGGAAAAACCCGGTGGAACAAAACCTTGGTACAAGTTCTTCACATGTAGTACTTCACATGTTGTCTCGTACTTTACATGTAGTTCATCACATGCAATACGATCTTCAAAGATCGATGAGTCTAAGTTAATTGCCTCGTTAAAACTTTCGTGAAACCCAAAGGGACAAAACCCGAACTAAAGAAAAAGAGTACAATATTACACAAATGTAGAACATAGTTAGACTCGAATATGTTGCCTCATTAAAACCTTGCCGAGTTATAAAACCATGTAGGAAAAAACAACCTCGGTGAAGGAAAATAGTTCAACACACTATTAGACGCTCCCTTGATGTCGACAATTTTAAATGCATCTGTCTAATGCGATCGAGAAGGGTTTATCACACTTTACTTTGGTGACTTGAATGTTTATAAGACCATGTTGTTGATTAAGGAAGTTCGTTGCTTAGCAGTTATCGCATTTCATTTCTTTGATTCGGATATTTTGGTAATATCCTAGCGATATTTATGTCTTCAACGTTCAACATACTTTTGCCGCTTTTAGTGTTGTCTCGCTAAAAACCTTGTCGAGTAACAAAACCCTTTTGGAAAAACTATTCTCGATCGAAGGAAAAAGAGTACAACACAACTTGATTTCGAAGTAAAATATGTCGACATCATATCCTTGGATCCTCCCACGATGTCGGCATCTCCCTGATTACTTTGAGTTGTTCCGACCAGTTCCTTTAGTCATGTACTTTTGGCGAATATCGGTAATAACCTAGAAAATAATCTTCCATATCTCCCTACGATTACTTTCGTTGGGAAGAGATTATTGTTCCTTCATAATCAACAACTTTTTGGATTGCACTTTCATTAGCATTCCTTTTAATGTCTTTGTAGGGATAAAACCAATTTATGTCAATGGTTACTTTTGAGTACATGATTACATTCTCTATACCATTCAAATAACGTTGCGTAGGCGCGACTTTATATCTAGCTAACAAGTTCCCCGAGGATGTAAATTTAATCGAGTACATTATTATACTAAGTACAACAATCGTCTATTGACTTAGATAAGGGAATTTCATCTCCCAACACATCTTCGTCATCTTCCTTTAGGACGAAATGGTCACATACTTACATTTGAACCTCGACTAATCATGGGAGTGCTAATAAGGGATGCATGTCTTTGTTAATTTGCTGACAACTTTAGACATGCTGCAACCGTTGGTGGAATAATATACCACAAGCTCGGTATTCGATCGAGCTTTCCCTAGATTTTTCATCTCAAATTCGGATTTTAAATAGCTTTAAGGTCTCTTATTACATCAAGAGTACACATCATGTCCGTAACATCAACATAAATAGCTACAATTCCAAATCGGGAACTTTCTTATGAACACGCAAGGAAAAATAACTTACTTTTTATCCTCCAAATCAAATAGCCACTTAGACGAGTATACCACTTCCGGTGATGCATCAATCTATAAGTGAACGTTCTATCTAATTGTAAACGTACTCTGTGGTTTAGGAGTTATTTGATTTGGGAAACAAAGTTTATCACGACTTTTGTAAATATCTTCTATCTCTTGATTCTTTCAGAGATATGTAACAACCACATACATATGCTCGATTTAAGTCCTTTTGAAAATTACCAAGCTAACTAAGTGCGGAACTCTATAACGTTCATTACAAGAGAACAATCCCTAGGGCTTTGTGAGAAACCTCGCCACAAGGCGAGTATTTGTACTTAATACTACTTTCTTCTCATTATGCTTTATGACAAATTAATTATGTATGTCCAATAGGCTTTACACTTGGTTGGTTAGCACTACCACACCAAATACCCGTATATTTGCCAAAGAACTAAGTTCTGGATTGTGTAAGGCCAAATATGCTATTTATTTGAAATTAATCAAAATAAAGCATGGTTCGATCTCATTGTGCTCTACTGAGCAACTATTTATGGATTATATCATCATTGTGCACACATGATCCTTCCGTTGACTCATGTGCATTCTCATAATCCGTCAGGGATTTCATTGTTCTCTTAATCATTTAAAACTTCGAGCGTCCTCCAAGATTGATTCATGGACATAGTCGAGACAATCAAATGAGATGCTTTTCATTAATGATACAAATTAGGTTATGCCTTGCTCATCTACTTCCTTTCTAGGTGAGCTTTGATCGAACCACAGTGGTCTCTCCATCTTCCTTTGTGGAGCCGCGGCCTCAACTACACTTCCACCAAGTGTAGTTCAACACCTTAGTCTATGGTGTACCCCATATCTTGAGGATTTCTAACCCTTGCGGGAATATTTGCAGTTGGTATGTGTGATCTTGTCACTTTAGCGACATCGATGTACATTACGAAAATTGATTATTCTTTGTCACTTCACATTTATATTTGTGGAGTACAAGAATCAATATGTGACACAGTGGGAACACACCCACGAAAATTCTGTCGTTCCCTTTAGAAAATACTTTTTCTTATCTCCCCTAACGACAGGAAGAATGTCTCACTAAAGTGACAAACCGCAAATCTAGCGGTAAGAGATCTCCTTCAAAGGTTTTAAAATGCGGATAATTGTTGAGTGTAAATATTCAACAAAATTACTTAATCATTTTCGTGACCCATCATAGTACGATGTGGACTGTAATGGCACATATATAGTGCAAACCAAAAATACGTAATAACACAAACGTCGGGCTTAAATTCAGATTACCAAGGAAAGTGTATTAGAAAAGGTTGACTAATATTGGGTTCTAAAAACGAATTAAGTAAAATCGTAAAATATTGCGTATCCCCAAAGGAATAAAAGATAGGTTGGTACGCATAACCTATTCCTTAGGCACCATCTGTAACCTTTGATGGTAGCCCTCATGAGACCATTGGGTATAAGATGCTCTGCGTTGATCCTATTAAATATGCAATAACCATCAAGTCCTTTTGATGTGCACTAGCTAGCATTTTCAAGGGTTGGTGAGCCCTTACATGTAAAAGATGTGCTAGTAGTTTTCCAAACGCAAATTTCTTGGGAACTATAACTAGTCCAAAAAATTTAAAACATTCTGAGCCATAAGTCACTTTAATGGTCCGTATTCGCATGAATATTTTATAAAGTTCACCTTGTTTTCTTTGTAATATGTAATTTTTACCATTTGCATGTTAGGATGGTCTCGATCTGTTTCTTTCAAGACTTTGTAAAATGAGTGATATGATTTCTTACCTAAAAGCATAATGGGAAGGGGGGTTGTGCATCTAGTAATTTAGAAAACACTTATTGAGAGATATGTCGTCACTTTGCATTCTCTGTCAATCTTTTCCCCATTTTCGTTCACTTAAATAAAGTGATATTGTATGAGTTCTTTCAAAACAATCATCATGTCACAACAAAAGTTTCTTTATGGTTATGCCCAAAGCACTTATGAGTCGATTTCCAACATTTCATCATCGGAGTCAATATGATTCAATAATCCAAATATTATAGTGAATTTACATTGACTAGATTGACTCATTACTTTCTCTAAAATATATTTCCTTCCAAATATATTAGAGACTATAAAAGATGCAATCAATTACATTCTCATCATTTTGATGTTCCACATGATATCCATTTGCAGGGTTGCATGGGAATTTAACAAGGTGTGATTATCTCTTGGTACATCTAGAGATTTTGCTACGTCTTTGTTACATCTTGAAAAAAAATGAGCGATCTTTGAGCTCTTTAAGATAGTCAATTGGCCGAGGCAAAGTTCTTGTTGCCATTAAAGTTGATGTGAAAATTGGTTGTTACTATGATACACATACACATTATATTGTATATACCAACACCTATGACCAAGGTGCATTTCCAACTCTTTTATTTATGATGGGAGCTAGAATTATATTTTAGCCGATCCCATGTTCAATCGATATATATGTCCCTTTTCACATGCTTTATATGAGTCATTCGTCTAACCCTTATCACTTTGGGTTAGTTCCATTTTCAATTTTGCTACATTTAGCTTAATTTGAGAAATTTCTTTATCTCAATAGGCCAAAAGAGAATCTCACTACACATGTCAACCACTTACTTTAGGTTGAATATATTATTAAAGATAATTGTTGTGATACTTCCATGAATACTAGTTCATTAGTATTATGGATGAAGTAGAGAAATGAAAATTTTATGACTCATATCATCTTTTGTGAGTTCTTCCACAAAAATTAGGATACATGTGATTTTATTTGCAACATATCTTTTGAAAATATCGACTCTTTCATAGTAATTAAACCCAGTGGATTACATCCTACCTAAACATTTCAAATTTGGAAAGAAAATATCAAGTACCCAATAATGGTGCTCAAGTACTTCTAAACCAAATAAATACATTGGAATTGAGTTGATACAACCAATTAAACAAAGACACCATTCAACTATAACCAATATCATATTCAAGAGAATAAAATACCACTAAAACCAAAACTCTTAATGATCAACAATCATAATTATATTCACTATTTTGATTTAGATTTTCTCTTGGCAAACCTTATTATGTATTTATGAAAATATTTCGACAATTGTTATTGGTTCTGTCTTCATTAAATAAATATTAGACATTAATTAAGGTGGATAATTGGCTTAATTAGGCATGCTTAGTATTAATTAAGGAATTAACAAGGGCATAAGACTAGAGAGGTTAACCTCATGTTATTGGGTGTTATTTTTTTTATTTATTACACTAGTCCAAAATGCGGATTTTAGGACAGACAAAACCTGTCGAAAACTAGGTTATAGGACAAATTTTGTCCGTCCTAAAGTCTGTCCTATTTTTGGTGTACTATTTTTTAAAGGACGGATGGTTCTTGTCAATAAAAAACCACAGATTTTGTTTGTCTAACTTAATCATATTCAGCTGAGTCGATATGAATCGTCTTTTATTTTTATTTTTTAATAACAGTTTTTAGTCTAATACTTAAGACAATCCAACATACTGGTCAACAAATGGACACATTTTATTAAAATCAGTTAGAATTTAATTTACAGCTTGGCAATAATCACCCTCAGTTTGAATGAGATAAGCTACATATTTCATTCACATTTTAAACAACAATGAAGAAGAAAAAACAGCATGATTTAACTTCCAGGTGCACTAGTTATGGGACATTCCATCATATCTCCGTGAAAAATATCTCCAAGTGAAACACGTATTTATTTGGCCATTCAATCGTCTCACCAGGATCAATATCTCCAAGTGTTCCATCTTCAAAACCTAGTTCAGAAAACTTGTGAGGAAAATCTGTTGTGCTTTCAAAAATCAAAGCTCCGCTGTTGTAAGCCACTGCAGAGAAAGTATACAACGTCAGAAAACTTGGTCAGAATCTAATTTACATTAATTTGGTATATCAAACATGCTTAAGCAACGAAGGTAACGACAACGAAAGGTTTTTTTTTAAGCATACAGCCAACAGAGGCCAAACAAGCTGGGTGATTCTCACCATATGAACAAAATTGACATAAAAGAAGAGTATCAAGATTACATACTGTATATTCATCCACTCCATTTAAGGGCATTCATTACCTTTTTAAAGCATCACCAAAAGAGAATTAAGAACCACAGTAAGACTTAATTTTTGACAAACTTAAGATTGGTAAAGTTCATTACTCCAATACCATACTTGGGGCTCGTTAATAATGCTAGAAGGAAAATGAAAACAAAGCAGACTTATAAATGGATTTTCCAAATTGCGCTTTCGACGATAGAGTTTAGCGGCGCTGTCCCATTCTCGGTCTGAAAACCAATTAACACCATTGTAAGAAGATAGTAATACTAAGTTTAAATAGTTGAAGGTTCCTAAAATGCACAAATACATATTTATGATTCTAAAAATGTAAAGCATTTTTTTGGGAGGTAATCCAAGCACACGAGGGGTCGTACATTAAAACCCATCGAGACAATCTTGTATTTCAAGTAGCAAACCAATAAGATGATATTAAATAAAGGGGGCAATATATACAAAATCAAATGTGTGATAGCATAGCTTCCATATAATACACTTAATTGTATTATCAATGTATACTAATGCACGTACAAGATAACATAAATAAGCAAAGAAACATTTTTATCTAAGACAGAACCTTAAGTTGGACTCCTTGAGCAACTGAACAGAACTACAGTGAATTTGGTGACCATAGAAGAGATTTTAACGCAAGTACATATTCAAGAGGTGATATAATAAAATTTGCTGTACAACCTGTATTTAACCGCACACGGACTACACAAGAAGGCTCTTGGGCATTCATGCATGGAAGATAAATTTTGAGATAATCATATAATACTGCATTTCATGTAATAAAATAGAAAATAAGCATGCAAGCAAAACTTCATATAAATTCAAACATAGTATATTGTTTTCCGGTGCTTGAAATTTTTTACCACCAATCTTCTTCTGCATATGTAATCTGTTTCTCATGACAATCCGAAGCATTTCAACTAGTAACTCTCTTTTCAGCTATCAAAATATATGATTTCGACCATAATTCTCCAACTAAGTTTATCCTGCACATCATTTCCACCTTCCCCTTAATTTCCAGTAACCACATACATCATTTCCACCTTCCCCTTAATTTCCAGTAACCACATACATCAATACCCAAACTACTAAAATGTGGTTGTATAATCAAGCCTAACCAATAATCCCACATAGGTTGCATATAAGAGCAGATTAAAAAAAAAAAGGATTGATATACCTAATAAAATAGAAATAAAAATTCAAGAGATCAATGAAACCTTTGGTAAATTTACTATCTAGTTCGACAACTCTTCTACAATCCTTCTCTGCTCCTCCCCCACCCTCTAATTAAACAAACAAAAAATTAAATCTGAAACAAACACAAAAAAAAATTAAATCTGGAAAAAAAAATACAGCAAATATCAGAATCACATAATCAAACAAACAAAAAAACCAATTAAATCACACGAATTTTTACTGATTTCGCGTTTCTATTCCTCGTACACCTAGGTTTCTTGACCTCGTTTTTTAAAGATTTGTTGGTCCATATATCAACATGGAAAGCATGAGGATGATGATTCTCTTCTTTTTCTAATGATGAAATCTTCTCCATAATCGTCTTTGACACCAAACCACCACCACTATCACCCTCTCAACCTAAATCTGTGTATTGGAATTGAAATCGGCTCCAATTTCTCCAAAATCTCCAAAAATTGGGGATTAAAAGAAAATTAACCATTTGAATCAAAGAATTGTAAATTGGGGTTTTAAAGAAAACTAAGATATTTGTATGATGAAGTAAACCAAGTTTACCATCCGAATCAAAGAAAAATAAACTTGAAAACTCAGAAGAATAAAGAGAGGGGAAGTTAAAACTTCAGTTTTGATAAAGATGGAGAACATGGGACCTTTATCTAGTTGACGTGTTGATCTGTTTGGGAATTTTCTGGATCTAATTAGTGGCCCTACGATCTAGGTGATCTAATGGTTGTGTTTTTATCCGCATATGGGTGGAAATTTGGAGGAGTTGGGGCAAACAAATACCATTTTTTTTACAGATTACTTGCGTTAATAATGATGCCTATATTATTTGACAAATCACTTCCGTAATTTTTTTAATGACAACCGAAAACAGTCCTTTTTACCATACACGAAGTGTCCTAAAAACTATGTTTTGGACTAGTGTTAATTACATAATTAGGAGTTTATTATTATTATTATTTTACTCATTCATATTAGATTAAAATATAATAATAATTTATATTCATAAACAGACAAGATATGGATGAGTTTTGAAAATGTACACATCAAATCGTACATACATATAAAATAATGAATCACGGGTAATCAACTATTATAATAATAATATATCTCATATAGGGTATATATATTAAAAAAATTTACTGTAGCACCTTTTTCAGAGAAGAAAATTCATGTGATAACAATGGATAGGAGACATCACATCATTTGATAACCATAACAAACATTTTTTTATTTTCAATCAAATCATGTTAGGAAAAGTGAAAACAAAATTGAATAAATGGAAGTTTAGGAATACCGAGATGTGTTCAATTACTTTGTGCACCAACGTAGAAAACAAAATCCTCTTCTGTGTTCCACAGATCTTTTTGCTGTGTGAGTTAGAGATTCTTAACTTTTAGCGAATGGATAATTGGAAAAATGATAAATAATGGTACCAAAATCGATGATAATGACGGTGTTTTTCCACTTTTTTTTGATGATGATAGGAAAAAAAAAAAAAAAAAAATTCAAACATGGTTGGAGCTCGTGCATGATAACGTATTGCAGTGGATTATAGAGAAGAAGACGAAGAGACAGATAAGGAGAGGGATTTCTTATTGATATGGGTAACCCTGTTACATATCTATAGTATCCTTTATATAGAATATGAATAGAACCCTAGCTATTACATTGGGCTGCATATATGTGGGCTAAAGCCCTACAACATTATTGTTATTTTCATTCCAAGTTAAAAAAAAAAAAAAAAAAAAAAAAAATTGTAGTTTATGTTTGTCAAGTTTTTGTGAAGTTCAGAAGTTCGTCATCAACATTTGAAGACCGAAGACCGAAGATTGAAGACTTTTCTATGAATGCTTTGAGAGAGTGATATTAATTGGTGATCGGGGTGAGAAGGTAAGTGAGTACTCCCACCCTTGCTAATGGTTGATTTCCTTTCTTAGAGATCATCGAAAAGATTCTTTTTGTCCACAACTCGTGGGAGTCTCCAGAATTATTAGGAAGGTTATCCTTCTTACCTACAACGCGTGCGGGATTTCTCTCTTTATTCCCGCATGCACACATGAGAGACTAAAAGCGGTCTTTTTGAGTGCAATTATCATAAAACCCTATTGGTGAGTGCGAAGTCGAGGTTTATGATCACAATCGAATCCGAATTCTTTCATATGGTATGGTTACTTCTCTTTCAAAGACTTAAGGATGAGAAGGCGTTCTTTGGTAGTTCTAACTTTCATTTACTAGCATGCACGAGAAACTCTATGTCCTCATAGCTCTTTGGATGCTTGAGACTCTTTTACACTCAAGTTGGAGAAGGTTTTGTGGGTACACCCCCTGGTAAACCCTCACGAGACTACAACTCGTCCACTAGGGACACCTAGGGGTTTAAAGGCTTAAGTGCATACGCTAAATGCATTCGAGAGACCCATGATGGTGGTATAGTTAGGATTTCTTCATTTTGTTTCACTTGAGGACAAGTAAAATTCGGGTTTGGGGTATTTGATGAGTGCCAAATAGTGCATATTTATACACCTTTTTATTGGCATTTTACTCATCTTTTACTAGAAATCGATATTATCCTGCATTCTCGTGTTTTCTTTGTTTTCAAGAATAAATATTTGTATTAATTAATTTTGTGTTTTTAGGTAATAAATAAAGCTCGTGAGAATCGAGGAGCCAAAAGAGCGGAAAAGAATGGAGACAAGCGTCTATGGAGCAAAGCCAAAGCCACAAGGCTGCAATGCTGGCAACCCAAGTAGCAACTCATTTACAAGACATGGGCTCGAGCTACCCACGACCCGGATCCGAGCTCCGCACCACCCGAGCCGCAAGATCTTCACTCGCCACATCTTACGCTCGCTCCGTCCTTTCCATCAACTCGATGCACCCGCTCAACACCACAATACCTATATACCCTACCCTTTAACCAAACCCTACTTCATTTTTTCTTTCCTCCTCTTTCCTCACTCCGACAGTAGCAGACTCGTTTCTTTGTTCACCTCCTCCCTCTCCCCGACAGAGCCACCTTTCGCCACCACCCTATCTCCCGTCAACACCACCACCTCACCATCTCCATCATCACCTCTCCCGACATCGCCCAACAACTCCAAGCCCAGCACCACTTCTAGGTTTAGTTTTCTCTCATTAGCTTCTCCAACCCAGAAGCTAACTTAGAGAAAACTAAAACTAGGGTTTCACCAACTATGGAAGCATGGAGCGATCACGTAAGAGAGAGCGGATTGAGCCGACGTGGGTGAGAGATTTTTAATTTAATTTTTATTTTTAGGGTTTGAGGTTTTTGGGAATTTCTTGCATGTATAAATAGAATTGAGGGGTAACGCGAAAACCTTATACTGGGCTAGCGTGATTAGCAACTTAGTTTTATTTTTGTGTTTTAATTGTTATTATCATGTTCTAAGTAAATTGCTAGGGTGTTGTTGAAACCCTAGACAATATGTTGATTAATTCTTATTGATGTTGTTGTGATTATTGTGCTTAATGAGACTTAATTAGGAGTTTAGTTAATGATTAACCCAATTCTCCCGTGATTGGGCCGCATGTAAGAAGACAACCCAATACTTGGGGGAATTGAGTGAAAGATTAACCAATTCTCCATGTGAAACTTTCAGGGAAGAATGTATGTGCTTAATGAGATATGAATAATGCTTAGTTAATTGACCAAGGAACTGTGATAGAGTGTTTTGTAATAAGACACTCTATACTAGGGGGGAATTATGAGATTAGTGATTCATTATTCCTTAGAATCATCCTTAGGAAGATACAAGAACACAACATTAGTGGAATGACCTTAAGCATAGAGTCAAGTGGTGGATTCACCACCCTGGTACTTCCCATATTGTCCCATTATTTACAACTTTAGTTTAGAGTCACTTGACTCAACCTTAGTCGCATCGACACTCAATCTTTATTGTTCTGTCACTCTTAGAATTCGGTTAGGAAGCCTTAGATCACACACAAAGACCACAAGTCTATGTGGTTCGACCCGTACTTGCCACGCCTCCAACAGGCGCCGTGCACTTGCGGTTTAACAAGTAGGCCATAAAATAAACATCTTTCCAGGCCTACCAACATGCCATTAAAGAGCTTATCAAACCTTTTATCACTTGGATTGTTGTAGATGGTCAATTTATTGACCCTTGGTGTGACAAATGGATTCCTTCTTTAGGATCTGCTGTCCCCAACCCTTTGGTGCCTCCATATCCAACTATAAAAGTTTCTTATTTTATTAATCCTATTACCAGATCTTGGGATGTTGACAGATTAAACACCCACTTTGATGATGCTTCTGCTAAGAAGATTGTCATTATTCCCTTAAGCCAGTGTTGCACTCCTGATAGGAGGGCTTGGGATCTTTCAAAGAATGGTAGATTTACCTCTAAATCTGCTTACTTGGGACTTAGAGGGCTCAGGCCTTCCCTTGTAGTGCTCTTTGGAAGTGTATTTGGAAAATTAATGTTCCTTATAGAATTCAAGTTTTCGGATGGAAAGATGCTGTAAAATGCCTTACACGCTGTGATTGTCCTTCATACTAGAATGCCTATGAGTTCTGTTGACTGTACTGGATGTAATGACCCTTCTGAATCGATTATGCATGCCTTAGTTCTTTGCTCTTTTGCTAGTCGTGTTTGGTTCTTATCCTCTTTATTTGTCAATACTCAGGCTTTTAGTACTAAATCTTTCATGGATTGGATGTTATTCTGATTAGTTAATCATCTCTAAACTCCCGGATGGGGATCATTGTCTCTTTGTTGCTATCCTTTGGTCTTTATGGAAAACTAGAAATAACCTAGTATTTGAGGAATATCAAGGAGAATTACATCACAGTTCGATGAGACAGCAGAGCCATGCATGTTATTAACTAGAAAATTACTATTAGTGTTTCCACTATGGTCCCCGGTAGTATAAGTGACAAATGGATGCCCCCACCAACCGGATGGATAATATACAATACGGATGGAGCTTATGATGATATTTATGGGAATAATGGTGTGGGCTTTGCGGATGAGGGACTTCACCAATTTTCACTTCCTTTTGTGCCTCCATTGTCTTTCAAGTTGAGTTCTTTCAAGAAGTCGAAGACGCAGCTATTTGGGCGGCCTTACAAAAGTTGTGGAGCAAAAGCTTACTCATTTAATCATAGAAAGTGATGCTCGTGAGTCTAATCAATCAGTTTTCTGCTGGAATGTTTGATGGGAACTCTAGAACGGATGTTATCTTTAAGGATATTTAGCTTTTTTCTTACAAGCTTGTAGCTTGTTTATTTATATTCCAGACACGCACTTGTAATTCGGTGGCTCATGAACTTTCCCTTTGGGCTAAGATAAACAATTCTACTATGTACTAGTATGTTCCTCCAATATGGTTGATGCCTTTTGTTGAGGGGGATCATTATCCTTTTTGAAGGCCTATGATTATAAAAAAAATATATGACTATTTCCCCCCTGTTGGTTCGTATATATACGCCCTTGTACTTCTTCAAGTTACTCACACCTACTTCTACATATATTTCACCAATTTCTCTATTTGTATTCTCAATTTTAAATTTTATAATCATCAATGGCGATGAAGAGAGGAATGTTCTTATGAATCGGTTTAGATTACAGCAAGAAATACATCAAAGGAGGTTACAAGAACTTGTGATGAGGAAGTCAAGATAATAAACTAATCAACACTCGATGCTCGTACATACGGCTAAATACCTAGAATTCCATAGCCACAAGAAGTATTCTCAAGAAGATATACGTATCTTACGCAGGTGTCAACTCGCAAATAATATTTCTCTAGTTTCTTTACATTAGCAAGTAGTAAAATGAAAGCAGGATCGTCCCAAGGGAGATATGAAGCAAAAGTTGTTATGCAAATATTCTTAGCAAAGAAGATTTTTGTTGTATAAATTCTGAAAATTACAAAGTTGTATTCAAATATGAGATGAGATTGATTAAGGATTCATTCTCGACCACAAAACATAAACCAAATTTATATATAGCACGTTTCTTAGCATTATCTTGTTACTAACAACCCTGGATAATTAGTACGCTCAACTATCCCGTTATTATCTCCTAAGCTCACGGATGATCAAGCGCCTGACACCTGGATTCTACTTGCCAAGTTTCCCTAGAAGTACGCCTCTGGTGTGACTTAAAACAAATGCTCTAAGTTTTGTGAGATAAGGTTCCTCCTAGTGATGAACTCAAAAGCATGAATCACCTACTAGTATCAATTTCTACATATGGGTACTTAACAAAGTCCCATCATCAATACCCACATATTTTGCTACTTGTGTTTAATTCTCTAGACAATTAAGGGTCGAAGAAAATTTAAACTAGCAATAAGATTGTGACATAACAATTTAATTTCGAACTTAAATAATTAAGGAACAATCCATAAGCATTATTAGCATGGTAGAAATCAAACAATAACTAAACTTGTGAGAAAACGAGCTATTGCATATCAATCATGAGTTCATATTTAGGCTTTGAAATCACCCTTAATCAAAATAGTTTTAGTTACTCATAGTTTTGGAGTTCATCATCAATAATAATTGAATAAAGAAGATAAAAGATAAAAACGAAAGAAAACCCTAGTTGAAAGGCTATCTACAAAAAGCTCCAAGTAGAATACGTGATATCTCAAAGTTGTAAAATCCTCCCTTTTATGTCCCTTCTTAGGTCAAGTCTTCAAAGGTCCAATAGATAAGAGTCCACCAAGCCCATGTGTGATAAAAACCCATGTAGAATTCTGTCCAAAAATTGTCGCGAAAATTGGTTCCACCGTAGGAAATCGGATAGTTGCAGAAAAATATCTCAGGTGACGGGCAAGCATTCTGTAGCCCTGGTCAAAATAATAGTCAACCGTTTCGACAGATGACTAACGGTCACTAACTGCCTCGAGTCGTGGTCCGAGTAGGAGCGAGTAAGAATTCGATTGCACAAAGCCAAACTGTTTTCGCGATTTGTCCGCACCACCATGGCGCTTCACAACTCCATAATCTCCTAATCAATACAGCGGCACAACCCATTATAACCACCACTGCTGGCATGCATCCTCTCCTCTCAAGCAAGGCAATTCACCGCAAGTTCGAACCACCTGGCGGAAGATCACTAGAACCATGGCATTTTCTTCATTTGCAAGCAACAACATCATGTCGGTTCTCGCACTTCAATATATCAACACAAACCCTCGATGAGACATCTCCGGACTCCCTCATTCTTCCATTCCATTGGAATAAACAACACCCTCCCAAGAACTCGATTTTAACCTTCTCCGAATTTCCACCACCATCGCAAACCCATATCACCAATGGTATCTCATTCACTGCGACTCATCAAAGCCACCAACACTCATCCATGGCTGTATCTTCTGCCATACCACTTATTTCTCAGCTCAACTTGCACCCTAAAATTCATCCATTTACTTCAATCCATATCAACATTCATAGCTGCAATAAATACCACCATCTCGTAATTGCGGTTCCACCAACTAAAGATCGATACCACCAAGAAAAAAACTCCCATTTGCACATACACCCATTGGCACTCGCAACACCAACTTCGAATTTCACCAGCTCGCTCATCCTGGTTCAAGCTATGCACCGCACTCTCAACAGCAGCTACCACTTCCTTGGCTCGCCAATCCATTAAATAGCCGCACATGGTACCAGCCTTCCTAACTCGAGCTAAATCATCAACCGTGATTTAACTTCTCAACCATCAAATCCAAGCTACCCATCTGGTTCATGCCTCGCAACCTCAACATTCACCTTCCAAAATCGAAACAAGTCCATACCCATCAGAACATCCAACCAGCCCATCTACTTCTGGTTTCTGATCCATTAGTTTGAACCTAAGCATACATCTAACAATTACAATAATTCAATACCGCCACCATCTCGGACTCAAGTTCATTTATGCACCCATGATAATCACCATTTCATACTCTACCAATTCAACGAGACAACCCCATATTTCAATTTCTTCTCAATCACCAAGACAAGGTCTTTTGTTTTAACTTCAATTCACCAACAACCTTCTTCATTTGAATCTCCACCTCCACGAATCCCGTAAGCACAAATGCCACACAAATCTAGACCAACACGGGCGACCATCACCATCTCGGTTCTCAATCGTGGTTCATGGTAATTGATCCCATGAAAACAACAACGACTTCTCTACCTCTTTTCCTTGCTTTCAAACTCGTCATCTTCAAATCCAGCCTAAAACCCACTCTTAAACTCAGTGAATATCTCAACCAAAACAACAACATCAGATCCATGTTCTTCCCCAAATTTCAATTCAGTTAAAACCCAACTCAATAATTTCACCCTCCATGAGTTCATCTGGATCTTCAAATACATCTCGCCGCTTCATCTTAATTTCGTAAGAAACCCTCTCTTAATCTTTGAAGCATCATCTTTCGATCTGTTCCTCTCGGTCTCTCGAGCACCATGAAAGTGCTACTGGCGATGAAATGATTGGGAGGTAACTAATTTCTCTAAATTTCAGGTCACAGGTAATGACCAAAACTGCCCAAGGCACCTTGATGATAGATACGGCCACCGTCTGAATGCCTCTTTAACTTCACGTGAACTCCCAACAAGACTTGCCTACGCAATGACGCATTTTCTCTTATTCGAATTCTTTCACCAACCACGCCTGTCTCTCTCTTATTTCTCAGACTCACTTCTTCTCTTCAATTTCTCTTTCATCACTAAAGCAATGTGTTTTTCAGACGTATATTTGCATCACTAAAGCCGACATGCTTTTTTATTAGATGAAGAAATAAAAGCAAATAATGAGAAATAATCCGCCTTTCCCTTTTAAACGACGTTTCTT
>JAJJWW010004773.1:0-13221 GCA_023531295.1 Papaver armeniacum
TAGGATCATAATATCGCAACGCACAAGGTTCAAGGGATTAATAAACGACGGTGTCGCGAGGGAGTCGCAGGGAGTTAAAATAAACGACGCGATGAATAACGACAAACAAAACAATTGGAAGACATGAAACCTGGCGAGGGCTAAGAAGTGTCGTGAGAATGAATATTTGTGCATTTGCGACACTTCGCGAGACATTCCCGAAAATAAAGGATAGTTTAGCTGTCATCCACTATGTATTACCCTATATAAAGGGCTAAGTGAATCTGTTGAAAGGAGAGACCTCTTTGAATTGTGAAGCAAGTCATTAGGAGAGAGAAAGTTTAAGAGCGTTTTAATTTCCAAGTGTAATTCTATTTTTCCTGTGTAGACATTTCATGGAATCAGTTAATAAATATTCTTGATCACACATCTTTCAATGAATTAATTAATCAAAACTGAGTAAGGGGTGTAGTGTGGGATTTCCTGCAACTACATATGCGCTAGAAACAGGGAGAATCATTGGTAAAAGAGAGAAGATTGCAATTAAAGTTGTTTAAATCAGAAAATGAGAAAGGAAAATCTTAAATCGGATGAGGCAGAGGAAAAAGATATGGCATGCGCACGATGACACGAGAGCAATGATTAGTGAATTTCATGAAAATATCGAGGAAGAATACACAAACGGGATTTTGCAGGAAAGAAGATTACGGATAGAGAAATGGCATCACCTTTGAAGGATTGGGAAAAGCAAGAGATAACATTCACGGCGGGGGAAATATCCAAAGAAAATTTGGATCACACATCTCCATTGGTGATCGCAATCAACGCGTATAAGGAAGGAGAGGAATCGGAGAACACGGTGAAAACATGGGTGGTGAATGGAGTTTTAATCGATACAGGGAGTCTGGTGAACATCATGTTCTATCACGCTTACAAAAAGATGGGATATAAAGACGAAGATATGATTTTCACATGACAGATACAATATTCAAGGTTTTGGTAAATCCATAACAAAAGTTAAAGGGGAGATAAAAATACGTATTCCATTAGGAGGAATCGAAACACAGGTGACATTGAGCGTAGTAGATATGGAATCACCGTATAACTTATTACTAGGAAGACCATGGGTACATGCAATAAAAGTGGGCGTCGACGCTTCATCAATGTATCAAGTTTCCTACACCAACTCGGAATCGCCGAGATCAAAGGGGATGCTACTAAAGGAAGAATATATTATCAAAATGAAGTAAAGTGTTGCGAGGAACAAGTAAACAAGCGAAAGAATATATCAAAGTATCGCAAAAAGATGGCGAGGGCGGCTAAGAAAGAAGAAGAGTTCAGAGTTTACATGATAAGAGCAAAGGAAGGAAAAGGCATACCTAGCGAGACCACGGGAGAAAAAACTGATCTTGCGAAAGAACCAAAAGGACCAACCCCTATGGGAGAACCGAAGGCCGATTACGTCGTCGCGACGAACAAACCAAAGAAGTGAATATTGGAACTAAGGAAAAACCCAAGATGCTAAAGATTGGAACTAACATGGGAGCGGATGAAGAGAAAAGAATCGCCGATGCATTGCGAGATTACAAAGACATCTTCGTGGGATATGGATGAAATGCTGGTATAGATCCGTCGATAGCTCGGTCACAAGTTAGAAATTGATAAAAATGTGAAGCCATTTAAACAAAGAATTAGAAAGATAGCAACAAAGATATCACCCTCGAGATAGAAGAAGAACTCGAGAAGATCCGGATGCGGGAATTATTAGACAAGCAAAATATCCGAATGGATAGCGAATATGGTTATAGTTCCAAAGAAGAACAAGGGAATAAGGATTTGCATTGATTTCACCGATTTAAATAAAGCTTGCCCTAAAGACAGCTTTTCCATTGCCGGATATTCCACAACTAGTCGAATCAGCCGGGAATGAAAGAGTATCATCTCTCGACGGATACAAAGGTTACAACCAGATTCCTCTCGCCGAGGAAGATCAAGAGCATACTTGCTTTCTTCGCTCCAAGAGGATTATACTGCTATACTAAAATGCCGTTTGGTTTGCGAAATGCTGGAGCAACGTATCAAAGGATGGTAGAAGAGGTATTCGCAGAATGGATACATAAAACACTAGAGGTATACGTAGATGACATACTGGTAAAAAGTAAGAAGGCAGAAGATCACGTGCGAGACCTGAAAGAAATTTTTGAGCAAATGAGGCGTTTCAACATCAAAGTCAATCCATAAAAATGTACCTTCTGAGTTGCGTCGGTGGAAGTTCTTGGGTTACATTGTATCAAAGGAAGGAATACACGTTGACCGGAGAAAGTAAAGCGATTCATGATATGCCGACACTCGCGACAGTAAAGGATGTTCAAAAGCTGAATGGGTTGTTAGCATCACTAGGAAGGTTCATCTCGCGACCCCAACTGTTACATCTCTCAGTCATAGCTTGGAGATCATCCCTCAATCTAGTGATTTCTTGAACCAAAGATGCTTGCGAAAACCTATCAGGACCAAGATGTTTACTTAGAATCTCGCAAACATCAAACTTGACAGGGTCGATGGAAGTTTTCTTGGCATCATTCACAAGATCTGAAAGGACTTTGAGAGCCACTTCTATCCCTTCCAAATTTTCTTTGGTAAGAGGGATTTGCTCGGATGAAGAAGCAATAATAGCAGTGGAAGGAGGAGACGGGCCATCTTTCATCAAGGCAGCGTCACGAGGAAAGGAAGTCTCGGGAAGGATGATGGCTGGAGAAATGCCAGAGGCATGAATAGTAGGACTATTATGAGGAGCCCGATCTGCGAAGAGTTGGGTATAGGAATGTTGTCATTAGTAATGTTCTCGCGAGAATCAGCCAAGAAATCATCTTGCGATGATTTCGCAACCGGAGAAGAAGGTGTAAAGGAGGGAAAGGAAACACCGGAGTAATGAGCTTGGGTTGGCGAAGTCTTTTAGGAGTTTTGTCAATACTTCCATCATCCCGCGAATAACAAGTTAAATAAGAAATGAGGCAACAATATATTGTTAATAAAAAACAAATGTTTCTTAAATACCTTGTCACTGCAGACTTTCTTTTTGAAGCCATAGATTTTGCTCGCGAAGAGGGCTTTGGTTGCGCAAAAGGGATTCTTGTTGCGAAGTAGATTTCGGCATGAGCCCAAAGAAAGAAGAGGGTTCTTCACAGTAAATTTAGTTCGGGTTGGTTCTTGCTAAACAACAATGGCGTAAAGAAAACTACAAAATTAATCATACCAAAGTGTGATTTTAACAAGAAAAGATAATCTCAAAATTAATCAACCACAAAATCGAGTCCGATATGGCAAGATTAACAAACCCGGACGCCATGAGAACAACAACGGTAAGAAATAGAAAAAGTGGTAAAGAAGATGGTGAGAGAAAATAGTGTGCAAACACTTGCGTAACGATGAAGAAGAAGAACACTTGCATATTTATGAAGAAGACGAAAAAGAAAAGGAAAATTCTTCACAGGGACACTCCTATAAATAGATGAGAAAAATATTACGAACGGATAACATTAAATGCACCGAAAAGGGGTAAATATAGACACGTGTAAACGGTCACTACTAAACCTAAGGAAACCCGCGGAAGGAATTTTAGTAGGATCCAAATATCGCACAACATATTTCCTAATGTACGAGAAGAGCTTGCGAGATTGATTATTTTCCGTAACTCATGAGGCAAGAAATGACGCTTCATATATATATTACAAAGAAGCTCCGGAACTTCGCCAAAAGAATAGAGGCAAGTACGTACTTTTCGCTCGTTCCTTCACCAATTAAAACCAAGGATTACTACAACAATGAATTTTTTCCTTAAAATCGCTCTTCAAGCAATATTCAAGGAAAAAGAGGCAAGATGTAGGATCATAATATCGCAACGTACAAGGTTCGCGGATTAATAAACGACGGTGTCGCGAGGAGTCGCAGGAGCTAAAATAAACGACGCGATGAATAACGACAAACAAAACAATTGGAAGACATGAAACCTGGCGAGGGCTAAGAAGTGTCGTGAGAATGAATATTTGTGCATTTGCGACACTTCGCGAGACATTCCCGAAAATAAAGGATAGTTTAGCTGTCATCCACTATGTATTACCCTATATAAAGGGCTAAGTGAATCTGTTGAAAGGAGAGACCTCTTTGAATTGTGAAGCAAGTCATTAGGAGAGAGAAAGTTTAAGAGCGTTTTAATTTCCAAGTGTAATTCTATTTTTCCTGTGTAGACATTTCATGGAATCAGTTAATAAATATTCTTGATCACACATCTTTCCATGAATTAATTAAGCAAAACTGAGTAAGGGGTGTAGTGTGGGATTTCCTGCAACTACAGTCTCATCATTTGTGATTCCACAATATCTTGTTTCACTACCATACGATTAAGATTATTGTGAGGTGATTCATAATACTGGGTTATTCTTCGGGAATATAAATCAGGTTTATCAATTGGTTCTCGTGCACCTTGATTTATCAAAAGACAGAACAAAACTCGTAGGTATTTCTGTGGGAAACAGATTTATTTATTCCAATGGACTAAAGCTTGTTTACTTATTTGATTTCTAGTCTACTTATTTGATTATAAGCCTGTTTGTCAATGTAGACTTGGAATGTTTCGTTATGATTATTTCAATAACTTGAAAATTGCTTTGATGCTAATAGTGTGTGAAAACGGCTATTTTCATCCTCTAAGAAAGTTTCAATGATTGAAATAGAGTTTAGAACTATTAGATTATGAACATAGTATGCATTCTTGCATGTATGTGATCTATGAACGGAACTATAGTATGCATACCCGTATGCGTACATGAAGTTGTGGAATTCCGAGTACCAAGTACACATACCGTCACGCGTACTTGCATAAGGTATAGGTCCCTGAATTTTTGCTGGCTTTTGGAAGTATACTAAGGTATATGTACCCGTTCGTGTACTAAGGTATGCGTATACTGGCGAACCGAAACTCAGACCGGCTACTTAGGTATGCGTACACGTATGCATACTTGAGTGGTTAAAGTTCTAAAATCAGTTTGTTCATGAACTAACACATTTATATATTAAGGAATGCATTCTTCTCAAACCGTGGCTATCATGTTCATGAATTTATTCGAGTGAATCAAACCGATTTTGCTTCAATTGTGTTCTTGTATACTTCTATGAGAATATTGAAATTGAACAAGTCTATAACTAGTTTCATTTGAGTCATTTGAACTAGTTGTGGTTAAGATAAATAAGTTTGATATAATAGTGTTCATATAGCTAACCTCGGTTAACTATTGTTGAGCCAACATGGTGTACACGTTTAGGTATGGTTACTCAAACCTAAATGAGGGTACATTTCATTTGTGTATAACAAGCTAAGTTCGATCTAACGGTTGAAAGATATTAGCTTGTGTCTAATCAGGTTTTCATCTAACGATGAATATTGAATGCTTTGTTACCAAGGTAACTTAGATTGCAAACCCTGATTTGAAAAATATATAAGGGAGAACTCTAGCAACTGGGAAACCTAATACCCACACCTCCTGTGTGATACTAGTTGCGACTAGAGTCGATTCTCCTTTAACCTTAGGTTTTTCACGAAACCCTGTAGGTTAACGACTTTTCGTCTAATCGTTTGTGATTCCACAATATCTTGTTTCGCTACCATACGATTAAGATTATTGTGAGGTGATTGATAATACTAGGTTGTTCTTTGGGAATATAAGTCTGGATTATTGGTTCATGTGCACCTTGATTTATCAAAAGACAGAACAAAACTCGTAGGTATTTCTGTGGGAGACAGATTTATCTATTTCAATAGACTTTTCTGTGTGAGACATATTTTTTTTATCAAGTCTTCGACTTTGGGTCGTATGAACTCTTGGTTGTGGGTGAGATCAGCTAAGGGAATCAAGTGCGTAGAATCATGCTGGGGTTCAGAGACGTAAGGAGCGCAACTATACCTTGATCCGTGTGAGATTGATTACAGATCAACTACATTCCAGTCCGAAGTTCATTGGTAGTAGGCTAGTGTCCGTAGCGGCTTAATACAATATGGTGTTCAAAGCTGGACTAGGTCCCTGGGTTTTTGTGCATTTGCGGTTTTCCTCGTTAACGAAATTCCGGTGTCTGTGTTATTTCTTTTCCGCATTATATTTTGATATATAATAGAAATATCACAGGGTGTGCGTTGAATCGATCAATTGGTAAATCCAACCTTTGGTTGTTGATTGAAATTGATTGATCCTTGAACATTGGTCTTTGTTACCGTTCAAGTTACTTCTCTTATATTCAATCGTGCTCATTCCTATTTGCTGATTGCAGATTGAATTGAGAGATAGAGATATAAACCTGTTTTGAGGCATACTGATTTTTTTTAGGCATATTAAATGATGATACAATCTATGGTATGCTTATAAGGGGTGTTCTAACAATAGGTAGATTACTAAGTTACCCTTAATTATTTTAAATTACTTAAATCTAAACTAAGTGAAGTCACAACCGTAAAATCATTAAAACGAAGTATTGCGCTAGAGATATTAAACTGTCGCAAAATCCCTAATTGAACCTATCTTTGTTCTCATATATTTGTGTTTCAGAAGAACAGTTCGGCTGATCCACAAATATCAATTTTGAACCGAACCTAATGTATAGTTTAGAAAAACATTAAGTTCGGATGATTCGATTTTTCTATATTTTCAACCGAACTTTTGACTTGAATAGGTTCAGAGATTCATTGATGTTCGGCTGGTTTGGTATTGCCAAATTTTGAGCCGAACATTATATTGTAAGTTGCCTCTTAAACTACACAGAATAAACTTAAGGTTCGGCTAACTATTAGACGAGTTCTTTATGTTTGTATTTACCTCGAATTTATTCTTTATGTTCAGTACTATTTGGTGTAAACGTGTGATCTAGATTCTGGATCTTGCTAAAATTGCTACTATACCTTTGTCTCCAAAGTGCGGGCCTTAACGGGATTTTGCAACTCAAGTTGAGCCGAGGCCACTAATAGGATTTGGAATCAATGTGATACCAAGTGATAGTCCCACACTGAGGAGTCCAAAGGAGGGAATGCCAAAATGAGATTTATAAAAAGGAAGGCAAATGCTCAGTTATAGTCATGATCCTTCAGGCATCTAATGGGATGGGAAATGATGAGTGGTCAAAACTCACCTAATTCTATGTGAGAATTGGGTGTCCAGCCTAAGCCTGGTTACGACAATATGGGCACTCCCATTTGTTACCGGTCTGATCCCTGCCCACCCCCACCTTTAAAAAAGAAGGCTATTATTGGGGCGTCACACTCCATTAGCAATCGTGCTACATGACCAGCTGATTAACAGCGGATCTGATGTGTCCAAATGATTTGGCGGAAAGAGAGTATATTGTTTTAACCACGTCATCTAGAAGAAAATACATACCAAACATACGATCTCACATCTCGGAAATTCACCCTACACAGTTGTTTGATGAAACCCTTACCACTTCCCCATTAACACCATTACCCTATAACAACCATCACCAGCCATCGTTAAGATAAAGCCTTCGCCATTACCATGCCCATGACCATCATCACTCCCATTTCAGTTATCATGATTATTTAGTTTTAGGGGTAGTTCTAGAGATAGTTGATTTTCATGATCAAGTGACAATTTTGATTAATTCAAAAAGGTTTAAATCACCTTGCAGCAAAACAAGTTTGATCATGATCAAATTATTCAGTCATGTTTCATTATTCAAAAAGGTTTAAATCACAAAGTTCAATTGTGGTTAATTAAATTGGTATCCATTACTTAATTAATAAACAAACAGCCAAGTAATCAACTCCAAATTCCATTTTTTCCTTCTTGTTGTATGTTCGTCAAGATAATAGTAAAGGGAATAGATGCATATGATGCATCTGATTACCGGAAAAAGCCCGATTGATTAACTTAGCGAATTTTTCTTTTTCCTGGATGACGTGGTTAAAGTAGTATGAATATCTCTCTGCCAAGTCAGTTTGACACATCGGATCCGCTGTTATTCAGCTGGTATTCCGCTGGTCATATAGCATTTTCGCTCCATTAGAGGGGCTTCACTTGGATATTTGGTGATCAAAAATCTGGTTAAGGGATATTTTGATTCCATAATAATTTGTCAAAATTACCCATCAATTAAAACTACTAAAAATAGATGAGGAAGAAGCAAACTGATCCTAGAGATGTAATCAACAACTCAATCAACCTCAACTTCATCTTCAGCTCATTCCACCAATTCAATCAATTGAAGAATCATGTTTTTAAACTCCTCAACAACAACCCATGGTGTATGTAAGGTAATAATCAAACAAACCCATCTTTTTGTACCCGTTTTGTGCTTAAATCGAATGAAATCGAAGTAAAATTAGGATTTTATTTACTTTCGCTAGTGTTACTACCTGGGTATGTCTTTAGATTTTTCAATCGTAATTTAGTTTTTGAAGAACTTACGCCTAGGTTTAGTTCAATTCAAGTATAAACTTTGATTTGCATGTCGTTTACGTCTAGGTTTAGTTGATTTCCAGGTGTAATTCCGATTTACGCCTAGGTTTAGTTGATTTCCAGGCGTAATTCCAATTTTACGCCTAGGTTTAGTTGATTTCCAGGCGCAATTCCAATTTTACGCCTAGGTTTAGTTAGTTATTTTCCAGGCGTAATTCCAATTTTACGTCTAGGTTTAGTTGATTTCCAGGTGTAATTCTTATTTTACGCCTAGGTTTAGTTAGTTGTTTTCCAGACGTAATTCCAATTTTACGCCTAGGTTTAGTTGATTTCCAGGCGTAATTCCAATTTTACGCCTAGGTTTAGTTGATTTTCCAGGCGTAATTTAGGACGTAGCTAGGTTTAATTAATTAAACTAAAGCCAAACAAGGGTTATTTAGTCGTTACACAATTATTTGAGATAATGGATTTTTGAAATTACTTACGGGTGACCCGTTTTTGTCCTATTAGGTGACGCCCCTCTAATGGAATGTGACGCCCCAATAATAGCCTTCTTTTTTTAATCTCCACCCCTGAAAAGAGAGAACCATTCAAATAATCTCATGTCTACTTCGTCGCACAAAGAGCATCGTGGGGAAGTTCTTCACTTATAAACATACAACAATGCAAGATAAAGCTCTCTTTCTCAAATAAACATCCACTGACACTGCAAAGCTTCGTCACGTCTGGTAAAATGGAAGAATTATTACTTTAAGAAGTATTGGACGGGCCATATCTTATACAGACGTTTCAGTATCCTTGATGTGTCTTCACCATTAAGAATCAGAGAATTACCCATTAGAACTATAAACTAAGATTTCTGCAATGCCCAAACTTGTCAAGTAGTTACTTTAGTTTCTTGTGATTCTTAGCGATGCAGAATGGTGATTGGATCTGATCTCTCTGAATTCTAATAAAAGAATGAAAGATGGAAGTAAAAGAATGCAATCAAATTTAAAAGATGGAAGTAGTTGAATTTGTGAACACTCTAAATTTAAAAGAATGCAATCGGCACATCTAAGATACATACATTGATTCTGATTTGTACAAACATCTCTCAAAACCCACCAAACTACAAGAGACTCGCACTCTGCAACATAGGAGACGAAAATCTAATCGCGATTTACCTATTAACATATTTACACCTTCTGCAATATATATTTCACTATATAAGAAAGAATCTTCTCAAATTCGACTGTACACCTGCAACCGACAAAAACAAAACTTGAACAATTAACCAATGGTCAATAAAGGAGAGTAAGAGGTGACAATCGGATGAATAGTCGATGTAAGCTTACAATATACAAGATTTTACTGGAATAATCAAGAGTTTTTTCGAAGATCCAGATGCTTCCAAAACCATAGAATTCCTACAAATGGTTGGGTTATTTAAGATCCTGCAGTTTATAATCTATTTAGGACCTCTCCACCTCATTGCCAATTGGTTTTGAGTTGGATGCCCGTATTCTAATATGGTATCAGAGCAGGCTATTTGTGTCGAGTCAGTTGACCGCACCTTTACTCGCGTCACCCGATTTAATTGTCCACGTGTTAGACCCAACGAGCCTACACGTGAGGGGGCGTGTTGAGATTATTAGTCCCACATTGTCTGGGCAATCTAAGATCCTGCGATTTATAATCCTTGGGCCTCTCCACTCATTGCCAATTGGTTTTGAGTTGGATGCCCATATTCTAATATTTGTGTCGAGTCAGTTGTCCGCACCTTTACTCGCGTCACCCGATTTAATTGTCCACGTGTTTGTAAGACCCGCCGAGGCTACACGTGTTTGCTAGATCAACACGGCGAGGATTATAGTCGACCCGAAAAACAACAGGCCATATGTCAAATTTCTGAAATATAAAAGACCCAGTTAGTCCTGCATTTCTCACATAAAATTCTATGATGGTAAACAGGGAAATGTTAATGGGGGAAACGGATGCACATGTTCAGCTTCAAAGAGTTTTAGCCAAGAGATGCAGAACAAATGATATGAACTTAAAAGAATATTAAATGCATTATAGTACTTGCCTGGAAGTAAGGAAGAAGCGCTTCCTCTGCAACTGTATTCACCTCAAAATCATTCTTATTCATTGGCGGAGTACTTGACCTTGCAAATCATGAGGAGATTTGGAAGCTGCTCAGCTGATGAGTTTCCAAAGTAGCTGATGAGGAAATCCAGTTGGTCTTGATAAAGATGCAATAGCAGCAAGGCGTAACCTGAAGTTAATAGCAAAACAGAGATGAGCATCTAACTGCCAACCGTTAAGTAAATCTGAAGTACAACACCCTTACCGATACTCCTCAAGAGGGGTCAAAGGATCTGGTCTGACACATTCTAGGTCCAACTTGATCGCTTTTGCTGAGGATTCTCTAGGATGATCTTTTGAATGATAGTATCCCAACACCTAACGAAATAAACCAAATACCGTTGAGTACATTCACGCATCCATATAAACGTGATAAAATGAATGTAAGGGAAGGTACTAAAACTTTAAAGTATTACCGTGATCCAAGGTGCATCTTTGCTTCTATCGTAAAGACTAAAGTCGTGAACTGATATAGAAAGCTTTGATACGCATATGTCCCCATCAGGAAACATGTCATATTGAACGTCCAATCCAATAAGGAATTATTGTTTAAAAATTAACTTCTAAAGCAACGTCTCTACAGTCAAACTGCTCAAAGAACCAGAATAATATCTACTCTAACAGAAAATAAATGATCTCAGAAATATTCGCAAGCAAGACTAATCGTCAGAATTGTCGGATTCATCGTCATCATCGTTTTCCGTGGAATCCTCTTCAAGCTCTTCCTCAGAGTCACTGTTAGAATCGTCACCAAAGTCCTTTCTCTCATCAGGATCGCTATACATCGCATCCAAGTACTCTTCTTTTTTGCAGTTGAATCTTATGCTTGAATTTATTCCTGAATTCATTATTTTATAGATCTGGACATATATTATTGAAGTAAATATTGATTGATTAGTTTATCGATTTTGAGTCGGTTGAAAACCGTAAAATCCTAAGACAATAACCGAACCGAATGGTCGATTAAAAATCGAACCGAACATTAAACAGTTAGGGTGCAGCTAAAAACCGCACCGACCAACCAATGTGCAGTCCTACTTACAAACGATGAAAAAAATAAAGATTTCATTTTTCTACCCATAAACAGGTTTAGTTGGATTTTATCATAAAAATGCAAAATTAATATATAGTATTTTTTTTTTTTACTTTTTCGACGGTCATGATTCTAAAATAATCTTGGCTGAATTTGATGAATCGACAAATGGGAGGAGGGTAAGCTCCACCATTGCTAGTTTTATTTTGGAGTGAGGAATGATATTGAGTTTTTAGGTTGTTGATTGATATAGTAATCAATGTAAAATACTTAAACGTTAAGATATAAGAGTTTAGCACATGTTCAAATTATTATGCCTTGAGTATAAGTTTAATCCGTGGCATCTCGACATTTATAGAAACTTTTACAGCGGTGAACCGCTTAGCAAAGGTGTAATACAGTAAATTAAAATAAGGACTTAAGGAAGATACTTTCTTCTTCTTCTTTTTCTTTAATCTTTAAAACAAGCCAGGGCAAATTCCAAAAAATTTGGCGAGGAAAGTTTGATACGAAAAAGTAAGACCGGTAGTACGCTATCCTATCAAAGACTCAGTCACATATCTTGATGTGTAATTTCCTCTCCTTTTTTCTTTTTCTTATAGGCGAGGTATAGGAGTGAAATAATTTTATAGATAGGCGAGGTATAGGAGTGAAATAATTTTATAATGTAATGGAATTTTGGCCAAGTAACTTACGAACACGTAATCACACATAATCTATCGATCAATTGTTTAATTGAAGGGAGCTTTTAGATCAGATATTGCCAAACGAAGCTCGATGTGTAATTATGCAGGGCAAACGTGGAACATATGCAACATGCTGATAAAAATTAATCAAAATTAGTTGAAGTTAGTTGAATTCGGTATACAAACTGCTTTAAATGGGCAAGGAAGACGGGCCAAAGACCAAACTTAATATACTAGAATAGAAGGATAATACCAAGGGAAATTTAAAAAAATGCCCATATAGAGAAATGCATTTAAGAAAATGCCCACATTTTTTTCATTATTCATTTAATGCCCATGAATTGACCATTTCCGTCCCGTTTTTTTGAGAAAACGGGTAACAGACGTAACTGTGTCCGTGGTAATCAATCAGGCTGGGGAAATGACATCCAAGCCCATGAATCGAGTGACTCGGACCTAGTTAAACCGTGTTAATCGCTCGAGTCACTACCTAGTTGGGTATACAGTTATAAACCGGTTCAAATAATTATTAAGATCGCCCACCTTTCTTCTCCGACCAGTACGTTTTCCGGCATCAAAAATTTCTCCATACTCAGACAACAAAATTAGTTGTGGTAATGAATCAGGTATAATTTGGGGATTTTATATTTCAAAAATTGGATCTGAATGTACGTGGAAGGAAAGACTTGATTAAAGAATAATTCTATTTGGGTTTGCAACAATTGAAAAAAAACTAATCAATACCAAACCCCCAAATTTCATCTCTGTTGCTTTGAACTCAAATTGAGTGTGAACCCATCCATGAAAATCCATGAAAAACAATATCTCTTGATTAAATTGATACAGGAACTAATTACTTACTCCCCAAAACTGATGCCGTCGGTGACTCATCTGCTAACTCTAATCACCACATGCATCTCCTCCGTTATCAACCCTAGGT
>JAJJWW010004774.1:0-220703 GCA_023531295.1 Papaver armeniacum
AAGAAGAAGAAAATCTACCTATTCTTCAAGAAGAATCGAAGTCATAGTTCGCCATATGGTAAAAAAATTCACTTGTTTGTTTTCCACTAAACAATTCTTAGTTGTGATTGTGACTCTGTATTGGACATTTGGACTACAAAATGGACTTTGAAAACAGGTGACCAGAAATGTTTTTGCATTCATAGCAAAAGGGTCATGGATGATGACCTTCCATTATCTGAACAAAAGGGTCATGGATTTAGTTGGCACTTGATGCTCTTCAAAAGACCTATTTTCTCACGTCTTTTTATCATCTTCACTCGCCAACACGCTTGAGGAATCATTGAATCCATTCCCTCCATGTTGCTCTGTCATTGTTTAAGATTTGTTTTCCTTGTTCTTTTTCTATCATAGGCTCATAGCTATAAAATAAAATTAATACTAATAGAGTAGATAATAATAGGTAGTGTTCTTTGTTTGTCACCAAACACTACTTCTTTCTTTAATCAAGGCTCTCATAGAGATTCAAAATGTCAGAGGTGTGAAGCTGACTTTTATTCGAGTTAGGTCTCAAGATGCTGAGCCAATATGGTCCCAGCAGAAAAGGAGTGAGCCAAGTGTAAAAGAAAATCGTGTACAGTGTGAAGCAACATGATCACAAATTTAAAGTTCAAACTATATCCAACAGATCATTCAAATTTACATCCTTCTCTTCACTGTCCACTGATTCAAATGAAAGGTACAATAATAGATCCAATCAATCCTGGTGATAATACATTCAATCATGGGAACTCGGCAAAATTTTTGAATAACAATCTAAACTATCTAGTCCTTGTGAAATCACTTCGAGATTACAACATCAGACGAGATGTACATGCTCAAAAAACCTAAGGCAGGCGTTCGGGAAGTAGCTATCTTCTCAGATGGAGTGATGCAACAATGATTTTATTGGGTACAAGGTACCATCGTTGACCATTAGAAAAATAAATCTGAATCTACATTACAGCCCTCAAGGAAGAATAAGAGTCCAGTAAGAAGCCATGCTAATGAACTGCATGAGTTGTGTCATGTTGGTGGTTGCCATGTCCCTGGTTTGTAGGATTTGCCAGTTCCTGTTGGTTCTGTAGACCTGAAATACGTGTTTAACAGGTGAGTATCAGAACCCGTGAACTAGATAGTAAAAAAAGTATTGACAAGTCCTTTGCTAAGTTTAACATAAAAAATTTGCTCTGTAGTTTTGCGACACTTATCAGTTTGATTAAACTTTTCAAACACAGCCTATGAAGTAGGCCAATTGCCAAGGAGCATTACAATGAAAGTACCTATACAAATATAAGTGTAGCTACAATCCAACAAAATCGAGAAAAGTATCATATCGTACTGAACCCCGATCTTCATAACTATTTTGGAAATGAATGGGTTACAGGTGTAAAAGTAAAATATATATCAAGGAACCAGACAACAAATGACCCGCATTGATATGTTTTCAAACAAGAAGAATCTACTCTTAGGATGAATGTGTACGGTCTCGAAACAACTAACACCCAACATTCCTCCATATATATCATATGTACTCAAATATATTAGCTGAAACAAGTTCATGCTGGACCCACCTGGAACTGTCGGTGTTATCATCAGCTGCATTTGTTTGTTCCTTTTTCCCATCTCCTGTCGAATTAACACCATAGTGAATATCGTTAACATTTACCATAACCAGTCAGTCATATACACTTATCATTGTAATATCAGCAAAAAGAGAAAACAAACCCATCAGCTTTTACAAAATTATTTTGAAGATTTCAATCAGATTTTTTCCCATATTATACACAACAAAAAGTAGTAGTATGGCTGCACTCGTGCTTCTACTAGTGTTCGACTTGGGTTGAACTTATCCAATCATGATAAAAAGCCAGAAAATACAAGCTGAAGGTTTAAAATGTCACATTTTCTGGTAACCAGTCAGTCTCTCAAGTGTTAAGAATATTTGTGGTTCCAAATCAATGCAGCTTTTCATTTTGCTCTGGGTTGAATGGGTGTGGATGGTTGAGAAACAGACATATGATTTTAGTTAGATGACTAAGGAGTGGAGAATACGACAGCACCTTCTCCTGAAGAATTTGGAAACTGCCGAATGAAACTCTTCAAGTCGGGACCTCCAACTTTATCTGCTTGCAATCAATTGTAATATGATAATCAATTGAATGCTAAACATAGAATGCACTATCGCAATGGAGTAAAATAAAATATATAATGTGTTAAATGAGCCTTTTGTTAAAGTGACTTACCAGTGCTTACGCTTCGTTTAATTATTCCCTCTTTGGATTTCCTTTCCTCCTCTTCTTTCTTAAGAGCTTCATCAAATAAATGTAATCTATGTAAATATCACAAGGAGTTCGTCTATATTCATGTAATGATCTTGCTGGCAACATAAATCTAAAATGTTAAGCAAAAAAGGTATCGGAAACTAAAAAGAAGGCAAAACTGAAAAATGCTGACATGAACATGCAAAACTAAAAATGTTTGGGCTTTCATTCGAAATGTGGAACCTGTGTTACACTTTAACAAGTGTCCACCTGATAATATGCATGTTGCACACTCATTGAATTAAGATCACCTGAAATGTAGATTATCATAGTTTTTGCTGTAGATGGGAAATGTAATTGTAAATAGGCCAGAATCGGAAATTATAAGAACAACTTTAGTGGACAAAATCAGGGAATTTTTGCTCTCACCTATTATTTGAATGCAACATGTAACAAGTAATCATTATTTTCTTGATGATCAATCACCTGGAAGGTCAATAGTTTAAAGGTATGTTCAAAAGATAAAAAACAATCTCTGCATGTGACACCTTGTTTTTGTATGCAGCTATTTGGTATTCTGCCGATTTCATGGAGTTCATGGAAGAACCTTAACCTTTTGATTTATATTTCATTGCAAAAGTAAAGAGTTGTTTCTCCTGTGCCAGATGATCCTAAATATTCTCTATTTTTCAATCCACTCACATGAACCCTACAACCTTAACATGTGCATTGAGAAATATTTCCAGAATCAGATAATGTTTGACTATCCTACGTGGCTGCGGGACACAATTTAAAGAACCAGAATGTATCAGCCAAGCATTATATCTTCGTCCTAAAAGTTTTTAGGACAGGAAAATACGTACCGGCAATATTAAGTTTAACACGTTCACGCCTTGCCTCCAGATCAGCCATTTCCTGGAAAATGGTGATAAACAATCATATAACAAGATACATAAAGGATTTAATAAACAAATATTTATCGACATGTACGTTTCTATGCGGCACATTCCTACTCACATAGAGTTTGTTCAAACTTAAGTAATTGCTGAACTCTTAGAGTTGCTGAAATATTTTTAATGGGTGAAAGTTAAAGTTCAATTAAAATTCACACGAATAGTTAAGTTAACTTAGTATCACTTATCACATTCAGACTTCAAATAAAAAAACAAAACTCTTTTCGTTAATCTTGGAGACCATTATTTTTAGATTTAACCTGCTCTGTTCATTAGGTATATTTAAGTGATTGACATAATTAGTTTCTATTACTTTTATCTAAAGTCTGAAAGTGATAAGCGGCAATGAATTAAGTTGATATCTTAAGAACATTGAAATCTTAGTTTCATTCAATTAGTCCCCAGACCTTGCTTTCATGCTTGCACAATGCTCTAGCTCAAGTATGATTACTCCACTGAAGTAGTTTCTTGCCAAAACTGGCAAAACTTAATAACTGACTTTATCCAGAGTATCCTGACAGGGTTTGAAATTCAGTTCTGACAAGAAAGCCTAAAAAATAGAATGACACATGAGTTGACTAAAATGCAGAATTGTAGAATGAGGAAGAGATGGTAGCCTGGTTTGCCAATAACATGACTCAATTTACTAGGTAGGAAATGAGAATCATAAACGCATTTTTCTGACCATCAGTAGCCTATAATTCCTTAGGTGAACCAACTATTTGTATAACACTATGTGAAATGTTATCGAAAACAATCATGGAAGAGTCATAGTTTAGTTAAATGAATTCAACCACCAATGCTTCTCCCCGTAACCTTTACCGACGTCAATCGGATGTGCTACCTAAAGCGGTGCGTGTACCTTTAATATCATGAAAAGATTTAAATGGAGAACATTCTACTAGGTTGAGAGAGATAAAGTAAAGAACAATAAAATTGTAACTTACCTGATCCGTTGGAGCTTTCTTTCTTTGTCCATTCAGCCAGCAGATCCACTCGACTACAATGACCAAAAACACTCCCACGTGTTAGAACTACGTAACAAATGAAACTCTTGTAATGAGGTTGCTCAAAAAATTTATTGATAAAGCAAAAGTAGGCATTGTAAAAATAGAAAAAGAAAGTAATTCTGTTAGAGCCAAAAGCTTACCTGGAATGGAGGTAGGGTCATCCTCTGCTTTGAATTTCACCCATCTCTTTTCTTTCACTAGTGTTCAAAGGAAGAAGAAGCACACATAGTCTGTCAATAGTTTATTCAACTTAGGTATCTGTCACATGGACATCAAGAAAATACTGTAAAGATACTACTACTGCCCTTTCAATCACTACAAGATAACATTTAAACTGCACAACTATATAAGTTATAAGGTTCTCCGTGTCCAACAGAAGCAAAGAAGTTTGCTATTATCTGCTTCGCATCATAACGTATTGATGTTCCAAAGATCAAGCAGCAATCAATAACATCAAATGGATGTACGAATCATTTGCGACAGATAATTCAAATAAACAGAAGTCACAAATTACTGTATAAACATGTCATGCAAAATTGATAAGAGCTTCATTGAAAACAATTATAACTTACAGAAATATGTGAAATATCTACACACCATCGAGAATCATAAAAAGCTAAATCATATAAACTGTTAGGCCAAGGATTTTATCTCCATTTGCCTAACTGATTTGCTGCATGAATGGTTTTAATATGACTCCCCTCCTAGGAATCCTATCTCCATCAACAATATTAACTAATTTCAACTAACCTAAAGTAGGAACCTCACTTTCTTTTGTTTCTTCAACAACTATGCAGGCCAGTTATTAATTAAATAATCAATATCCTTGCAGATTCAAATGAAATTAGTTAAACCACAGCAATTACAAGCAAAATCAACAAATAAATGCAAACTTCGAACAACTAAAAAGACATCATCATCAGAGTGAGAACACAAAACCCACCACACCCAAATTCAATAAAAGACATATAAAGGAAGAGTTAGACCACTTACTGATTCCATCAACATTTTCTTGCAGAGTGAAATATCGATTCCCTGCTTTATCAACTCCGGCGAGATTTCGAGAAGTAAAGTAACCGGTTAACCTTGAGAAAAGCTTCGACATTCTTCCCTCTTTTAACGAAGCTATTCAACCGATAATCAATCCGTTTCTCATCTCTTGAAACGACAGATTGAGAAAAATACAATTCAAACCAAAAAAAATGTTTCTGATTTTTAGCTCTGATGTGTTCTTAGAACACCTAACTGTATGTGTATCTCTTCCGGTTTTGTTTTCTTCAGGGGAAAAGGAAAAAAAGGATTGTTCATTTGGGAATATGTAGAAAGAAATTGTCACGGACACCTTCATTATGGATTTTGGGCTGCCACTGGAATCCTGACCCTAGAAATTCATGAATGAGTTATTAGGTTTACAACATGTTTCATCCATCTAGAGGCAAGTCCCCATTTTTTTTTTTAGATGTTTGTTTTTTTCACTACCTCTACTAAACGCTTATCTTTGGATTTTCGTAAATACGACATCGATATAATCTATTGTATATATTTATTTGATTATGTGTGCATTATATAGGTGTGATTTCATCCTAGAAAACTATGTATCTTTACATGAGTTTAAAGAAGTAGATGTATGAACTTGTTTTCATAATTGAAAGGGAAATCATGATTGTTCTTGCTATTCATTGAATATCTTTTGAATGACCAATGGAAGATGACTTTGGTAGAATCTATCTTAACTTTTTTGAGACTTGAGGTATAACCGGTCATAGCCTATATAATATAGCTAGTTGTAATCAGTCATGAGCTACATTGAAAATCAAGGTATAACCGATCACAAGCTATATTGGAATGCAAGTTGTAACCGGTCATAAGACTTTGGGAACCAAGGTATAACCGGTCACAAGATGAATTGGGAAGTTAGTGTAATCGATCACAAGTTACCGTTGGGAAGCAAGTTGTAACCGATCACATGCTAACTCGGGAAGCAAGTTGTAACCAGTCACAAGCTACTTTGTGAGCAAGGTGTAACCGATTACGGCCTGTATTGGGAATCATGTTATAACCGGTCACAATATATTTTGGAGTGATGGTTTAATCAGTTCCATGTACAAAACCAATAACCATGGTCCACATATTTCATCATGGTGTGTGTGAATTAGGGTTTTGGGTTTTTCAAGTTGAGAAGCTTCCATATGTAGACATATTTGAACATGTACATAACTCTTATCATTTATTGTTCAAAGATATTCCTTGATACCCAAGGTGATCCCTGGTCCGAAATATTGAAAAGCATTTAATTATGATTTTCATCATATATGTTTTAATTACCAGAAATTAAAGCATATCCTCTAGAAAATATTATTAGTTAATGTGCTAGACTAATAATAGAAGTTTTTCTATGAGAGTTTTCGAAAATGTTGGTTAACATTAATCTTTACTATTATAATGCCAAGAGGCCAAATAAGGGCTTTTGACCGAAATGTCCATACACAAAAATCTAAAATCAAAATAATGTGAGGGTTATTTTGTCAAACTATATGTCTCTAAAACAGCTACTAGGAGTCTAAGGCTTAGGGCACTTAACTATTCTGATTCAAAATTCAAATTCAAACCCCTTTCCATCTCAAATCTCGATGTTTTCTCTCTTTTATCCCCGTAATATCAGGAAAAGAGTTTATTAAAAAAATAAATCTCTAAATTCCTTTCAATTTCGCTCTTCTCATCGTTTTAGTGTAAGATTTTGAAAAATTATTCACACAGATTCAAGATATGTTCTTCGTTTATTTGAGCGATCTCTTCAATTGCCTTCAAATTTTATTATCGCCATCAATTTCTACATACCCATCTCAAATTCTCTGAAAATAATTTGATTCTCATTTTAACCTAACTGATCTTATTTGGACTTTTATTCATTTTCACTCCGAAAAAAATTTGATTCTCATTTTAACTTAACTGAGCTTATTTGAACTTTTATTCATTTTTCGATCGTCGTATATATTTCTTGATCACTGATTACCTACTCTTGAAGTTACAAAGTTAGATGCCTTTTCAAAAGCAATCCCTGTACAAGTTGTATGGTGGAAGTGGAACAAGGCAGAACAGAACTATCTTTTTAAAGCAAGGTAAGGTTTCGGTTCTATTGGTTGATTTAGTTGCTTCTCATTGTCTTTACAATCCGGATTTTATTAGGTTTACACGGAGTTTTGATTAGATTCCCTAATTATGCTTGAAACCTTCTTACTTAATTATAGACTAATAGTAGAGATTTGGATTTAATCTCATTGTATTTACGAGTAGGATTTACCGTTGGTTTTTTATATCCAAGTATCCAAAAGATGTCGTTTGTACGATTGTGAGAGTTGTAAGTTTTAAGGGTGCTATTGAGTGTTGAAAATTCTAAAATAGTTTCCAACTTTTCTCAATTTTCAGGTGAAATTGTTGATTCTATGCAACCTGGAGAACAAAAATATGTTAGAACTCTGGGTAATAACGTAACCGTTGGTCATGCAATGCATGAAAAAAGAGATCCAAATAGTCAGACACACTCTTTCAGTGAAGAAGAAAGATAAAGTAGTGCTTACTTTTGTAGTAAATAAGAAAATTAAGTTCTCACTTATGACTAACAGATACAGTATCCGAGATACCATACAGAACAACAATGAAAGGAAGTTCTCCATTGAAAGAGGTTGATTTAAAGAGATGAAGGGTGAGAACTCTTTCCCCTTTGTTGTTTCAATATCACTTACCCCATTGATAACCTATAATAATTTCTCAAGGTGGCGAGTAGTTTTTATCTACTTGCTGTGTTGTTTTTATGATCGTTCAATTTTAAGGTGGTTGAAACTGAAAGGCAATTTGAAATTCTTAATTAATTCATACTTTGAACAAATAGGAGTTGAAGTGACCCACACCAACATATCACATTAGCTATTGTTTTCTTTCTTTTCCTTTTGGATTGACATGATTGTACTTCACTTCTTTTGGCAGGGAAAAATTATGGCGAAGCTCTAATCGGTATATGATGGGCGCCACAATTAAACTGAATGTTCATCTCATGGAATTCATGCCAGGCCTCACATCCCAAGTTTTTAATACGTACAATGCATCTATCAGTTTGGGGTTTGAATTTTGTTGGTCAATTTTATTTTGGTATATACTGTAATTGATAATTATTTTGTATTCCCTGTTAAACAACATACAGGTGAGGTGTTGGTATACCTCATCTTCTAGAACTATGATAACTAACAAGTAACAACCTATATTTGAATGAGGGACTGGAAATTTAAAAGGTACGACTACTTTCGAGTTACATGCTCTATGATCCAAGGATTTTGCATTCCGTGATGAAGAAATGAAGACATAATTATTTGTGGTGTGTCAGAGAATTGATGTTCCCTCATTTTTGGTGATTATGTATCTTGGAATTCCTCTTTTTACACTTAGATTAGCCATCTAAATTCCAGTAGTTCATCATACATGAGAAACACCAATAATCCTAGCATTAGCAAAGAATCTTCTTCTTCTATATGAAAAGCTTAACTATTTAATGCATTAATAATGTGAAGAATATCCTGGTGGAAAGATGTGAAGAATATCCTGGTGGAAAGAGTTATAAGTGCCCCAAAAAATGAGTGTGTTGATGGTATTAACAACAATTCAATAAACACATTGCTAGGTAACTATAAACTTCACTACTATTTAATTGTTCTTTATGTAAGTTTTTAATTGATTATACGAAAATCCTAATTATAATTTATCATTGTCAATAAGCTAATTTATACCATTATCAGGTGATTACAAAGTTTATTACTTTGTCGACGGCGTCGAGGATACAAAGAAGTGAAGCCATATTTGACAGCCCACAAACTGCTAAGAGTCCAGCCAGACTCTCTGCAATTATTGGTGTTTTCCCCAACTTTTGCGCATGCATAATTTCGATATATTAGTATCGTATCTGTCTGATTATCATCACTGAAACAAATAAGCATGGAAGTTATCTTTCAAGTTATCAAGTGTTGATGGTTGGAAGGTGATCAAAACTCCTTCAACAGCTGGCCAAATACTTTGGCAGTTGCTTCCAGCCGCTATTTCATGGACAATTTGGACGCACAGGAACAAGAAGATCTTTGAAGGCGACACTTTCCAAATGAAGCAAGTGATTAGTGAAACGAAAGCTCAAGCCTATTACTGGTGCAAAAACGATGGCGCCCTGAAAGGAATTAACCTCGACAGAGTTATGACAATCTGGGGTCAATTCTTTGAAAATGAAACTTTGGTTGGCTTGAAAATGAATATAAAGTTTACATTGGTTTTTCTGTTTTCTGGATTTTGAGACTTGCGCTTTGCTCTCTTTTCTCGGCTGTATTTTGTTGCTCACTCCCTGGGAGCTTTTCAATATATTTTTACTTTTGCTGACGAAAACAATCAAGTGCATGATGACGGTTCCCATAAGGGTTCCCGAGTGGCGCATTTGCTCCCATGAGTCTCATCCTTTTCTAAATTTGTTTGTTCACATTAGTGTGCTTTCAATTTTCAGCATTATAACTTATAAGAATTACAAACTTTGGTTGCTTAGATCGACCCCAGTCACCGGTGTATTTTTTTTTTTATGTTTGACATGATGGAACCCAAATACAACACATGCAGAGCACGTGCCCTGTACTAGTTTGTAATAGGAAAACCGAATTTAGGTACTTTAATGCATATCTTGAGAATATTTTCGGTTTTGGATTTTCCTTGTTGTCCAAACAACCTTGGTCTATAAATACTTGAGTTTGCATTTCTTGCAAACTATCATAAGAGCCAGGCAAACTTCATTTCTTGTAGTTTCTGGTGGAGCCTTCTATTCGGAGAGGAAAGTACCCTAATTAGGCGAAATCTCTTACAACCGCTCTTTAAAGACTTCTGTGGGATCAAGAAGCTCTAAGAGTACCGTTGATGGGAAACTAGATAATTGATTGTTATTGTAGTTTTCGATTATTGATTTGGTTGACTAACGGTTATTGTAACTTTGATTGCACCTAGTTTGTTTATTATTGGAAACATTCTCTTCTGATATAAGGTCCACTCAGACTAGATCAAAGTATCGAAGGGATCTTTGGAACCATCTTCGGATCTAAAGACATCTTGTGATAATCCATTGTTAACAGACTCCATTTTGTGCGTGATTGATCACATGAGGATTCAAGTGTTGTTGTGCACGTATTTGAAGGCAATAGAAGATTTGAAGACGAAAAAGAATTCTTATTAGTTTTCGTATCTTGTGGATTTAGTGCACAAACCTTGATTGGCTGGGATCCAACTAGAATCGGTTTATCTTTGATAGACTTGATAGATTAGTTGCGCGAGATCGGCATCGCTTTATAGTTTCTCTTTGAGATCTATATTGATTGATTGCGAATCTATAACTTGATTATTTCGGTAATCTATATTTAAATTGATCTAACCAGACAAAGGAGTTTATTAGATTAAACATAAGAGCCTTTTTCAACAACTCATGAAATATCATTAACAAGATTGATTAGAGTGGTTACCAAGCATATTCTTCCGTTGTTGTTTGGGATACGATCCAAAGGACTTACTATTCACATGTGTGACTGTAGAAGTCGAAGGCGCAGGGATACTGAGGGAACTAAGTAGCTTGGGGTAGTCTGCTTGGTCTCAACTATACGAAGTTGGTATTAGATTTTGTATAACGGCATAATTCTGAGAGTATTCAAAACTGAACTAGGTCCCGGGGTTTTTCTGCATTTGCGGTTTCCTCGTTAACAATATATTGATGTGCCATTTACTTCATTATTCTGCAGTATAATTGTTTTATTATATTAAAGTAAATTGCACTTGTATGTTAATGATCGCAGTCGTATGCGTCAAATATAATTTCACTTTCTCACTTTACTAAATATAAATGAAGTACGTGGTAAGAAAGAGTTTTTTCCCACATAGAGGCTTTTGTTGTTAAACAATTTCAGTTTCTTAGTAAGCAGGGGGGATTTTGAATTTTATCTAAGTAATAAAATAGAGCAAAGCAAATAAAATAGTTGGAATAATCAATAAGGAGAAGATATTGGTCACGGGATAGTATCATTCACAAACATGTATTTTCATCAATGATTAGAATTGGTATTTTAATCTCTCATTTACTAAAATTCCTAGGATATCTTGATCGCAAGAATATCCCGTTTATTTCCCAATTTTATCACAAACACATTAAAAGGTGAACATGTGAAATCTACCTAGAAAGCAACCTAAAGTGTAAAAGCACAATTAAGTTTAACTTCCCAAGCGCACTAACTTCTATATGAAATAGACTAATCAATGAAAATGAACGTGTAAAAGCACTAATTCATTTTAACAAAGGTTATGATTCATATGCAATTATAGAGATGTATCACTACAAGTAATAATGGCACTATGCTACTTAAAATAAGGGATTCACAACTTTTACGTATTGAAAATCCTAATCTAGCTTTAGATATGAATGCAAATCGGATTGATTCCGGACTCAACCAAACAAGTATTCAAATCATATAACAATATTAATGATGAATCATAAATAATAAATTATTGAGACAAAACTAATGCATTGAATCAAATAACATGTTGAGAAATCAACTTTATCCCATAACCAATATTATGTGTTTAGCTACTCATAGCTATGGAGTTCATCATAATCAATAATCAAAATAAAGAAGATGAAAAATAAATGAAAGCAAACCCTAGTCGCCGCTATCTCCAAAAGCTCCAAGTAGTAGTGAATACGTGATCCTCCAAAAATTATAGAAATCTCTCTTTTTTCGTCTCTTCTTCTTTCCAATATTATGTCAAGCCTCAACAACCCACATCCAAATAGTACACCAAGCCCATGTAATAAAATATCTCTTCGGGAAATTCTGGGTCCAAAACTGGATTGCCGGATTGCTGACATCATCACCGGAATCCGGTCATCGGGGAACTGATTCTGGCGACCTTTGTCATCTGAAACTGTCACCAGTAAGTGCATACGCCCAGCACCTCAACTCTACTTCTCTGCAGTATCATCCAACCCAATGCCTTGTTTATTGCGAAAACATACTCAAAAGCGTGACCCGTAGCTCATATATCCAGCCACCGACTCTTGCTTCCGACTCATACCACCTTCACGATTCAGTGAAACTTTATGATCCACACTCTTATTTCTGAAACCGGCATCTCGGGCTAGGCTCACTGGCTCGCCATTCTCACTGCATTTTCGCACCGTTTTTGCAGCTTCAAAACTATCTCAGGCCATACTTTCAGCTGCAACACACACAACAAAATCATCTCTGCAATTCAGTTCACTAACATACATTCACTTCCATACCCGCTTCAGTTCATCGCCATACTGCAGCAACTCCAGCCTTCATTACCGTAGCCACCAAATCCTTGTCTTTGTCACCAACTCAGCTGTATCTTCAAGCCAAAGCCATCTAGTCCATCAATAACTGGTTCATCCATACATTCCTCGCACATTTTCATAACAAATCTCAGTCACTTGCATTCATACACAACTCAACCTGTAATCATCTTTCGATAACAGCAACACCTCAAGACTAAGACTCCAGCTCAGTTACCCCTGCCATTCCACACATATTCAACCCACACAATTCATTTTAATCTTCACCATTCTGTTGTCAGAGACTCCATGGATTCTTAGCAGCAAACCCTTCCAATATCAGTTCAATCTCACCTGCGCTTTCACCAGAACCACAACTCAGCTGCAACCAACACCAATACTAGCTCCATCTTACCTAATGTACCAGACAATCATGTCCCTGTAATGCAATCTCATATGGCATCAAATTCCAACCCATTGCGGTAACACTCAATACAGCACCCTCCATACCAGCATCACCGACAAAACTCCATTTCTGAATTCCTTATTCTTGTACAAAAACCGCAGCTCGAACACTCCCAGACCAATACCAAGTTCTTTTCTTTCATGGCACAGCTCCATCTCTGCACCAGCTGCTACAGCTCTCAAACCATTGCCCAAATGCAATCAAACCCATAAATCTTCATCTGTATCAGATCACAACAAACCCATTTCAACTTGCAACTGCACCATCTCTTCCAATTCCTCCACCTGAGCAGCAACAACAGAATCAACTCATAAACTGTAACTCATTTCACTAACTGCAGCAGCTTCTTCTTCTTGCCTACCGATCTCCTGATTTCAACTGCTCATCTTCTCAAACACAAAAATCATACAAACCCATTCTTTCAATTCAGCAACAGAACTTCTTACTTCATTGAATACAGGCATCATATATCACTTCTTCTTCCAATTCCCAAACCATCAGTTCATTATCCAAGAACACTAATTTCTCTGACTTCTGCACTAACAAAACCCCCATCAACTGCAACTCTCAAATTCATTACCAGCATCGAACCCTAGATTTCTTCGATCTGTTCTCAGCCACCAGCACATCCTCAAAACCCCCATCTCTTTAATCTCCATCAATCTCTTTTAGATCTTCTCGAACCCATCTAACACAGATTCATTAACATAAACAACCACCTCCAATTTCTTCTCTGTAATCGACGGAAGCAGCAACATCAGGACCGTCTTCATCTCATAACTGACTCTCTCGATTTCTCTTGGTTCTTATCAATCTCAGACATCATCATCTTCTCGTTCTTCCCTTTCCTCTCTTCTCTGAATTTCAGAGCAAAGCCGCTGCCACTTTCCTTACACATCTCTGAATTTTAGGTCAAGTGTAATGAAGAAAGAACTCCTTATTCTAGGGTTATAATTATTAAAATTTCTATGGCACCCTGCAATTGGATTCAGGCCACCAAATAGCAGTCCTTTATCCTTCACTTTGCTCCTAGTAATGCTTGCACCCGTGAAATGACGCTTTTCCCCTTTACACTCAAAATGGATGATTTCATCTCTTTTTACTCCAAATGACTCCATTGCACCTGATAACTAAAAACTAAACATAAGAGATGCAATTCATAAGGATAATAGCAAAGAAAGAATAAATACTAAATATAAAATTAGGTGTTTTAGACACACCTATCAGTTAATTCCGTAACACTTGATATTGATCCTATAGAGTTTCAGTTATTACCGAACCTATTATCAAGTGCACACTTTGTTGTCGTATCGTCTCGATCTTGTATCCATAGTCAATCACACAAGTGACCTTGTTATTGTATTGTCTCGATCTCGTATCCATAGACGATTACACAAAGTGTGAACCAAATTTGTTGCATTGTCTCGATTATGTCCATAGACGATCACATTCGGTAGAGGACTTATAGGTTGATAAATAAAAGATTGTGGTGTATTTGGGTTCCCTCGTCTTTTCAATTGGTATCAGAGCTGTTATAGCACTGCTCGGTCTAACTCGCAAGCATTGCTATCTCAAGCTTGTTTGTCAAGTTTAGTTTCCAAAACTATAAGTCTTGATTTCTAGTCTACTTATAGCTAAGTATCGGATTAGGATAGTAAGTGTAATTGAGATTTAGATTCCACAGCGTTCATCGAATGAAGACGAAGAACTATTCAAGGGAACTTGTGGAACTTCATCAACAAAAGGTATGTGGAGACTTGAATTATCTATCACTAAAAAGTCTATCTACTCTATCTCCTATTTGACACAAAAGTCGTATTGCTGTATAGACTTCAATTATACACATTTAATATTTCGAACCGAGTTTATCTCTCTTAATCTATTTCTCGAAATATGTGTTGGTAAGCTTTCGCTTTAATCAAGTTCATCTTTAACTCTAGACGAAAGTCATATTTCAATAACTTGAAAATCGCTTTGATGCTAATAGTTTGTGGATAACAACTATTGTCATCCTCTAAGAAAATTTCAATGATTGAAATGAGAGTTTAAAACAAGTAACCATGTTTGGATATAAACATAGTGTGTATTCACATTTGTGTAAAATCCAAAATCGGGAACCTAAGTATGCGTACACGTACGCGTACTGGTTGGTTGTTGGAAGTCTGGAGTTTGGGTTCCATGAATTTCTGTTGGAGTTTGGATGTGTGTGAAATGGTATGTGTACCCGTACACGTACTGGCGTAACCAAACTCAGTCCGGCTACTTAGGTATGCGTACACGTTTGCATACTTAAGTAGGTTACTTTCTAAAATCGGTTTGTTCATTAACTAAAACATTTATATAATAAGGAATGCAATCTTTTGCAAACCGTGGCTATGATGTTCATGAATTGATTCGAATGAATCAAAATCGATTTTGCTTCAATTGTGTCTTGTATACTTCTATGAGATCTAAGCAATTGAACAACTCTCTAACTAGTTTCATTTGAGTCATTTGAACTAGTTATGGTAAAGATGAATAAGGTTGATATGAAAGTGCTCATATGGCTAACCATTGAAGAAAATCCGCTCTTAACACCAAGAAAAAATCAAGAGGAGAGATGTAAGAGAAAAAGCGAGAGAAACGAAAATGGCGGCCTGAAAACCCTAATCAAGCCACTCATCTAAACAACAGATCCTAATACTTCTTCCCTGATCAACGAACAACCTCTGCACCTTCAATCAAACACAAACAATGAAGCGAGAGTAAACCTTTCTGTGTTGCCGCCTCCGGTTGCCGGGAAGGCTGGATCTGACGATTACCAATGTTGGAGTAGGCTGGATCTGATGCGGTGATGGGTAGGTTATCTATATTTCTTATATTCTTAAGCGGGCAAGTTTATGTTATCTCTGGTTTATTATTGGAGCCTGGATTTAATTTGTGATGGTTTTCTCAACCAATTCTCCTTTATCTTCTTTTGGTGTGATGTTTCGTAATCAATCAAGTTTTCGTTCCAAATCGGTACCATTTGAAGTTGGGGATTCATCGGAAGTGTTATTTATATTTCGTTAAAATTGTTCTATGTGATAGAGGTGGATGCAGAGTTAAGTGTTTTGTTCTTCATCTGCTGTCTTTAATATTTTGATTTGTTTCAATCAAAGATCTGTCAGGTGTTTGGTTCTTCTTTTCTGGTGTTGAGATTCCGTTATCTCATGTTTTTACGATAGCTTTTCCGCTGTCGTCGACGTTGAAGAAAATAGCCGACTTCCGCGTCTATTTTCTGGTTTCACATTTTTTTCTGTTTGTCGGTCGGGTTGTGGATATGTATGTCCACGTGGTAGGTGCTTTTCGTAAAAGTCAAAGTTTTATCTTTTGGGATATGTCCCATCTCTAAGTTGGTCTTTTGGTGTGTCGTAATTTCCTAAATGTCCCCATGTTTTAACTTATGTTTATGATTTCGGTACGTCACCTCGATGAATTATTTTTAATTTAAAAAGAAAAAATATTTTAAAAAAAATCATCATCTTGGTTTTTCTCCTAGCTTGCCCGTTAGTTATCTGTTCGTCATATCCATCACCTGCATCGAATTATATTGCTCTCGCTGGTTCTTATTGGATTAGTCTATCCTTAGCACTTGTTTGGAAACTCTTTTTTTCTACTTAGTTAATCACTTACATTCCTTTTGATAGCTCAATTTCTTTTATCGTTTAAGAAGTTTAATTAGTAACCGATAAAAAAAAAAAAAGTTTAATTAGTATCGTCAGAATTTACTAGTTCTGGTTCTTCAGTTTACTTTAGTTCAATTATTACCCATAGTCCCAAGTGTTGTTTAGTGAAATTTTAATTGTTAGTTTAGTTAGTATTTGTATCTTTAATCCTGGAAGTGCTATTCTATAAAGCACATTTTACTTATTTTAGTTGTAAGTGCTCACTTATAAAGCACATTATTTAGGTTAGTTTTCCTTTCAATTTAATATTCCGTATCAATTAGCACTGCAGTCCTGTTGTAGCTTAACTGCAACCTCGATTATGCATCGAATGTTTAACCCTCCCTACATAGGCACGAGAAAGGATCCAAGGGATGTCTTCCCAATAATTTTCGACATCAGCAGCACACGCTGGCGACAAGCTATGGATCAAACGGATTCAGAAGGAGGTAATCAAGTATCGTTTGGGCAATACACCACAGCATCCGGATATGTTCGTATGACAATAATCTCGGATCAACTTCATCGAAACCCTCTACCACCATCAAAATTCCTATGGACACTGCTGTGTCCATCAAAAATACATCTTTTCTTGTGGAAAGCATTGACCGAAGGTCTTTTGACCTTCGACACCCAAAACCGTAGCCGTTTGGTCGACTACAACATCACCTCTCGATGTTACTCTGATCCGAAGATTGTTGTTCACATTTTAATCCAGTGTCTTCATATAGAATCATGGTCTACCAATCCAAATGTAATTGATGAATCTCTGAGCACCATATCCCCTCTTGTAATAGCTTATTATTAGTTTAATAAAATTCATGCTTCAAAAAAAAATGGCTAACCATTAGTAAACTATTGTTGAACCGACTTAGTGTACACGTTTAGGTACGATTACTCAAACCTAAATGAAGGTACATTTCATTTGTGTATAACAAGCTAAGTTCGATCTAACAGTTCAAACATATTAGCTTGGATTTAATCAGGTTTTCATCTAACGATGAATATTGAATGCTTTGTTACCAAGGTAACTTAGATTGCAAACCCTGATTTGAAATCTATATAAAGGAGAACTCTAGCAACTGGAAACCTAATCCCCGCACCTCATGTGTGAAACTAGTTGCGACTAGAGTCGATTCTCCTTTAACCTTAGGTTTTTTACAAAACTATGTAAGTTAACGACTTAAAGACTTCAGTGGGATTGTGAAGCCAGACCCAACTATTTTCTTTGTAGTTGCGTGTTCTAATCTTGCTGCTTTTTATTGTGATTGAGTACTATCTTCTTTAAGATTTGCTCGAGATTTATTCTCCGATAGGCAAGATTGAAAAGTAGTCACAAACATCTTCGTCTCATCGTTTGTGATTCCATAATATCTTGTTTCGTTAATCGATTAAGATTATTGTGAGGTGATTGATAATACTAGGTTGTTCTTTGGGAATATGATTCTGGTTTATCAATTGGTTCCTGTTCACCTTGATTTATCAAAATACGGAACAAAAATCGTAGGTATATCTGTGGGAGACGGATTTATCTATTCAATAGACTTTTCTGTGCGAGACAAATTTGTTTATCAAGTCTTCGATTTTGGGTCGTAGCAACTCTTAGTTGTGGGTGAGATCAGCTAAGGGAATCAAGTGCGCAGAATCCAGCGTGGTTCTAGAGGCGTAAGGAACGCAATTGTACCTTGATCAGTGTGAGATTGATTAGGGCTCAACTACATTCCAGTCCGAAGTTAACTTGGAGTAGGCTAGTGTCTGTAGCGGCTTAATACAGTGTGGTGTTCAAATCTGGACTAGGTCCCGGGGTTTTTCTGCATTTGCGGTTTCCTCGTTAACAAAACTTCTGGTGTCTGTGTTAAAGTAAAAACTCCATATATTAATAACCTTGGGACTTTACAAAATTATTAATATATGGAGTTTATTAATATATGGAGGTATACCAAAAAAAAAACTGATTTTTTTTTTTTTTTGCTATGTCAAATTATGTAAATGATATTGGATAATGTATCCTTTATGTGAAGAATATATATCCTTTATGAATAATATATTGAAAATATATACTATTGAATGATATATCCTTTATTATATATTGAATATCCTTTAATATATTGAATAATATATCCTATTAAGAATTTTTAAAGTTTTCTCTACACTATAAATAGTACTAGATATATTAGAAGATAATTCATTATTTCTAATATTCTCTTCTTCTCAACCAAATCAAAATGTCATCCAATGTTAGGAAAAGAACTCATATGAGTGATAAAATTCGTATAGAATTGTGTGAAAAGAAAAAATCACATCCAAATTGGACGCAAAAAGATCTTGCAAAATGGTTAAAAGATACTTATGAGTAATCAAATTGAACAGTTGCACTACACTAATCGAATGGATATGGACGTGTTCCTTAATCATCCCAATGAGCAACAAGTCGTAAATGCTTCAACCGAAGAAGAAATAATCGATGGAATTAGACAATAAGCGGAGGGAGATAATCCCGATGATGATAGTACGGAGATACCAAAAAGTTCATGCCAAGAAGCTTTAAACATGCTCGACAAGTTGGAAATGTTTTGGCTTCAACAAGATGGTGCACATAGCAACGAGGTCTTACGCATACGCAAATCAAAAGATGCCATAACAATTCAAAAAATTACATCATTTTCTCAACCAACTATAGATAAATATTTTCCTTCATCTTAAATTTTGATGTAACAAGATCTATAATTTTCCTATTATGTTGATTTTATTAATATATGGAGGTAAATTCATTAAGGTGGGACTAGAAAAATCTATTAATATTAAAATGTGGAGTTTATTACTATTTGTAACTGGCCCAAGTTGGGACCATGATTTTTTATTAATATATAGAGTTTATTAATATACAGAGGATCAATATATGGAGTTTTTACTGTATTTCTTTTGCGCATTATATTTTGTTATATAATTGAAATATCACAGGTTGTGCGTTGAATCGATCAATTGGTAAATCCAACCTTTGGTTGTTGATTGAAATTGATTGATCCATGAACATTGGTCTTTGGTACCGTTCAAGTTATTTCTCTTATATTCAATCAGGCTCGCAAATTCCTATTTGTTTGATTGCGGATTGAATTGAGAAATTGAGATATAACTCTTTGATATACTTTTCTTAAGATTGAGTCTGACTGTCTAGTTGATTCTCTTGAAAGTATATTGGAGTTAGTCCATACAGATTGCTAAGCGAAATATTGGGTGAGGTTGTTAGACCCCCGCTTTTTTAAGAGCAGTTAAACACGAAAAGATCTAACAATCTGTGTTTGGTGCGATCCAACCTATAAGACATGAATCTAATGTCTGATTCAGTTAACGTTATGCAAAATTGTGAATACTCAAAATTTGAAGATGTTACTACTTCGTAACTCATGATCCATGAGTTAAGGAAATCAAGAGTACATCTGAGTCTATCCCTGATGTTAAAGAAGATGCTGATAAAGAGTTGGTAAAAAACCTAAAGACTATCATATCTATGTCTACTAGAATATTATTATTAAAGACATAATCTAATCTTCTTAAGCAAGAGATCAGAGAAAAATACATTCAATTAAATATTCTAGCCAAGAAGAATATGGATCTATCTGTCAAAGTAGAAGCTCTTGATAAAATTACTCAAAAGCAAGAGGTTCATTCAAAGACTCTGACAAATGATTATGTTATGATTTCTTCTGATGAAGAAACTAAAAGTCCTTGCTCGACTTTTACAGATTATGATAACAAGACTTGTTTGATCATATCTGAAACAGATCATGATGATGGTAGTCTGTCTAACTACATCAAGTCAGAAGATAATGAAAAAACATATTCTACAACTACTGATGATCAAAAGAAATCTTGTTCAAAGGACACTTTGAACCGGTTCTTGACCGCGGTCGTAAGCGTCAAAAATAATTTACACTTTCTTACTACTCAAAATATAAATATAGCAAGGGCAAGAAAGGATCGATCCCACAGAGAGGTCTAGGTTGTCAAATTGTTATGGTTTCCTATATAAAACACCGAGGATTTTCTGATTTAAACGGAAATAAACAAAAGCAAAGCAAACAAAGTACGCAAATCAAGGATGTGAAAATATTGGATAAAGGTTTCATCTTCAATTGTAAACAAGTTTATGAATGTATGAATAGAATTCGTATTTAATCTCGCTATCATCAAAAGCCATAGAATACCTTATTGCAAGAATACTCCGTAATTTACTAAGTCATCAACACACACATTAGAGCTGCGTATGTGAATTCTACCTAAAGAATAACCTAACGCCTTGCGCTAATCAAGTTCAATTCCTAGGAGCATTAAGTTTCGAAATAGGCTAATCAATGCAATTGTAATACATTGCGCAAACAATTCGAACAAAGGTCAATTTCTACATATGATTACGAGGATGTATCACTACAACCTAGAATCATATCATGCTACTCGTATTCAAGGTTATCGCTTGATGAAAACCCTAAAATAGCTATAGATATGGATGTGAGTTCAATCAATTCTAGACTCGACTAAACAAACATTCAATCATATTGCAATCCATCAATCATGCAATTATTATAACCCGTAGAAAGTGAACGATAATATTGAGAGAAAACTAATTCATAAAAATCATAACTTGGTTGCAAAATCCAACTACGTCTTCAACCAATAATAAAAACTTAGTTACTCATGGCATAGGAGTTCATAGCAAGAAGAAGGAGAAAACCTATCATGTTTCTAAACCCTAGAACCAAAAGTATGAGTTCTCCCTAATGGAGATATATCTAGGTTTAGAGAAAAAGTTCTATTTATATGCTTCTCCCAAAAGGATACCCAAAAGTAGGTCAAGTCTTCTCCAAACCCGTCTCAAAGTGGTCCACCAAGCCCATGTGTGGAAAATAAGTCTCTGGATTTTTGGTGAAAACTGGTAGCCGGATTTGATGACGTCATCACCGGAATCCGATCGCCGGTCGCCGGAATTTGTCGCCGGAAAAATATCTCAGGCCACCTTTGTCATCAGGTACTATCACTGTGCAATTCTACACTTCCAAGTAGCTCCGCTTTGCTTCTCTGCAGTCCACACATTCACAAAAACCATTTTAGCCAATTCCCATTTCTTGAAAAACGCGCCTAAAAGCGTGACTCGTAGCCCATATGTCCGGCCGTCAATTCTTGCATCCGACTCATACCCCCCTCGCGATTCACTGAAATATTGCGATCGACACTTTAACCTCTGAAATCCGGCTACCGGAACTAGTACCATCGGCTCACCATTCTCGCTCCGTTTTCGCACAATTTCTGCAGTGCTTAGCCATTGCCGTTCATCATCCATTGCATCAACTAGGCCTAGCACCACCAGCATCATTGTTGCCTTAGTTCACTGAACCCTTTCCAGGCCATGTCCATCCATGCACTTTGTCATGACCTTCGAATCCCACCAACACTAAACTGCAGCTTCATCATCTCAACTGCCACTGCCATAACCTCCAGCTCCTATCACCTGCAATAGCAAGTTCCTGAGTCTTGCAGCGTCAGTTGTATCCACCACTGCCGAACTGAACCATTCATTGCTTCTTTTTCCCCTCAAGCACAACGGCAACAGCATTTTCACCATTTCCTTGCTCAACAAACTGCAGCAGTGCCTCAAACACCAACATTGCCACGCGTCATTGTTAATAAAGAACAACCACATTACACATCCATTTCAGCTCCTTGAAGCAAAGCAAATATCTGCAATTTGAGCTACATCCACCACCAATGTCTTCCCTCCCGTGTGCATCCATTGCGGTTGAGAAGATGCACATCAACACTACCCGCATTACCACGTAATGCTCACCTTCACCTTTGACCCACTGCAACACACTTCCTTCATCACTGCTATTCTCAGTTTCACCTGCATTGAGCTCACATCCCTTCTGTTCACTGGCAGCAACTCAAAGCCATCGTACGCTAGCAACTACCACCTGCTTCAGCTCAGTTGCAGCTTTATTCTCTCCCTGACTCACATAACAGCTACACTGCAAACACCACCAGATGTACCCTGCTACAGCTGCACTGCAATGCGTACATTCACTCCATTAAAGCCTTCGGTTCCACTGCAGCTCGGCTCATTTCCACGGCAAAGATATAGCCATGACAAGCATCACCGAGCCATCATTGCCTTCCCTATCTCATTCTCACTGCCTTCCTACATTGCAGCTGCGACACCTCTATGATCAATATCATCTACCAACTGCCAATTCAATTCCATTGCAGTTCAATATCTTCTTATCCATCTTGGCTTCTCGCCATTCTAGCTCTTTGCAACTGCTTCTCCACCAGCCTCGGTTCACCTGGTACAGCTACACTTCCACTGCGTACTGACTGCAACTTCAACCCACTCCATTATCAGAATTATCACTTCACCAGCTTTAACTTCAATTCTTCAGCACAACCACGGTCTCTGATTTACCGCAACAAATTGATTCCTCCGCCATCTCTGCCAATTACCAAAGACAACTCAAACCCCCGTCGAGTTCTTCTCATTCTCCAGTACAACAGCTGCATCAGCTCCTACACTGTTGAGTCGATTCTAGCCACAGCCTGAATAAACTGTTGCAGGCCATATTTGATGTTGGCCGCGATGACACTACTTCCCTCACAGCTACAGCTCCATCTCTGCCTAAAAGTAACTCATAATTCCAACAGCATCAGCGGCTCCCTACTCGAATCATTAATGCCATCACTCCTTTGTACCAGTTCAACCTCTTCGCATATCTCTTGCAGCACATGCCATTCAACATCACTGTCAAGCTCATGTCTTCATCCTCCTGGTTGCGTCACTCCCATCAGCAGCTCAATAGTAGCTCCATCTCATAGTCACCTGCCTTCTCAACCAGCCAGCATCATTCCCTTGAGCAACACCTGCAACATCAGTTCACAGCTTCTGTGTTGCAACTCCAACAGAACCAGCGCTTCCACATTACCTCCTGCAGCTTCAACAAATGGTCACCATACACAGCACCCATGGCTAGAGCAGCAACAATGGAAAGACTGGTCACTCAGGCCTTTTTACAAGCACATTGTGTGCCAAATACTGGTAATTCCGTTTTAAGCTTGCTGGGTGACTCTAAAGCTCACTGCTCCTTCCCTGCATTGCATTTGACATTTAGAACACAAACCCATTCAACCCATTACTTCGAAGAACAACAAAAATCCATCAACATTCACAATTCAGTCCTTCAATAAAACTCAACAGCAGCACCATTCCCACATGACCATAAACTAGCTTCACCTCTTGTTCTTCTTGGTCTCGAATTCCTTCGCCTTGTTCGGCAGTTAGCCATGACTCACATACCACTTTATCCCTTCGTTCACAACCAACATTGCCGGCATGAAGGACTGGTTCATTTCTTGCAGTCTCTCGGTTTCTACCTGAGCTTGTAATGTGATAATCTGAACTTGCAAGTCTCGATCCAGCCAGTTTAATAAGAAGTGAAAACTAAAGGCGCCCACTGATCCGATAAAGGCTGCCAAAGTGGTCTTCATGATTGAGTTATGAAATAAAGTAGAAGCAGGTGGCCCTTAGGAAGTTCATTAGGTGCCTATAACAATTCTGTAGGTTCTCTAGTTTTCGACAACTTCCGCTTGCTTCAGATGCTTCCAGATTCTTCATACGATGTCGGATTGTCTCCACTCTTTCGCCATTGGCTTCGTCTTTTCGCTCTCTTCAAGATGATTGAGAAGAAATCCAAGATTCGGGTGAGTTCCACTTCCTTTTTGCTCAAATGACTCCCAAAACACCTATAAGACTCAAAATCAAACATAAGATACATATTTCACACGAAAAATAGCAAAGAAAGCATAAACTCTACATAGTAAATACGGTGTATTCTACACCTATCAGTTCTGTGAGAAAGATCTTAAGGAATACAACTTTCAGTCCTTGACATGCAACTTATACTTCTTCAAAATACTCTTGTAAAAGTATTACAAGAAGTATCTTGTAAAACTGAAAGATTATTCCTCAGTAGAAAAACAGAATATACCCCAACCCGATAAAATCAACTCAAAAGGATCAGATGAAAGAGTTGATGATCACTTCTGGAAAAAGGTTTCACCTCACTCATGTAGGAACAGTCTCTGTTTACATGAAGGTAGTTTACCTACTGAAAGTTTCTAGAAGAAAGGGAAGGAAATAATTTATGCCAAGAGAAACAATCAGGGAAAATTTCCAATAATTGTTTATGATGATCAAGATGATGTGCATAGTAAGGAAATCCTTAAAATGAGAAAAACATATGAAAATCTCATTAACAAAATTAAGAAAGATTTATCTATCTCTAAAAATTCCCACATCACTCCAGTTTCTCCTCACGAGAAAAATTGAGTCATAAGATGTAACGCTTGATCCAGAAAATAGACATCAATGTGTTGATTTATTCTGATATTTTGTATAAGGTCTATTTCAAATAAAACTATCAATATTATTATGAATGAATAAAAAATATTATTTTATAATATGTGTTTCATTATTTGATAGTTTCCGATTGCATAGCCTGTGTATGAATGTTTATATTTTGCTATGTGATTTCGGATTTATGAGATGTCTGATTTCGGTTTGTATCAACCTTAATATTCGATCTCATATGGTGAAGCCCTTATGATTTGTGTGGCTTTTTGTTAAGCGGGATTAAGTTCTAGCCCATGTTTGTAGGATTTATCAAAGGATCATAAGGTGTTCCGATTGAAACTCATATGTGAAAAGTCACAATATGATGATAATCAATTTATGTTTATATAAGTTGTGTTTAGCATAACATATGTGTTTCAGGTTTCAAATTTTGCTATTGGCACGCATTAGTTAAAACCGATTCAACCTTTCTCTGGTAAAGGTTGCTTTTGTTGTTGTTCTTTTGTTCTTGCGAGAGGATGACAACAAACATGGGGAGAGTTCTTATTTGAACTTGCGCTTAATGATATATCTTTATGGGGAGCAGTGGCTGCGGAAATTGAGGTAACGATTTTATTTGTTAGTTAATCGTTTTTTCCTGTTTAAGAAAAGCCTGTTTGTATTGCATATATTTTGCTTTTGCTTAACAAAATTTCGGTAAAATTGATATGTCTCATTATTGTGTATGGATTGCTTTATATGATTCAATTGTTTCCGGTTAAGAAAAATTGTGTCAATTTATTGGCTTATGATTTGGTATCTTTTTTATTGTTGGGTATCAAGTGTTTTTGCTTAACGAAATTCGGTGCAATTACGGTGCTGTAATGTTTATATTTGTTTCAATTGCTTCCGGTTAAGAAAAATATTTGCAAGTCAATTTATTTTGGTTTGTATCTATCGTTTTTGGATTAACAAAATTATGGGGGTCATTTGTTTAGTCCATTTGATTCCGGATAAGAGAAACTAAGGTAATTCTGATCTTAGTTAGACTTATCAATTAGAGGATTCAGTTATTCAAGTCTAATTGAATGCCTTGACAAGAAAAACTAGTTAACTAACCTAGTGTTTGTCTTTTCTAAAGGGAAAGGTCTAAGTTATTTTCTGAATAATTAGAGCCCGACGAGAAAAATAGAGTTAAGGATGGGGGGTACTTCTGCCTTCCCGATTCTAAGAATGAAAATCCCATCAGCGTGGAAGGAAAAGCACTCTAACATGCTTAGATTTTACTAACAAGATAAATGTAAACAACTCTGAAATTTGGGTCGAAACTGATTGCAAGACTTGGGTGGATTGTATAGATGGAGTGGGTCAGTTTAAAAATAAGGAGTATCATCCCTTGTTGGCTAAAATTAAGATTAAGATTAAATCCCTTCGTAAAAAACGTGGAGCTTGTGACATTACGCGAATCGAAAGAGAAGCCAACAAGCCTGCAAATCTTCTGTTGGGAATGATGCTGAAGGAAGACTTGGGTGGCTTGTATAGATGGAGTGGGTCTGTATTGTTGGCTGAAGTTATGGTTAAAATTAGTTCCCTTTCTGATAAGTATGGAGCTTGTGACGTTACATGGTTCTAAAGGGAGGCCAATGAGCCTGCTAATCTTCTGTCGGGAATGATGCTGAAGAAAGACTTGTCGTTATCAATTATTGCTAGAGCTGAGATACCTATTGGTACTAAGCAAGAAGTGTTGGATCGAATCGCCTCCGACCATGCCGGTGAGTTGTATGAAATTAAGAAGAAAAGGTAACAATAAATGACATTTTGGTATTTTACACTAAAACTTTCGTTTTTCACTCTTTCTTTTTACAAAAACTTTTTTTTACCTATTATATCTCCTTTTTATATTCGAACTGGGGTTTACTCAGTAAATACTTTTAATGATTTTCAAAGACTTCAATGGATTTCCAAAGTATTGTGTTATTGGTTGTTTACTTTTAAAATCTCTTTCAAAGTTTGTGTTACTGGTTATAGATTGTAGGGTTATTTGGATTTTGGTATTCAAGTTTTGTCCAAAGTTAGTGTTTGGTCTAACATTTGTCCAGCTTTGTATTTGGTACTTGGAATTAACGTTGACTTCCGTTGACTGTACTCAGTCAAATTTTAATTAATTCTAAATCTAATATATTAATACATTTACTATAATACCCTTCATTTGTTAAATATTTACATTACAATCGTAGCCAAAGACCGTCGTCGTCATATTTCCGCTCTTCGCCATCACCTCAACCACTACCGTGATCCTCATGTTCTTCCCCAAATTAGAACCGTAATTTCACAAATTACCAGTTTAATTTCAACTTCTATCAATATATCAAAAAATCAAATTGAACAAGTTTATCAAATTCTTCTCTTAAAGCAGCGCCTTCCCTGCAACATTATCAATTCATCCATGATTTCTTTCCCAATCCACAAATCTGAAATTCTGAAAATTGCTTGAAAACTAGTGTAACCTTTGAAGACCCTGTAAGCTCCATTATCTAATACATTCATAACTAAAATCAACTGCACTCACCTCCGCTTGATCCTTCATTGTAATCCCTGTTCAATACTTGTAGTTTCAATTTAGGGTAAGAATCAGAAATCAGAATAGGTAAACAATTAGGCTAAATTGAAGAAAAATATGGATCATCGCCGTCCCCAATCCTTCTTACACCCTTCTGATACCCAAATCAGATAATAAACCTGCAACAAGACCTACTCACATATCTTCTTATTTCATCAAAATCTCCAATTGAAACCCTAATAAAATCATAACTGAAATCCCAACTGAAACCCAATTCAATTGATTATGTTCTGAACCCAAATTGAAACTCAATGAAGAATCGAAACCGTAACTTAAGTTTATAAGTGAAATTAACTTCAATTTTTCAAACCATCTAAACCCTAACTGAACAAAAATTGTACCATATCTAATCCTAATCGTCTCGGCAACCTTGATAAATTTATGTGATGGATTCTAATTTATTAGAAGGAAAAAGAAGATATACCATAGAGATTCTAGAGAATGGAGATAGAAATTCGAAGATGATGATTAGGGTTTTGAACTAAGAAAGAAATTAGGGTAAGGATCTAATGTCACTGATAGAATGGGTTCTGGTGGTTATGCTTGAAGATTTGGGAGCTCGAGATGAACAAGGAAAATGGGTATTCCATTTACAGGGAGTAGCAGGGAGTTATATAAGAGATGGCAGTAGCAGAGAGGAGAAGAAATTGGCATGTTTGTTCGTGAATAAGCCTGCAATCCGTAGAATGATTCTCTTATTACAACCGTTGGATCCTAAAACCACTAAGGGTATATTCGTAAGCTATATTTTTATTTTAAAAAAATAATTAAAGTTTGGTCGAGACAGTCAACGCCGGTCAACGTCAATTCCAAGTACCAAACGCAAAGCTGGACAAAAATTAGACCAAACACTAATTTTGGACAAAACATGAGTACCAAAAACCAAATAACCCTAGATTGTAAAAAAAAAGTCTTCGAAAGTTTGTGTTACTCGCTGTAAACATGAAAATTCAAAGACTTTGCATACTTACCTATTTTCAAGACTTTGAGTGACTTTTGTGTACACATTTGCCTTGATGAAAGTCTTGCAAAATATGTAAGATATTGAAAGACATCAAAAATATTTAAAGATAACTTTTACTCTCTTTTATTTCATAAATATAAAATGTATAAGACCCATATCATAGATACATCTAAATTATATAATTTGAGTGAACACTTTTTTATTGTAATTAACGTGTACAAATATGTAATATTTTTTTTTATTATTACTATTTATTACAGTTTATTGAACAAAAAAAAGTTGTTGTATACAAAATAATATATATATATATATATTTTTAATTGAAGTTGGTATAATAAATAAGCTAGGATAAATTTTTATTTATGTTTATCATGTCGGTTTTTTATATAATAGATTCTTGCAGATTTATATGTAGAATTTATTTTTACAACTTTTCAGGATTCTACAAATCTCTGTAAGACATTACATAACTCTGCAAGATTTTGCTCAATTCTGTAACACTCTCGGAAAGTTATTAATTTTTGTGACTCTTTTTAAATCTCTATAATTCTATAAAAGTATTTATTGACTAAACCCCTGTAAATTATCTTTTTAACCTATACAAATATTCCAACGGGAAAAAAAAAATTGGGGAAAAAAAACCCGGATACTCAGTATCATGTTGGCACTACTTACACGGAGCTTTGTAGAGAAGGGATAAAAGAAGACCATAGTGAGGTTGCCTTGTGACCCATATCCCTTCTCTACAAATAGGGGATATATTAGGGATATAGCACACCACAGTGCTTGGCCTTATGGGTGAACATAGGGAAGCTCATTTTAATTTCAGTTATCCAATGGATTTAGCGAAAAAGTAAAGTTAGAGCAATTTGATTGCCTGGTTTGTGTTTCTAGTGGAGTTTCATGAGTCGTGTCATGTAATGGTCTTGATTGTATTTTTTTACCAAGTGTTCTCTGTATTTTTGCATTATATATCACCCGAAGGGGGAAAATATTGGCTAAGAAGATATTAGGCACATAAAGTCTTGAATTAGGAATAAAGTAGTTTTTTGTAGCCCTGCAATAGTTTTTGGTTTAGATTGTTTTTTTCGTTGGAGATGTTTGTGTATATCTGTGCACATAAAGTCAGCTTTATATGCCAGAGTCTTGGCCAAAAAGTTGCTTTAGTGTGCGTTGACAGAGGTGTGACGGTTAGCTGTAATGAATTCCAGGGTGAAACGTTCAGCATAAAGCTTTGTTTCTGTTAAGGATTATGGTGCGTCCTGGTAATATGATTTGTTCCTATATCATCCTTATTAGGCAAAATTAAAAAAAAAAGTAAAACACCCAGTTTTTCTGTGATGGAAGCAATATCAAATATTAATTTTTCCACCTCTAGCAAACTTGACAGTAAGAAAGTGCGAGTGAAATTGTATAGTAGTCAAGGTAGTCAATATCAGGTGTATCGGCCGATATTATCGATTTTTTATCGTGTATCGGAAAAAACCTTTACGATATCTAAAATATCGGTGATACAAGGATTAAACGATAAAAACGCTCGTATCGGCCGATACAAACCGATTTATCGGGTTCACCGATACATTGATAATATCGGTAAGGTTAATTTGGTAGAATAAATTAATTAGATTTGAAAATTTGTAAACAGAACCCTTCCTCCTAATCATCTTCTTGTCTTGTACCCTTGAAAACTTAATCAACTTCAGTAAAGAAATTTCTAACTATTTCATTTTTCTTAATGATTTTCTTATCCTTGAAAAAAACATAGTTTTTTACTCCTCCTTCTCTTTCTTATGAAGATTAATCAAATGAGAATTCATTATTATCGACACTTCTATCATCAACATCATCAATTCAGGTTAGTAGGAACGACATGGTCATCTGAAATAAGATTACTAAACATGAGTTGTTCTTGATTCGATGGTGAAAATTAAAGGAGAATTATTGGGATTAAAAATTACAAAGTGTTACAAAGCGTGGTTATAGGCTTGATTCAAAATTACCTTCAAGCAACTGCATGAACACAATCTTGAATCAACACACGAGCGACCAATGGTTTGGCGCTTTAAAAATTGCTCTAGCGTCCAATGGTTTGGCGCGTTTAATATTAGCCATCATATTTTATGTTAGAAATTAAAATCTAACGGTTATGTTTAGAACGTCAATGCCAAACCATTTGGCGCTTTCAGTATCAACCATCATATTCTCTCTAAACTTAAAAATCTATGGCTCTAATCTTTGGGAGACAAATCATCGGTTGCTCCCTTGATTAAACTTTGAATCACCATAGTATCTTATACGTTGATTCAAGCTAACATGTCAAAGCTTGAAAGTTGAATCCTTAGAGTGCATAGCACTGAGCCTTAGAAATCAAAAGAAAACTAAGCCTATATGGTTCGAGGAAGTATGTACGTATACTGTTTTAGGAGGCAAATCCTTTTAAGGTGTTCAAGAAAGGATTTCAAATATTTATTGACTTTGTTTTGGCGTCTAAGCGATTTCGAGTTAGTGATATCCCATATTAGGGTAGTTACTAAAACAAATTAGTCCTTTACTGTTTCGAAATACGATTTAAAGGGGTTGAGTGCCAGAATACTTCACAGCAGGTGAAGCGACTTAAGATAATGGACTTTATCATAGAATTCACGTGTGTATACTAGATTGGTAGTAGGCGCAGGGATACTGAAGGAAATGAGCAACTTGGAGTCAGTTTACTTGGTTTCAGTTATACAAAGTTGTAGTAGTCTTTGTATAGCGGCTTAACTCTGATAGTATTGAAAACTGGACTAGGTCCCGGGGTTTTTCTGCATTTGCGGTTTCCTCATTGTGTTCCTTTACTTCACTTTACTTTACTTTACTTTACTTTTCGCATTATAATTATTATTTTAGTTATAATCAAAGTAATAGCATTGTACGTTAATCAAACACTTGGTTTAATCCCATAATTTGGTTCTGTATCGAACTTATGTTATATACCAAGTTTACATCTTGTAGTCATAATCTTCTTGACATTTCTTGTTTATATTAGATTACACAAGGTGTGTCTTGGATGATATCGAAAATATTGTGGTGTACTTGGTACTCTCGTCATCTCACCTCGCTTTTATAAATTTTGTTTGCAACATAATGATATGTTTGGTTATCAAGTGCAATTGTTATTAACCTAACAGATTTGATGTTTACCTATAATGATTCGAAATTGTTAAAAAATTGAGTAGATTTTTTATGGGTATATCTTTTGTGAACCTTCACTAGATTATGACTTAGTTTGGTATGACGGTGAATTTTGTAAAAGCACTTTTTTGATGTAGCGTGCTTTGTAAAAAGAGTAGTTGAACAATTGGTAAACTATAAACTAAAAGGTAAAGCAGATGAAAAAAGTGGTATTTGATAAAATATAAGGTTCAATTATTGTTGTAGCAAATGTAAAAACAAACACATCCCTCATAATAATTGTATTCAAATTTGGGTTTAATATATATTTGCTCAATATATATTTATATATATAAGTTTTTTGTTCCCACACATATATGAGCTATCTCCTCATTGGTATATCTATTAGATGTTTTTAACAATATGACTTTATTCGTATATCTATTAACAATATGACTTTTTTTATAAAGGCTTTTTCCACATTTAATATATTTTCCAACTCCCGTGAATATCTACCGAACAACTTAAAATATTTAATGGCATTTAGTTGATGTAGGGGTTGTTGAGTCCAAATTTGTGCACCCCTAATAAACTGGGGTGCACATTCCGGCTTCTACTACTTGACTGAATTACTTTGAGTGGTTTTGTTTCCTTGACTTTTTGTTTTATTTTTTTCCTAAAACTGCGTTGAGAAAAGCAAAGATTAAAGATCAATCAGAACTCAATAACCTATATATACTTTTACTCTTTTCTTTGTTGCATCAATGGCTGCTCGACAACAACAGACAGATCATGCCCAAAAATAAAATAAAAAACAACTAGATCAAGATAACAACAATGATACCTGAAAGCAATCAGTCAATCAAGAAGATCAAGGTTATACCATCATCAATCAAATCTCTAGGCATAAATGTTGGATTTGAATGGATCAAAGAGATAAAGAAGTTGAATGTGAAGTCTAATTTGTACCGATCCAAAAAAAAAGGGCAGTTGGTGTAAAATGCAAAACCATGGAAAAGTTCTTCATACCCATGAATGTAACTAATCATACCCTACGAATGTAATTCAATGGAGTCAATCAGAAGCACAAAACAAGCAAAAAAATTGATTTTTTATTAATCAATCACAAAATGCAGAGAGGGTTGTTGAAGGATTATGCAAGTCCCTAAATTAAACTTAGCAGTTTCCTGAATACATGTATTAGCTTGATATAACACCGTGAAAACAACATAATTTGAGCCCAACAATAGAGTTCTTGGAATGAAAGATTATAAGATTTGAAAGGAAAGTATGTTCTTATTAAAGATGAGTTGATGCATGGATGAAAATTTTCACCATTATGGCAAAAAAACAGTAGATTAAAAGACTAGTAATATACCCTATATAAATATGTAATTGATCTACAAGTTTTTTCTGATTATTATATTCACATCTTCAGTTTTCACTTTCTGTCATTTAGAATATACCAGAGAATGTAGAGAGAATGAAGAAGACAAGAAAGAGAGGAAAAGCAGTAATTTTTGGAATTAAAATTAAAGTAATAATAGAAACTAGAAAACCACTTAAGATTATTTGGTCCAATAACAAGGACCGGAACGTGCACCCATGTTTTAGGGGGGTGCACAAATTTACACTCGGGGTTGTTTCTCAAGAATAAAATAAAACTATATGGTTTATCGCATCTTATCAGTAGTGAAAATGTTATTGTAAGGGTTTTGAAGCGACTTTTAGGAAAAAAAACATAGTGTTTAAAATAAATTTGTGTCTCTTTAAACTAAGTAAGATGTCTTAAAAAGGATTTACGTTCAAGAATTCTAACGTGAGTATATAATAATGTGTCAGTGACGTGTAAATGAGCGATAAAAAATGTGACATAATCACAAATGAAAATGATTGTGGTGTCGCCACATCAACATCATGGATTCCTCTTTACATAAAGAGTATTGTGTTAGAACACGGGCATCCAACTTAAAACCAATTGGCAATGAGTGGAGAGGCCCAAAGGATTATAAACCGCAGGATCTTAGATTGCCTAAACAATGTGGGACTAATAATATCAACACGCCCCCTCACGTGTAGCCTCGTTGGAATATATGCAATCCCCTAACCAAACAATGCGTCTCCCTCCCTCCTTCTCCACCATATAACGCTTATCAATCTAAGATCATGTGGTTTATAATCCTTTAGGGCCTCTCCACTCATTGCCAATTGGTTTTGAGTTGGATGCCCATATTCTAACATGGTATCAGAGTAGGCTTTGCGACGAGTCATTTGACCGCGCCTTTACTCCGCGTCACCCGATTTAATTGTCCACGTGTTAGACCCAACGAGGCTACACGTGAGGGGGCGTGTTGAGATTATTAGTCCCACATTGTTGGGCAATCTAAGATCATATGATTTATAATCCTTTAGGGACTCTTCGCTTATTGCCAATTGGTTTTGAGTTGGATGCCCGTATTCTAACATATTGATCATACTCGTGTTTTTGTTAAAGATGTTAAATGTGTTGTTGTCAAGGTATATATATTAATCTTCCACTTCCTATTTGGATTTTTTTGTATCGAGAATCTTGTTTTCATACAATGGTTATTTAAGTCCTGTTGGTATTTGATTGAAGAGAAAATTATTTTCTCTCTGTTTTTGAGTTCAAATGGTTTAGTCTTATTTCCATTACCGATTGCGTATTTTAACCTCCTCATATTTTCAAATGGTTTTTTTTTTAATTCTTAATTTAATTTAATTTTTGTTTTCAAAAGGGGTTTATTGAAGGTTTTAGATACATATATATGAATCAGTATAATCGTTTTATAGATCATTTGATAATGATCATGTTAACTCATGATTTCCGATGATGATTTTATTGATTTGATTATGTCTAGGTCGGAACTGCTGTTGTTTCCCGTGATGATGAAAGATTAGCACTGGGTAGACTCGGAGCACTTTGTGAGCAGGTACATGCGTAACAATCCTGGATTTCTGATTTTTATCCTTGATGTTAGTTTGCTGATTCTCTTCCCTATTACTGCTTGATTTTTTTGAGGGTTAAAAATGTTGTTTTGTGGACATGCAGATCAAATAAATGAGCACTCGTGGATTTGAGGTCATTTTGGTGACTTCAGGTGTTGTTTGTGTTGGCCGTCAAAGCTACTCAGATACAAGAAATTAGTTAACAACTAAATTTCAGGTTGAGTTTAAAGTGCTCTTGCTTGTAGTGGCCAATCAGGATTTCCTAAACTCTAGAAGACTTGTTCCATCCGCCGGACATGACGATTTATATGGGATGATACCAGCATTACTAGGGGCTGAAAAAGATCTTTAACGATCCTGACTGTTGGATCGGCTAAATGGTATCATCCCCTACTAGTGCTGGTATAAGCCCATATAAATCATGGGTGGACATGGTCTTGGATTTGCGTGGCTTTGTTGGTTAGAGAAGTGGAATATATTTTCTAATCTATCCCCAAGCAATCACTTAACGTGCGTAACCATAGACCTTTCAGTTCGTGATCTAGAAGCAGAACCTCAATTTTGTACTAGTAGTAGAACTGTCAGTGTCAGAGACAACAAAAACATCACACATAAACAAATCAAAAAAATCTAAAAAGAAATTATTATTATTAATTAATCCCATCTCATCTCCCTTACTACCTAAACCACCAAACCAAAAGAGTAGCAAGCACCACTAGCAAGTAAACTAAAGTGAAAGCCAGAAACACAAGTAGAATTCCTCATTATGGATTCTTCGTTACATAAATACAATTGTTAAAAAACACAGTGATAGTTTTAGTGAGAAAAAAAAGAGAGCCAGAGAGGAGGAAGGAATGAAGGAATGGGAGAAATAACATCAAGTTCCGATGGTTCAATAACAAATTCATCATCCTTATCCTCACCACCACCTCAAGGTTTACTAGAAAGGTTAAAAGATTATGGACAAGAAGATGTCTTCTCACTTTTGGATGAACTTTCTATTCAAGACAAAGATCTTCTCGAAGCTGCCAAAACATTTAATAGACAGTGAGACAAGCTTGACTCGAGATTTCTTCTTTGCAATAAATCTACTAAAAGTCATACGACATAGTCTCATAAAGATAGAATGGTAAAGCTTGTGAGTAAATAGAATGGTTCAGTTTTCACATACATTGTTGATGAAGTTCTCCATATGTCTTCATCGATCTCCAGTCTCCGCGGGTTATTCAGTGATGCCTGATACTCAACTACCAACTTTATACCTAGTCTGAGACCTGACTTAATAGATTAGAAATCAAGATACAGTTTAGTTCGTCTAACATTGACAACAAGCTTCAAATAGCAAAACTTGTGAGTTTGACCGAGTAGTGCTCTAACAATTTAGCATTGAGTATTCTTGAACATCATTATTGCTTGAGCGTTCATTGTACTTACTTGGTCATTATGAACCATCTATTATGCACGATTCCGTAACCAAGCGGACCATACGAGTGCATGTTTTTCTTTGTGATACAAGGCAAACTTTTCATATTCTTATATAATTTCCTAACTTGGAATAATCTAATGAGAGAAGTTTTTTAGATTGAATTCTAAGCAACCTTAGCTTGAGGTCTAAGCAAATTTAAGCCTTGATAACCTATATATATATATAGAGGAATCTTGCAACTAGAATTTTCAATCTTTGGCACTCAGGTGTCCTAGTTGCTAAAACAGAATCGTCCCCGATAACCTAGGTTTACTTGCGAACATGTATTAGGTTATACGACTTTGAAGACTTCACTTAGCCTGACCAGACTATCTTCTATCTGATAGTTCTTGAATTCAAATATTGTTCTTATTGATTATAATACTTCACAGTCTATAAATCAGGAAAAATATAAATACAAATCACAAAGTTCTCATAGTATCATATTTGTGATTCTACAATATAGATATTTGAACTCTTCTTCGATTTGTTACTATTATTTTTGTGAGGTAGATTCGATTAGGATTCTTTAAAACTTTTGAAGTGAGCAAGCTATCCTAACCATTCAGGCTTGCTAGAATATCTTCTTTCCCTTAGGATTGTTATATTGAAAATACATTTCCATTACCTTGATTGAAATATATCTGAAGGAAATCAATAGGCCTCATCTTAGATGCGGGTAAGTATCAAAAATCTTCATTGAGGTTGAAGCAACTCTTAAGCTGTAGAAGACGTCAGCTAAGGGAATCAAGTACTTAGATCACGTTGGATCCCGAGACGTAAGCATCACAATTGAATTCGAGTTCCTCGGAGGATGAATTCATCTGAACTAGATTCCAGTCCGAAGTCTGATAACATGCTAGTGGTTGTAGTGGTTTAGTACGATGCCGTGTTCAAACTAAACTAGGTCCTAGGGATTTCTGCATACTGTAGTTTTTCTAGTTAACAAAATTATGATGCCCGTGTTATTTTCTTTTTTGCATTATTTTGTTTTATCTTTATAATTGTTATATAACCAAAAATACGTAATCAAAACTTAGATAGTCTCCGATCCGTAATTGATTGAGATCTCACAAGACTTGGACTTGTTGAATTCATATCTTTAAATACAAATTACAAGTGTCGTGCTTGTTAAATTCTGATCTTGTACAATTCGAGTACATACTAGATTTATTTTGTTGGATACTGATTTTTGAGATTGCCCAAGAGCTCTTGTACACAATTAGGTACACGAACCTTTGAACTATACATAGTGATTGTAGAAGAAAAAGTGAAACTCTATATACAAGGATCCTTATTGTTATCTACTTGTTGATTGTATTAGGATTTGTCCATACAAGTTCACGTACAAAAAAGTTTGTGGTATACTTGCTACCCTCTTCTTCTTAAATACCATAATGGAATGAGCATATGAGTTTGTCGCTAGGTATTTGATCAAATAGGATCGTATATCCCTATAAAACTTATCACGAAAATACCTTAAAGGGATAGGGCTATGCGGGGCAAAAATGGTTTTCCATGAGATGATAAATGAAAACTATCAGCCCCAAACGAGGTTTGGGAGTAAGTGATTGTTTGATAATATGCAAGGACTATCTATCTTTCTGCTAAATAGGATCTATCAAACTGATACTTCATTAGATGTTTTTTCAACTAAGTAACGTAACTAAAGTAATCCTAATTGTTTAAATATTTGATAACTAGAGTCATTCTCGTTAAAATATCTTTATGAGTCCGACTCAGCAGAATTTGTTCAACATTTCTTCTTATTTTGTCGTTAAGGTGGAGAAGTAAACTAATAATTTTCTTTCTTCATCATCAATCAAATGACTACTCGCGACCATGATTCTATTTTACGATGATCCATCTAACCAACGTGTATGTCTTTTCTTTTAATCTTTTGATTGAAATCTAATCTCTCGATGACATGTACTCTAGTCGATGAGAGTCTTCTCGAGATCTAAGAGCGTCCACAATCATGAGACCGAGCAAAAATCAAAAACCAAACTAAAAACAAAAAAAAATTGGTATGTTTAGACGTGAAGCGCAGTGGGAAAAAGAGTAAATTTAATCAGGCGCACATTATACTTGCGCTTGGTGTTGGGCGCACATTATACTTACGCTTGGAGTGGGGCGAACATTATACCTTCGCCTGATGGTAGTGTAGTTGGTCAGGCGAACTTAATATCTCTGCTCCACTTTCAAGCGGATGTTTCAATCTGCGCCTGTTACGAGACCCTGATTATACACGCGTCTACTCTCGAATGCTGATTATACCTCCACTCGAGCAGATATAATTTTGGCCGGGATTTCAAACAATCAGACCAAATATGTGATAGGTGTCTAAAACACCTAATTTACTATCTAGTAGTTACGCTTTCTTTGCTATTTTTCTTGTGAATTATGTACTTTACGTGTGTTTTTGAGTTATTAGGTACTTTGGAGTCGCACGAAGGAAAAGAAGCGGAAATCATCCCAATTGGAGCAAAAGGGCAAAATTGTCATTTCGTGGGAGTACACTATCTGGAGCCCAGTCAAGGTTAAGGGACAACTCTCTTTTGGAAGAGTATTAAACGACAACCAGCATTGGTTAGGGGGCTGCTAGCTGTGTAGCCCTTATCAGAAGCCACCCAAGTGGGTATAGTCATGCCCATTCCTACAGCAGCCCTAAAATTCATAAGAAAAAAATCATTTGGTTCATCATTAGCCATTACTTCTCTTTCTCTGGGTTAAACGGAAAAATGGTGCGGCTGATGCTAGATGGAAAGGGTTAAGGTGGATCGAGTGGGGTGTTGTTGCTGATTTACAGAGGATAGGAAGAAGAGATCTCGTGAGTCGGGTGGAGATGTTCATTAGAAAATGAGGGAAGAATTGATTTCTGAAGTTAGGGTATGTTAGAGATACTGATTCAGAAATTAGGGTTCGAATCTGGGATGAACTTTAGATGGGTTTTCTTTGAATTTGTGTTGAGAACCAAGATGGAAGAAGAAATGACTCGATTGGAGTTGTTCTGGGGTATTTGTGATGAATCTTTGAAGCTGAGCAATTAATGAAAGTATTACAGAGTGAGAAGCTTTCTGGTGGTGAATCGTTTGAAGCATGGGTCTGTTAATTGAGAAATGGTGCTTTGATGTGGTTGAGATCAAAATCAGTGATCGAGCTCGAAAGAACAATCAATGGGTGATGCTGGAGTTTCTAAACTAATGGTTGCAGTGAGACCTGAGAAGAGCAAATGGGTCTTGAAGCAGATGGAGAAAAGGGAGTTGGCTTTGTGGCTGTGACTGTAAGGAAGAGGATGATGATTCAAGGGTTGAGTTACAGGGAAGAACTGATGTGAGTACATGCTTGTTGGGAGAACTCAGTGAAGGAATTTGAGTTTAGTCGACTGGCTTGTTGTGATGCAGAATATGGTGGTGGTCTTGTGAGATTGCAACAGGTGCCTGGGTCAAGAAATGCCAGTTGAAGCTCGATACGGGGAAATTGTCAAATCTTGCTGCTGCAGCTGGAGTTGAAGAAGTGGCAGCTGGTGCAATGAGCTACAAACAATGCTGCCAAGGATGAATTCAGGGAGATGACTGAGATGGTTTGGTGAACTGCTGAATGTGAATGAGCTTCAGGGAATAGTTGAACCTGAGATGAAGGCATTGGAGGATTAGTGGTCATGGAGCTACAACTGAGTGAAGTGCCAGTGGTAGATTTATAAAGTGAGAGATTGCAGAGAAGGTGGAGATGTGCAATGTGTAACTGATGCTGAACTTAAGTGGCAGAGAAACAATTGCAGCTGGAACTGAACTGGGAGATACTAGTGATGGCAGTCGAATGACTCAGATGCTCTGGCGCTGAGATAGCTTGTTGCTTCAGTTTGGCAGGAAGAAGAGCTGGTAATTGCAGGCTTGCACCAGCCAAATGAAGATGGTGATGCTCATGAGGTTGCAGGTGGCATTGTTTGAGACAAAATTGCAGGTGCAACTGGGCTGAATGGGTTTGAGCTTATGGTGGCTCAGGTTGTTGGCTTTATATTGTTATTGGAACTGAATTTGCAAGATGGTGGAATTTGAACTGATGGTGTTGCTCAAGTAGATGGATGTTAGGTTGCAGCTTAAATGTGTGAGGGGAGATCTTTGGTGGTGTTGCCAGTGATTTTGAGATTGAAATGGAGAACGCGATCGAAGTGAAGTGGTGATGCTTATCTCTCGCTTTGCTTTATCTTGAATGAAGAGAAGGTTGAGATGATTTTGTGATTGTCGTGTCGCAGTATGTATGAGTTACAGGGCAGATGGTGTTGGTTTTGAAGTTACAAGGAAGTGATGAGGTGGCACTGATGGGATTTGTTTGAGCTTATGATGGGCTGAGTTGCCTGGGAGAAGTTATTGATGATTGTGCAAGTTGCACCAGGAATTGGAAGTGGCTGCATCTGCAGAATGGTTTGAAGTGCAGGTTATAGCAGGTTAGTTGCACTATAAGGTGCTGTGAGGCTTGAATGATGTTGCTGCCAGTAATGGAAATGAATGAATGTGATTGTCGCCGTTTGACTAGAGCATGCCATGGTGGTGCGGAGATTGGAACTAAGGGCAGAATGAGTTGCAGCAATTGAGCTGAACTGAATTGGTGGTTTTGAAGTTATTGGAGCTGGTGTTTAGAAGTAAAGGGCCATCTTGGCTGGAAAGCAATGCTACAACACAATGATGGTGCTGCACAAGCTTAGGCTAGTGCAATGGCCTAGGCCAAGGTGACTCAGATCCTGACTCAGATGGATCACTGACTCATGCCTGACTCACTAACCCGGTCTGACTCCGCTGACTCGGTTTGACCGAGGTGACTCAGCGACCTTGACCGTTTTGATCCGTTGACCGGTGACCGGGTGGACTTTGCCGGTCACCTGAGACACTTTCCGGCGACTATCCCGGCCAAGTTCCGGCCATAATCCCAGTTTTCCGGCGACGTTTTTTTGGACATAATTTTACATGGGTATTTCTCACACATGGGCTTGGTGGAACACTTGGAGATGGGTTTTGAGAAGACCTAATATTGGAAGGAGTATCCTTTATGGAAATTGGAGAAACATATAAAAGAGAAGACTTATATTATCTTTTATTATCTATCTTTGCCTCTACTTTGTTTTCTAGGGTTTAGAAACCATGAAGTCTTTTCTCTTTCTTCTTGTTATGAACTCCATGAATATGAGCTAGAGTTTTCTTTTGGTTATGGAATAAGTTGGATTTCCAAATATGGGTTTTAATTCAATAAATTAGTTTTGTCTCCATGTTATCGTTTATGATTCACCATTAATATTGTTGCATGATTTGAAGGCTTGTTTAGTCGAGTCGCGAATCGATTGAGTTTGCTTTCATCTTTATTGCTAGATTAGGGTTGTTATACGAAAAAGTGATAATTCCTGATTGCAAGTAGCATAAATATGATTATAGTTTGTAGTGATATATTCTTATGATCATATGTGAACCATAACCTTTGTTAAATCGTATTAGTGCTTTTACACGTTCGATTGCTTTGATTGGCCTGATTTCATAGAACCTAATGCATCTAGGGAATTAAACTTGATTAGTGCTTTTACACGTTAGGTTGTTCTTTTAGATAGAATTCATATTCGCATCTTTTAATGTGTTTGTTGATGACAAAAGGAGATTTGCGGGATATACTTGCGATCAAGGTATTCTAGGGTCTTTGATAAAAGTTGAGATTAAAATATCAATTCTAGTTATTGTGTTGAAAACATGTTTGTGAATGAAAACGAAATCCATGACCAATATCTTCTTATCCTTGATTTGATTTGTTTGCTTATTTCTTTATTTGCTTTTATTTAGTTTATTATATAAAAATCACAAAACTACCGGTGTTATTTATAGGGAACCGAAACAATTTGACAACCTAGACCTCTCTGTGGGATCGATCCTTTCTTGCCCTTGCTATATTTATATTTTGAGTAGTAAGAGAGTGAAATTATATTTGCGCTTACGACCGCGATCAATATGCTCCCGAACTCTAAAAAACCCGACCACTTATATTCCGTTCCACTGCGATTGGTTTTTTGACCATATTTGGTTTTGATCCATCTTTTGCTCGTCCATTGTGGATGTTCTAATGGCTTACAATGTAAATTCCAAAATTCCACAATAGAAAAATAAATAAAAAATCGGAACACATAGTTATAATCGTTGATCATAACAAAAAAAAAATGGAGAGTACTTATAAACCAAAAATACTAAAGTTGGTTGTTGTTACACTTACCGCAAAATATCAATCAAGCTTTATCTTAGTCATGGCAAACATAATTATGTACTCCCTCCGTTTCAAAAAGACAGTCCACTTTGACCTTGTTAAAATATTAAGGAGACCGTAGTAGCTTACATGCATACCCTTAGTTACTTGCCTAATTTATTTCAATGAAAACGTTAGTAATAAAAACTACCAAAAACTGTTATGGTATTGTAAATAGGAAATAAAAAAAGAAAGCTAAAAGGAATGAAGGATATATTTGTTTCCTTAATTATACAAATTTCATTAATATTTTAGATTGGGCCTATTAAAAAAGAATTTATGAATATAAAACCTTAAAGGTATATTAGAGAGTTTATTGGAAAAGGGTGTTCTTGTATATACCCCATAAAATACTAACGGTACCCCTTTATCTACATACCCCCAACCTTTATCTACCTACCCCATCAGATATACAAAATTTTTATACCCCCGATCGCCAACAGCAAAACAGACATAGAAACATAAACCCATTTTATTTCTTCACCTTCGTTAGAAATTGATGAAAAATTCAGATCTTGTTCTTCTTCCTCCTAAAGGTAAAAGCTTCCAACCATGGTCTTTGATTTTGAGTTCACCTTATAGAGAAACTCTAGCTCGTAACAAACCCCAATTTTGGGTTGAATTTCTTTTATTTGGGAATTTGATTTTTTATCTGGTTATTTTCTTGTTGTTTTGTTAGTGGTGATGGATTAACGGGAAGTCGAAACCAAGTGGAATAAAGTTAATATAAATTGTCTACAAAAAGAAGAAATAATTCCGGTATTTCATTCCAATCAAATAAGTTGATATTTGTTGATCTGATCGTCCACTACATGAGATATCCCTGCCTTCTTTCGTGGCTTAACTGTCACTTTCTTTGGCTTGATTGGTGCTTTCTTTGATGCTGTTGTACAAGCCGTTCCTGTAGATGGTCTTTCCCACCTAGATAATTCCCCATTGTGGATGTATCTCTAGTCTTCTGTGCTCCAGTTTGTTCATTGGTCGGGAGACCCTTGGTAGCAAATTTTCCTTTGGGTTCTTGCATAATTGTTTTACTTGGATTTGCAATAATCTCTATCAACTTTCAAACATAAAATGCTTTTGTAACTCCGTGCAAGCTTCATGTTTTGTTTTTATCTTCTCAAACAAACCCCCCAATCAAAAATTGCGGCCCCCTTTCCGTGTACAGAACCATAGATGCTTTCAGTGTTCATGTATAAAATCTAGAGAAATATGACTACAGTTCTTGTGGTTGTTGTGGATATCACAAGCATACAGGGTAACCCATGATTTTTCCACGCATATGCAGGGTTGTATCATTTTTTTCTAACGAATTTTTGAAAGAGGGTATAAATATCAAAAATTTCTAATAATTCAACAATTTTCATGTTCATCAAATTATAACTAACATAACCACCTAATGGGGGTACCGTTAGTATTTTATGGGGTATATAAAGGAACACCCTTGGAAAAATATGACTATAAACAGAAGCTGGACACCATTATGAAACAGACCAAAATGGAATTGAGGACGGTGTTTTTGAAACAAAGAAGTAATAATTAACTCTAAGCCCCAAAGCTGCAACCAAAACCAAAAATTAAATAAGGCATGTTAATAGGTAACCAACACTACAAATAAACCCCAAATTCGAAGCTACGATTGCTGATGCGCACAAGAATCAAGGATTGAAAAGATGAGATGAAAGAACCATGGTTTACCCTGGAAGTTCATTTTAGGCAGGTTTTTTCATTCAATAGATTAAATAGAAACTATTCTAGGGTAATTATAATAATCCATTCTTTCGCGAACTCTAGCCTTACATCGTGTTTACATCAAATAAAACTCACCAAACATTTATACTTATTACTAGCACAACTCTAGCCTTACATCTTTCTCACCTTAGTCATTTCTGTGTTGTTTGAGGTTTTTGATTCTAAATACCAAGAACAGTGTTTCTATAAACTGACTTAGCTAGACTTTAGAATTTGCCTTTTTAGGATCTCAGACTCATAGTTCCAGACATATTTATGTTTTATGTTCACAAGTTCACATAATGCCCCTCATTCCTTTACTTTTTTTGTTTTACAAATTTGACTGCATGCAAGATAACTCGAAATCACATTACTTGCACGTACATGCTTGAAAACAAAAACCAATGCGGTAGGTCTGATCAGATGAGTAGACTCATGCGACAAACTTTTATGTAATCCATGATGCTCTTGACATTATATTTTGTGTGATTAAGAAATTCCCATTCGTACAAAATTATTTGAAAATTCGACGATGGAGCTAGACTATTTCGTTCAACTTGAACTACAGTAAAACTTCGATAGATTAATAGTTTTGGGACCAGTGAATTTTATTATTTTAGTGAAGTTATATAGTATTTATCACAGATTAATTTATCGAAGTTCTACTGTAATATATTTATTATTTTTGTTGGCACTCGGGCACTAAGCTGTATTTTATCAAAAAAGTTCACTTGAGCTTTTTCCTATGTAACTTTTACAGATTTTCTTCCCTCATTAGACTATCATCAGAAAACTTGGCCGGATCAAATCGTTAATGGTTAATGTGATAGAGCAAGGATAGAGATAACATCCTTCGAATCACCAAATCTTCAATAAATCTAATTTCAATAATCATGTTAACTTGATTTTGGTTCCATTATTCAAGTTTTAGGAGTCAGATTTTGTTTGTCATACTCCTATTAAGTCAATTCAGCCTTCGAAAGGAAGTTGCGTTGTCGCGCATAAAAGTACTAGCCAAGCTTAAAATTCAAGGCTTTGCTAGCCGAGCTCCAAGAAGCTAGAAAAGAGCCAGCCTCGAATTTATGAATGCGCAAGGGTTTTGGAAAATCAAGCAAAGAAAGAAATTGACTAATGGTGCGATAAGATAACACAAAAAAGAATGGAAAAACCCTACATTTTCATTTCACCACAATCTCCAACGGTCAATAAAATCCTTATCCCTAAAAACCCAATCCAAATCTCCCACCCCCCTCTACCTCTCATTTCCCTCCAAGCACAAACCAAAAATCCCCAAAGACAATTCTCATCTCTCCTTTCTCCTTCCTCTTTTTTCTGTCAATCTGTGGAGAGCAAAAAATCACAGCAAAAATCATGTCTTGCTCAAATCTAACTATGTTGGTCTCTTCAAAATCAAGTCTCTCTGATCCATCTGCACTCTCATTTAGATCTGCCCTAAACCCATTTTGTCTCCCAACTTACAATTCAACAACCCCATCATCTCGATCTTCATCTCAAATTAGTTGCAATCTTCGCGAGCTCCGTGACCGTATTGGTTCTGTAACCAATACCCAGAAGATTACTGAAGCAATGAAGCTTGTGGCTGCTGCGAAAGTTAGAAGAGCTCAGGAAGCAGTGGTAAGTGGTAGACCCTTTTCTGAAACCCTAGTTGAAGTACTTTACAGTCTTAATGAACAACTTCAGAATGAAGATGTTGATATTCCTTTAACAACTGTTCGTCCTGTTAAGAAAGTTGCATTAGTTGTTGTTACTGGTGATCGAGGTCTTTGTGGTGGTTTCAATAATCAATTGTTAAAAAAAGCTGAAGCTAGAATCGCAGAATTGAAGAGTCTTGGTTTGCAATACACTATTATTAGTGTTGGGAAAAAGGGAAATACTTACTTCTCTAGGAGACCTTATATTCCTGTTGATAAATACCTTGATGGTGGAAATCTTCCTACTACAAAGGAAGCTCAAGCTATTGCAGATGATGTGTTTTCGTTGTTTATTAGTGAAGAAGTCGATAAAGTCGAACTTTTATACACTAAGTTTGTTTCTCTAGTGAAATCGGATCCAGTCATTCATACACTGCTTCCACTTTCGCCTAAAGGAGAAATTTGTGATATCAATGGAACATGTGTTGATGCAGCAGATGATGAGCTTTTCCGCTTGACTACCAAAGAAGGAAAATTGACTGTCGAAAGGGATGTAGTGCGAACTAAAACAATTGATTTCTCACCTATCATTCAATTTGAGCAAGACCCAGTTCAGATTCTTGATGCACTTCTGCCTTTGTATTTAAACAGTCAAATTTTGAGGGCATTACAGGAATCTTTAGCTAGTGAACTTGCAGCCAGGATGAGTGCGATGAGCAGTGCATCTGACAATGCAAGTGATTTGAAGAAAGCTCTTTCCACACAGTTTAACCGACGGCGTCAAGCTAAGATTACTGGTGAGATATTGGAGATTGTTGCTGGTGCTGATGCGTTAGTATGAATTCTGCTTATAACTCTTCAGTTTCGCTTATATGTTATTGTTCTTTCTCTTTTTGATGTTCTGCTTCCTAATTCATTAAAGTATGCCTGTATAAGAAATTAGTTATTTGAGAATCGACAACTTCATAAATGTAAGTTTCGGCTGCGTTCGAGCTTTCTGTACAATGAGTAAAACCAACAATGTCGATTCGGAACAAATGTGTTCCTTGTCATTATGTTCATCTCCTTCTTCATATATACCTGTATAATTTTAGAGTTCTTCTCTAGTTCGATCTGGCTCATGGTTGTTTGGGTCACCGGAGTATAATAGTGTTATTTGGAGTTCTTCTTTGTTGATCTATGATTAGATGGTTTCTTTCCACAAAATTTTTATGAGCTTGAATTTATCCGATTCCTAGGAACTCATTGGTTTGGAAATAGAAGTTTGCTATGAAGCATGTTGCATATGTGACAAAGTTTGACTAGTCATTGCAGAAGAAACTTAAACTAGATTGCTATGTATATAAACCTACTTCAGTTCAGTCTTTAAAGTGTATGCAGTTCAGTCCTTGATTAGTCATTGCAGAAGAAACTGTATCAGCAGGAACTGTTTCCTTTATCAATTTTTGAAACCTCACAAATCCTTTATGAAAATGAATCAAAGGGAGACGATACAGGACTTGCACCAGTAAGGAACCAGACAATTACTAACAAATCATATTCGGTTCCAGCTAATCTCATTGATAAGACTCCCAAGTATTTTGTTCTCCTATTCCTGTGGCGCATGGCTATGCATCAGTCACGTTTATTGGGTATCCCATGGGATGGAACCCACAAACTTTCCCATTCTTTCTGTCGGCATCTTTTTTACAGGTTCCATGAACTTTTCTATCTACATTCTTTTCTCCAGGTTGGATACCTGGAATCTTTTCTTATTACTCTCCTCATCTGCCAGAACTCTAGTGGAGCTGTTGTCCAAATTAGAGTTAACATGTCGCATTCTAATGTTAGCTAAGTTTTTTTTTTTTTTTATCAGTCATCTTTACCCGTCTTACTGTCTTCCCGAAAAATATTCGAAATTTAGCTTTTGGGAAACATGCGATTATGAACAGTCTTACACTCTTACTGTCTTCATGGGATTATGAACTTGTTTTTGCTTGGAACCTAGGATGCAGTAGATTTTGTTTTACAAGTCCAAGTATCATGTTGCATTCTAAATTTAGCTGAAATTGTCAATGTATCATTGTCATTGCTGTCAGACGCATCTTCAAACTCACGCTATCTTGTTGTTTCCTCCAATTCAGACAAGGTCATAAGAATCTAGACTGGCCAGAGAGTTTCCCATAGCTGATTGATTTCTCATAACGTTTCCACACTGTTGCCTAGTTTGAATTTTGCTGATGGTAGTTACTTCTCTGGAATTTCTTGGTTAATTCCAAATTTTCTAGCAACTCTATGAGGAAGGTCATATTCTAAGGAAGCATTTGAACTAATAAAGATCCCGCATGCTCTTAAGGTAGTAAAACCTAGTTATGGAGAGATGAGGGACTGACCAAGGGGCCATGGGACCGGCCCTTGGTGGTCGTGGGACCAGCTGACGGTCGATTGAGCGAGTCCCAAGTTGGTTGGAGAGAGTTTGGACCCAATATGAACAGTTGAGAGATAATTAGGTCAAAATTATGAAAGAGTGTGGGACCGGCTCCTTGCAAGCCTAAGGGCCGACCTTGGTCGGTCAAGGTGGCATGACCATGTCACCATACTGCCCGTGTCTCAGTCCTGAGAGTTTTGGAATTTTCTGGTGCGCGTTTGAGCAATATTTTGGATTTTCATAAGAGTTTGATCTTGACTGAAACTCTCAATTTTGCTTGAATGAGCGAGTAGAACTTTGCTCATGCGACCGATATTTTGAGAATAATTAAAATAATAATATTTTAATTTTTGACTTGAGAAGCCTAGTCGGTCATGTGACCATTTGACTTTTTGGCTTTTTCAAGGTTTGAGTCATATTTGAGAAAATATTGAAAAACTAGGGTTTTCGCTCAAACGATGGAGTTCCATGAGATGAAGGAAATAATAATATTATATAATACGGGATTGTAAGGTGTGGGACCGGCCACGTCTAGGGCATGGCCGGCCGGCTAGGTGGCCCGGTCCCGTTACACCTTTCCCTATTTTCGTTTGATGAAAGTATGGAGAAACTAAGAGTTTCGCTCAAACGAGGGAGTTTGCTCAAATGAAGGAGTCTTCATGAGATGAGAGAAATAATAATATGATAAAATAAGGGATTGTAAGGTGTGGGACCGGCCACAACTATGGCATGGCCGGCCGTCTAGGTGGCTCGGTCCCGTGACACTTTTCCTTATTTTCGTTTGATGAAAGCATGGAGAAACTAAGAGTTTCGCTCAAACGAGGGAGTTTTCTCAAATGAAGGAGTCTTCATGAGATGAGGGAAATAATAATTTAAAATAAAATAAAATAACGGAAGAGGGGGAACGGCCACGACGGCATGACCGGCCGGCGATATGAGCCCGGTCCCATGCCTCTTGTTTATTATATTTAATTTTATTTTCCTTCATAAGTTCCCTATTCGTTCATATTTTTGAATGCTCGTTCGTGCGTTTGGGTGCTTGTTCGTGCATTATTGTCAAGTACACTTGCACCATTCTCTCTGGGCTTACTCGGTGGTGGCCTAGATGCCCGGACAGTGAATATTTATTACTAATTCATGGAATTCAGTCGGGAATAATCCATGAAACAGAGTAATAAAATAGATTGATTATATATTACTAATTCATGGAATTCAGTCGTTAATAAGCCATGAAACAGAGTAATGAGATAAAATAGATTATTTTCTAGGATTTCGATTGATGAATGTCACGCTAGAATTAATCTATTTGCAGAATCGAGATATGAGATAATTGAAGCATCATATTCGTTCTGAGGGGTGTATAGTCAGGAACAACGAACATCGTGACGTCCTGAAGGCGTTAAGCTCTCTAACAAACATTATGTCTAGGAACCGCCCAATCATTAAGAGATTCTATACACGATCTCTCTACGTAGTCAGGGAACAACGAGCAACATTACGTCCTGAAGGCGTTAAGCTCTATAACAAACATTATGTCTAGGAGTCGCCCAATCATTTTGATTCTATGTAGAGGTGATGATGAAATGTGTAAAGCATCGAAAGCCCAGCCTGGAGGCTTTTCGAGAAACATATTCATCATAGCTCTGAGAGGAACATTCGCTCAGTCAGAGATCGTGAGATGGTTCACGGATCATAAATATGAATTGTCACATAAATTCTTGAAGCCGTGTCAGAAACATGCAGTATCATGATTTTACGATTTTAGCCTTTGTTGAAAATCCACCATCTACACTAGGATATCAACAACCATTCTGGTCGGATGAATTAATCCTATCTTAGACTGGATCACAATCAATATGGATAGGGTAGCCCGAGACATCCCAGAATTATAGCTGCAGGAATCATTTGCAGATATGTGACGGCTAAAACCATATTAGCAGTGGCGCAACCTATATGTATCAGCATTGCACTTGCAGCCGATACCTGGACCATGCTCATAGCATCAAAAGCGGCATCGACAAAAAAGTTAGCCCATCGTTCAAGTTAGCCCATCGTTCAATTTGAAACAAACTCGAAAAATCTTTTGCATCCCCTGATTTCATATTATGGACCACCTTGGTACGAACCAAAAACTACCGTTGAAATCAAACTAAGGATGAGCCAAATTCCACGGGCCATCCAACACAATTACAAGAAAAAAAAACAAGCGATAGATGGATTGGTCAATTATACTGCAGACGCCAGTCAGTTGAAAAACTCATCAACAATAATTTAGAATCTCAAAATCTCATCTTGCATCTCTCAGTTTATAATCCGATGACTCTATAGGTATCAAATATCATGCATCTCTCAAATTATAATCCGACGACCCTATAGGTATCAGATATCCTCGTGTAAGAGCATCTCCAATGGTGTATGGATATCTATATTATAAGGGACAATGGTGTTTTTCCATATGGACGGTTATCTACATTTGGGACACATAAAGGATGCTCTAGATTTAAATTTTTCAATATACATTTTTAGCATATAAAGAAGGGTTGAGATTGAGCCACATATTTAAGATTTGATCTAGATTGCGCCACACATTTAATAAGTTTTTTAATTTCCTCTCCACCCTCCCAATGTCATTTATTTGGGAGTTACTTTTCCCATTTAATGTGAAGCGGTTTCTTTTATTCTAAATTAAATGTCTTTTAACTTAATCTGTTTCATAATCAAAATCTACATTTTTATGTTGTATTTTGTGATCTGGATTATGTTTCTTCGTCTGCAGTAAAAAGATATTCAAAAAATGATTGTTCAAAAAAATCTATTCATTTTTACTCTTATATTAATACCCATATCATTTAATCTTTTTTTTTTTTTGTCCAATTTAACTTTGACTTCGTCGGCCAAAATCAAGAAGATTTTCATGGAGTGAAAATAATTAACGAAGAAAGCGCCGGTTCCATTGTTATTTCCCTTAGAATTTTTAAATATTTTTTCAACTGTATTGCTACATCTGCTAGAGAGTAAAATAATTAACGAAGAAAGCGCCGGTTCCATTGTTGTGAAACGGTTTCTTTTATTCTAAATTAAATGTCTTTTAACTTAATCTCTTTCATAATCAAAATCTACATTTTTATGTTGTATTTTGTGATCTGGATTATGTTTCTTCGTCTGCAGTAAAAAGAGATTCAAAAAATGATTGTTCTCTATTCATTTTACTCTTATATTAATACCCATATCATTTAATCTTTTTTTTTTGTCCAATTTAACTTTGACTTCGTCGGCCAAAATCAAGAAGATTTTCATGGAGTGAAAATAATTAACGAAGAAGAAAGCGCCTAGGTTCCATTGTTATTTCCTTAGAATTTTTAAATATTTTTTCAATCGTATTCCTACTTACGCTAGAGAGTAAAATAATTAACGAAGAAAGCGCCCGGTTCCATTGTTATTTCCCTTAGAATTTTTAAATATTTTTTCAACTGTATTCCTACTTCTGCTAGAGAGTTTCAGCCTCTTAATTGGACTAAGTCATATACATATTGGTATCAAAGGGATTGGGGATTCCTGATTATATATATTTTTTCTTTATATTATATGAACCTTGAAATTACATCTCTTCAGAAAGAGTATTTGTTTTTCTTAAATTTGAGATAACAAAAAGTGGTTATATATATGCAGTTGACATAAAAAATGGCTGACTCACCTTTAATCTTTCATTTTCTGATTTCAGGAGATTGTTTTTAGGCAATGAAGAAGGGGGTTTGGGAGCAATACAATGAGGAACAATATCTATTATGGGATGTGTCGCTGTAATTTTATGTCGAGACTCCATAAATTGTCATTCCATGCATTATCATTGGCATGGATGAAGGAGTTTTGGTATACCATAAAGGTACAAGTATATTTGTTTCTAGGGGATGTGATTCATATGCACATCTTTGATTTTCGTGAAAAATTTGTCAGGTTTAAGAGAGATTAGTGCATAGGAACCCATCTTTGATTGCCATGAACAGATTATCAATTTCTCTAAATGGTTCAAGAGAGCTTAGTACATCTATACCGACTAATACTTGAACCTTCACCTATATTTTACTCTGTAGATATATCTTCTAATATTTGATCCTTTTCTGTTCATTGAAGATACCAACTAACCAAACTATATATAACTAGCTTACACTTTATAGAAGTCGATTAAAAAATATTTTAAAATTTAAATGCTTGTCCATTTTTTGCTACAAAATTATAAAATTATGGCAATTTTAGGTCTCCTCCGAACTCTTAGGCCAAGGTGTTTCAAGGTCTCATACCATTGCCATTTAGACTGGGTCTCTAATTTACTTTTAGATATCAATCACATATATCATTGAATATATATATTGTAAATATGAGAAACTCTCCCATGTATCGTGTAAAATATGAGAAACTGTATTGCTACTTCTGCTAGAGAGTTTCAGCCTCTTACTTGGACTAAGTCATATACATATTAGTATCAAAGGGATTGGGGATTCCTTATTATATATATTTTTTCTTTATATTATATGAACCTTGAAATTACATCTCTTCAGAAAGAGTATTTGTTTTTCTTAAATTTGAGATAACAAAAAGTGGTTATATATATGCAGTTGACATAAAAAATGGCTGACTCACCTTTAATCTTTAATTTTCTGATTTCATGAGATTGTTTTTAGGCAACGAAGAAGGGGGTTTGGGAGCAATACAATGAGGAACAATATCTTTTGTGGGATGTGTCGCAGTAACTTTATGTCGAGACTCCATAAATTGTCATTCTATGCATTTTATCATTGGCTTGGATGAAGGAGTTTTGGTATACCATAAAGGTACAAGTATATTTGTTTCTAGGGGATGTGATTCATATGCACATCTTTGATTTTCGTGAAAAATTTGTCAGGTTTAAGAGAGCTTAGTGCATAAGAACCCATCTTTGATTGCCATGAACAGATTATCAATTTCTCTAAATGGTCCAAGAGAGCTTAGTACATCTATACCGACTAATACTTGAACCTTCACCTATATTTTACTCTGTAGATATATCTTCTAATATTTGATCATTTTCTGTTCATTGAAGATACCAACTAACCAAACTATATATAACTAGCTTACACTTTATAGAAGTCGATTAAGAAATATTTTAAAATTTAAATGCATGTCCATTTTTTGCTACAAAATTATAAAATTATGGCAATTTTAGGTCTCCTCTGAACTCTTAGGCCAAGGTGTTTCAAGGTCTCATACCATTTCCATTTAGACTGGGTCTCTAATTTACTTTTAGATATCAATCACATATATCATTGAAGATATATATTGTAAATATGAGAAACTCTCCCATGTATCGTGTAAAATATGAGAAACTGTATTGCTACTTCTGCTAGAGAGTTTCAGCCTCTTACTTGGACTAAGTCATATACATATTGGTATCAAAGGGATTGGGGATTCCTGATTATATATATTTTTTCTTTATATTATATGAACCTTGAAATTACATCTCTTCAGAAAGAGTATTTGTTTACAAAAAGAGTATTTGTTTTTCTTAAATTTGAGATAACAAAAAGTGGTTATATATATGCAGTTGACGTAAAAAATGGCTGACTCACCTTTAATCTTTCATTTTCTGATTTCAGGAGATTGTTTTTACGAAGAAGTGGGTTTGGGAGCAATACAATGAGGAACAATATCTTTTTGTGGGATGTGTCACTGTAATTTTATGTTGAGACTCCATAAATTGTCATTCCATGCATTTTATCATTGGCTTGGATGAAGGAGTTTTGGTATACCATAAAGGTACAAGTATATTTGTTTCTAGGGGATGTGATTCATATGCCCATCTTTGATTTTCGTGAAAAATTTGTTAATTTTTCTAAATGGTTTAAGAGAGCTTAGTGCATAGGAACCCATCTTTGATTGCCATGAACAAATTATCAATTTCTCTAAATGGTTCAAGAGAGCTTAGTACATCTATACCGACTAATACTTGAACCTTCACCTATATTTTACTCTATAGATATATCTTCTAATATTTGATCCTTTTCTGTTCACCGAAGATACCAACTAACGAAACTATATATAACTAGCTTACACTTTATAGAAGTCGATTAAAGAAATATTTTAAAATTTAAATGCATGTCCATTTTTTGCTACAAAATTATAAAATTATGGCAATTTTAGGTCTCCTCTGAACTCTTAGGCCAAGTTGTTTCAAGGTCTCATACCATTTCCATTTAGACTGGGTCTCTAATTTACTTTTAGATATCAATCACATATATCATTGAACATATATATTGTAAATATGAGAAACTCTCCCATGTATCGTGTAAAATATGAGAAACTGTATTGCTACTTCTGCTAGAGAGTTTCAGCCTCTTACTTAGACTAAGTCATATACATATTAGTATCAAAGGGATTGGGGATTCCTTATTATATATATATTTTTTCTTTATATTATATGAACCTTGAAATTACATCTCTTCAGAAAGAGTATTTGTTTTTCTTAAATTTGAGATAACAAAAAGTGGTTATATATATGCAGTTGACATAAAAAATGGCTGACTCACCTTTAATCTTTAATTTTCTGATTTCATGAGATTGTTTTTAGGCAACGAAGAAGGGGGGTTGGGAGCAATACAATGAGGAACAATATCTTTTGTGGGATGTGTCGCAGTAATTTTATGTCGAGACTCCATAAATTGTCATTCTTTGCATTTTATCATTGGCTTGGATGAAGGAGTTTTGGTATACCATAAAGGTACAAGTATATTTGATCTAGGGGATGTGATTCATATGCACATCTTTGATTTTCGTGAAAAATTTGTCAGGTTTAAGAGAGCTTAGTGCATAGGGACCCATCTTTGATTGCCATGAACAAATTATCAATTTCTCTAAATGGTTCAAGAGAGCTTAGTACATCTATACCGACTAATACTTGAACCTTCACCCATATTTTACTCTGTAGACATATCTTCTAATATTTGATCCTTTTCTGTTCATTGAAGATACCAACTAACCAAACTATATATAACTAGCTTACACTTTATAGAAGTCGATTTAAGAAATATTTTAAAATTTAAATGCATGTCCATTTTTTGCTACAAAATTATAAAATTATGGCAATTTTAGGTCTCATCTGTACTCTTAGTTCAAGGTGTTTCAAGGTCTCATACCATTTCTATTTAGAATGGGTCTCTAATTTACTTTTAGATATCAATCACATATGTCATTGAAGATATATATTGTAAATATGAGAAACTCTCCATGTATCGTGTAAAATATGAGAAACCGTATTGCTACTTCGCTAGAGAGTTTGGCCTCTTACTTGGACTAAGTCATATACATATTGGTATCAAAGGGATTGGGGATTTCGATTATATATATTTTTCTTTATATTATATGAACCTTGAAATTACATCTCTTCAGAGAGAGTATTTGTTTACAAAAAGAGTATTTGTTTTTCTTAAATTTGAGATAACAAAAAGTGGTTATATATATGCGGTTAGCGTAAAAAATGGCTGACTCACCTTTAATCTTTTATTTTCTGATTTCAGGAGATTGTTTTTACGAAGAAGGGGGTTTGGGAGCAATACAATGAGGAACAATATCTTTTTGTGGGATGTGTCACTGTAATTTTATGTTGAGACTCCATAAATTGTCATTCCATGCATTTTATCATTGGCTTGGATGAAGGAGTTTTGGTATACCATAAAGGTACAAGTATATTTGTTTCTAGGGGATGTGATTCATATGCACATCTTTGATTTTCGTGAAAAATTTGTTAATTTTTCTAAATGGTTTAAGAGAGCTTAGTGCATAGGAACCCATCTTTGATTGCCATGAACAAATTATCAATTTCTCTAAATGGTTCAAGAGAGCTTAGTACATCTATTCCCGAGCTAATACTTGAACCTTCACCTATATTTTACTCTATAGATATATCTTCTAATATTTGATCCTTTTCTGTTCACCGAAGATACCAACTAACCAAACTATATATAACTAGCTTACACTTTCTGGAAGTCGATTTAAGAAATATTTTAAAATTTAAATGCATGTCCATTTTTTGCTACAAAATTATAAAATTATGGCAACTTTAGGTCTCCTCTGTACTCTTAGGTCAAGGTGTTTCAAGGTCTCATACCATTGCCATTTAGATTGGGTCTCTAATTTACTTTTAGATATCAATCACATAATCATTGAAGATATATATTGTAAATATGAGAAACTCTCCCATGTATCGTGTATTTATTCATGTATCATTGAAGATAGATTTTTTTTAACGATTTTTGTTGAATTTTACGGGTAGATATTGTAAATCATTCTTAGTCGGGGATTGGTTACTTTTGTTGATTTGTCATTTGATTTTGGTAAATAAGTGTGGACTTAAAGTGGATATTTTTGATTTACCTGAAGCCATTATCCTTTAAGAATTTTATAAATACTTACTACCATGTCTCAAATAAGGTTCGTTTAATTTTAAGCATAATGTTATACGGTACAGGCATATCTTAAAGATTTTATGTTTTTGCTTTTTTTTGGGGGGGGAATGTCAGACAAAACTACATTTCCGAGAAACAACCATTTTGGTTTCTGGTATACTGTTTATGGTGTGGATCGTTAGAATCCTTCGCATTAGATTTGTAGTGCATTATTGTCTAGGACTCTGATAATAAGAAAAAAAATTACTGACACGAAATCAAGGAAGTCGTTTTTAAGATCCATACTTTCCCACCCTAGCTCCCGAAACTCCAAGAGGATGTGGTTGGTTTTGAATTATATTCGATGAAACAAAGCGCATTAGAACATGAAGAACCATTGATTGACCGACTTATGCCTAATGACGATACCGTATGAGGATTTGATTGGCACATCCTTAGTGTAGATTTAAATAATAGCCGTATGAGGATTTGATTGGCACATCAATCGTGCAGGATTTTAAAATCGAATGATCACAGAGCACCTCTCATGTGTTACTTCACAATCTTTGCTTGGAATATGAAGGTATCAATCAGATTTTCATGCATCGCTTATAAGATTTATGATCAAAGAAAGTTTATTGAAAATCCCATACACCAAGAACATAAAAACGACCAAAAAATACCCTGAAAATACATTACCTCCCTCTTAGGTTGATCGCCGACGGAATAGGAATTTAAAAAGGCTACCATAATTGGAACATGTTTTAGGTTTAACAGTCGTTCAGTACCAATAGAATCTAGCATACTGCACTAATTTTATTCACAGGTTACACTGATAAACCCAAATGGAAAAACTGATAGAACTATTCAAGCAATCACAAAAGGAGCCTAAAATCGAATGACGAGAAAACATGAGCAACTATGGGCTTTCTTTACTGGGAGACACAGTTGTAGTTGAGTTTTCTGGGTTAACGTATACCAATCGGCACTCTGACCGAATTAATAACAACGTTGTTGGAGATTCACTTTAATTATAAGTAGGAATACTAAAAAATTCTGATAAACCGAAATAATTCAACTGCATTCACAGACATCATTGAATGATTGCAATGGGTAGAAAAACGGTAAGTGATAATTTGGCGGTATATCAATAGGACCATCACATTCTACACTTCAGAAACAGAAAAACAATGATGGAAAAAGGTTTCATTACCAATTCCATTGCTGATAAATCGACCATCAGGTCCATCATACTAACAACTAATGATATAAAGTAATATACATGATACAAATTCATAGTATTGCGAAATCGTCACAATAAAGATGTATTATTCCACATTGAACACCTAGGGCAAAAAGAGGACAAGTAACCAAGTGAAGCAAACATTCCGAAGAACCAAAGCCCGTGCCGTTACGGCACGGGTCATATCCTAGTTTATCCCATGTGGAGACCTAAAAAAGAGGTATTTAACAACATAGAATCAAATAATTTTTTTGGTTTTGATAAGCATCTCCAGTGGTAGTTGTATCCATACCTATTTTGAAATACTTGTCACTTATTTGTAGAAAGTTAATCCACAAAATCTAATGTATATACATAATTCATCACTCTCTACGTGTCTAAGGAATTACACGTGGAAAACGCACAGCTTGGAATATCAAGACACGATGCCACGTACCAACACCCAAGAAGCACCCGACATCAATATATGTTCATCTTCGAACTGATCCAATGGCTAGGAATCGGAAAGCACTGAAGGAACGAGCCACCGCGAAGCACTGAAGAACACCCAAGGATTCACTTTATTCCATCTCGAGAAGGATCTAAGATCAACGGCAAGGGTTAGTCTAACTGACACGGATGTGATGGGAGCCGCAGACAGCTGTCTGGCGCGTGCAGACAGCCCAACCACCCCATTAAATACTCTAGATGTAGTGTACGTGTCAACTAACATGTGGAGGAGAAAGAGGTGACCCGTCGTCACCAGGAATAACCGTTGGGGGCATCGGTGGAAGACGAAGACACCAGCGGTATCAGCGCAAAGAACAAGAAGATAAGGTAGCAGTCGACCTTAGCAGTGGACCCCACATGCTATCCCTATAAATACCCCTCTCCACTAAGAGAGAAGGGGTCGACCAGTTTTTAGTAACTAGAAAAGAATATAGGAAAGAGAAATAGGAAGAGTAAGTATGAATCATATTTCCCCTTTAAGCATCGTTATTCACTTAAAGTCATTCGACTATATTTGTAACTCCTCAATACATAGTGAAACACCAACCCCGTGGACGTAAGCCTTAGTGTTGATTTCAGCATCTTACTTTATGTTATTAGTATTATGATTTATGATACACGCATCGTAACTATGTAGAATGGCTGAATCAACCCCCCCCCCCCCCTCGTCTAGACAACGACGAGTCCGAAGACTATGAGTCGATGAGTCATCGTGTTTAGTACCATTTCATATATGTTTTATTTCTTACAACTTTTTTATTTACAAATGCGAATATTGTTTGTGAACACGTGGATGCCATCGTAATTTATGTGTTCACAATCTGGCGCTAGAAACAGGGACTCTGTCCCGGTAAAAGATTTATCTTATCCTGTGATTACTTATTTTCTGGATCCCCGTACTATCCTCTAAATGATAGTGTTCGGATTTAAGCTGATCTTCGAAATCAATCCTTTAAAACCAATTTTATTATTCATGGATGATTTAAAACCACTGAACCTGTAGATTTATACTTCTCTTAAAAAGTATTTATGCTTTCGAGGCACAAAACCCACAGATCTGCGCATTTTCTGAAGTTTTCTATGTCTACCTAAGGTGAATCTTATAGATCGATGCTTTATTTAGTATGTTGCATATCCTCCATGCTTAAAATTGTAGGACTTGCGTTCTTTTTAGAAATCTCCATATTTTTCACTTTAAATGATTTTCCCGTGAAATAATTTCTCAGATCTATGAGAAAATCCATATTTTCAATTATTGGACCTGCCTCTCCAAGTTTTCGTTTAAATTCATGATCTCTTAAAAACTTTCTGCTAAGTCATACTCTTGGTTTACGTGCTTGGGTTAACTTTGCTAACAGGATCCACATGGATATTGGATTTTCGACGATGTTTGAACTGTGCAGGCGAAGAAAGCAAAGATGGAAAACACGAAGGATACAGGAAAAGCCAAGGCATCGTCCAAAGAAACACCACGGATAATGCTAGTCATGACACGCAGCAAGCATAAGGGCGAAAAGCCGAAAACGGCGAACCAGAAGACAGATGCGGCGGAAATCACCTCTCCGTCAAATGAAAACGATGTAGCAGCGACAGCTCTCAAGGCAGTAGTAGCAAAAGCCGATGTAGCCATAGCAGCGGCAGCAAAAGTCGATGCGGCTAGAGCAGATGCAGCCAAGGCCGACACAGAGAAATCTGCAGCAGCTACCCGCGCCCTCGAGCAACGAGAAGGATTTGCGGAATAGTCAATACCACAACCAGCCTTCGGGATGCCACCAACGAACGAGCAGAACCAGACTCTACTAATAACCCAACCGTTGCTGACAAGAAACCAACCCTTACCCCGTATGACGAGCTACAGGTAGTGAATATCGAACCTCTTATCCCCCTAATCCAAACGGTATATGAAGATCATACCATGGCCCTTGGGGGGCAGGGACGGAACGGTACCCCAAATCAAGGATCAAATCATTCCCCCCAGTTGATGGCAGAGCTTGAGGAACTAAAGAGGAGCCAAAGGGTGTACACAGAGACGGTAGCATTGCTGGCCCGAGAAAACCAAGAGCTCAGAGATAAGATCGCCCAAAGCTTAGGAGCCACTCACCAGCATAACGAAGCCCTGCACGAAGCTAACTCTAAAGCACCTGAGCCGAATCATGACCGAAGAATGGTCGTGACAAATGCAGCAAATCCTGAGCCATTGAACCGAAGAGTAGCCAGAGGGAATAGATCCAGCGATCATGATTATGTTCCTGAAGACTCGTACTATTTTGATAGCGAAGACCAAAGATTTTTGACAGCGAAGACCAAAGATCAAGGCGAAATTAAACCAACGATGATAACCAGCGTGCAATGGAGGATCTTCGTGCTGAAATGATGGCTGAGATCAAGCAACTGAAATCTAGACAAGGGGGAGGAAGACTGGAGGAGGTGATGAAAGAAGCCAACACCACCTAATTGGTACCACATCTCGCCAGAGCTAACATTCCACAGAAGTGTTCCATCCCAACATTTGAGTGTTATGATGGATCCAGCGATCCCGCAGCTCATATTCGGTATTACAATCACTTGCTAGCACGATGGGATCAAGATGATGCAATTCTCTGTAGATACTTCCCTTCAAGTTTGAAAGGATTAGCCTTTTCTTGGTTCGATAACCTTCCACCCAACTCCATCGAATCATATAAACAGCTTACGGAGAAGTTCTTAGGAACTTATATGTACAACAAGGTTGTTAACGCGGGAATGGATTAGTTATTTTCATTAGCAATCAATTACAAAGAAACAACCGGGAATACACCGACAGGTGGCACAAGATCTGCCAGGCAATAGGTAACGTAGATCCGGTGGTCAGCATCAACTGCTACAAATGGGGATTAGACAGAATGAGCCCGTTATTTGTAGAAATTCATGGGAGTGTCCCAACGACCGAAGGAGATCTCCGTGTAATCATTGAAAAGCACGCGAGGCTAGAAGAAATCCAGCGGGAAAATCCCAGAGCCCAGACTCAAAGATCTCATCGAACTCATTTAGTGGAACAAGCCAGCGGATCAAAGAGGGGTGGTTCAACGGAACGACCCAACGAAGATACGAGAGGACGAATGGATGACCGTCGGCGTGATGATCGGAAGTTCGAAGACCAATTCTACACAAAGCTGAACACGAGCTATACCCGCATCCTGAGAGAAATAAAGGATCGGGAAAATCTGGAATGGTCATGGTCCAAAGGAAAGCAGCCCCCAAGGTCCGAAAAGTCAAGGGATTACTGCGAGTACCACTTCTTCAACGGGTACCAGACTGAGAAATGCAAGAATCTCAAAATCATGATCCAAAAGCTAATCGACGCACGTGACCTCAAGCAGTACATACAGAAGGCAAACACCGAAGATAGGACCAAACGAAGCAAACAAGTTCAACTACCCGAGGGAAACCGAACACTCAATACCATCTCCTGTTCCGAAGCTACTGGACCCTCGTTGACGGCTCAGATAGGAAAAAGGATGAGAAAACAATTCAAGGACTACTGCGAGCTATACAAAATCGATGGAGTAGAAGTTGACGAACACGAGCAGTGGATGAACGCGCCAATGACCTTTGTGGCTGAGGATGTCGAGGAGGACATGAAAGATCACAATGATCCTTTGGTCCTCACTCTACCAGTGGCAGGGTGTAATATCAAGAAGATCCTCATCGACGGAGGGAGCTCGGTTAATGTTCTGTTCTATGACACATTCAAACGAATGGAGCTCAATGATGAACATCTGATGTCTTCGTACTATACCATCTATGGATTCAATGAGGCACCAACAAAACCTCTAGGTGATATTGTCTTGCAAGTAGACGCAGGACCAATGAAGGTGGATACTCGATTCAGCGTAGTGGACGCACCTTCCTCCTACAAAGCTATCATCGGTCGGAGATGGGCACACAAACTCAAAGGCGTGGCAGCAACCTATCATCAATACCTTATATTTCCAACACCTGAAGGGGTAATGGAGATAAAGGGAGATCAGGTTACCGCCCGAGAGTGCCAAGCTCTACAAAACCAGCACAATAACGAACAAGATAAGCAGCAGAATTCTCGAAGGAGTCGAAACAAAGAAGCCGCTAAGGAAAAAGCAATTGATCTTTATCTCGAAGAAATCTCGGGGAAAACTCTGAGTAAGGGAAGCATCGTTCTAAACACCGAGGCAAGCACCTCAACAGCTAAGGAGGCCTAAGAACCTACCAAATAGCAATTAAAGAATGTCCCTCTCCTAGGAGAAACAAAGCCTACGTTCACACCCATAGAACCTATGAAGGAGGTCAATATATGGACCGAAGAAAACCCGAAGATGATCAAGATAGGAACCTTGATGGATAAAGAAAGAGAGTTAGCTCTTATCAAGTTACTCATAGAATACGCAGATATCTTCGCGTGGAAGTTAGGAGACATGTCAGGAATTGACCCCAAGATAATCCAACATGAACTTCGTATAAAACCAGGCACCACACCTTTCAGGCAGAAAGTACGAAAGGTAGCACCAGAGTATCACCAAGCAATCGAAAAGGAGCACCGTAAATTGCTAGAAGCGGGATTCATCAAGGAAGTCAAATACCCAACATGGATATCGAACATGGTCATCGTGCCAAAGAAAAAGGAAGGAGTAAGAATATGCATCGATTTCACCAACCTCAATAAGGCGTTCCCCAAGGACAACTACCCTCTCCCAAGCATCGATCAACTGGTGGAAGCCGTCGAAGGATACGAAAAACTATCATTTATGGATGGATACTCTGGTTACAACCAAGTAGCCCTGGCAGAAGAAGATCAACAACATACAACATTCTACACCCCGCACGACCTCTATTGTTACACAAGGATGCCCTTCAGACTTAGAAATGCAGGGGCAACATGTCAGAGGATGGTCGATGCTATCTTCAAACCATGGATTGGGAACACCCTAGAAGTTTATGTGGATGATATGCTCGTCAAAAGTAAGATGCGCAAGGACCACCATCAAGACCTGAGGGATATCTTCGAAGCAATGAGAAAACACAACATGAAAGTGAATCCAGAAAAATGCACATTCGGCGTCACCTCAGGAAAATTCCTAGGTTACCTAGTAACGAAGAGGGGAATTGAAGTAGATCCTGCTAAGATCCAGGCCATCGTAGGAATGCCATCCCCGAAGAACTTGAAAGAAGTCCAAAAACTCAACGGATCCTTAGCGGCTCTGGGAAGATTCATCGCCAGGTCATCGGACAAATGCAAACATTTCTTCAACATCCTCAAAAAAGGAAGCAAGTTCGAATGGACCGTAGAATGCAAAGAAGCTTTCCAAAAGATCAAAGAGTATCTAGCCACAATCCCGATCCTACAAAAGCCCGACCCCAACGAGGTATTGGCTCTTTATATAGCAGCAATGGAGGATGCGGTCAGTGCTGTATTGGTCAAAACAAACACGAAGATAGAGCAACCAATCTACTACGTTTGCAAGACTCTCAATTCGGCAGAAAGAAATTACACGAAGATTGAACAACTCATCTTGGAACTAGTATGGGCAACCCAAAAGCTAAGAACTTATTTCTTGACTCACTACATTCGTGTCCCATGCAAAGCACCATTGGAGGCTGTCCTCAAAAGCGCTGGGAAGGTAGGAAGGATAACAAAATGGAACACTCACCTCGATCAGTTCAACATCATCCATGAGATCCAACATTCCCAGAAGTCACAAGTCTTGGTGGATTTCCTAGCTGATCTACCTCTGGACAATGACGAGGAAGTAAGGGGCATACGAGAAGCGGAGGAAGGCAAATACCCAATCGATATTCTCGAGCCTTCAAACCAAAGACGGTGGGAAGTTTTCGTCGATTGATCGAAAAATAGGGAGGGTGCGGATAGGCATCGTAATCACCACCCCCACCGGAGAAAGGATCGTGCACGCGCTGAGGTTAGAATTCAAGGGGCATACCAATAACATCGTTGAATACGAAGCCGTGGTCCATGCTCTTCGTTTAATAATAGAAATGGGTGTAACCGAGGTGCGCCTAACAAGTGATTCACAGCTAGTCATACGACAGATAAGCCCGGAGTATAATGTGTACGATGAGACCCTCTCGGCATACATGGCCCTGGTCCAAACTTTGGCATCCCAAATACCTAGCATCAAGTTCCGGCATTTATGCAGAAGAGACCTCAGGCATGCTGATGCCCTGGCATACATATCATCCATGTTGAAAGATGAAAGTGTCAAAGCAATCAAGATAACAAGAGTATATGAGCCCTCGATTACTCTTCAGGAATCCTTCGCTACAAATCGTGAAGACGATGTTGGGGAGGATATCGCTGACGATGATGTAGGGGAAGACATCGCCGATGACTTTCACGAAGATGATATTATGACAAGAGCAAACGAAGACGAAGACTTCAAAAACGAAGAAGATTGGAGAACCGAAATTCATCTCTTCCTTAAGGAAGGAACATTGCCTACGGATTTGAAGCAGGCTAGAAAAGTGCATTCAAAGGCGGGGAGATACGACCTCAGAGGCGGAATTCTATACAAGAAGTCTTTCCTCGGACCGCTATTACGCTGCCTATCAAGAGAAGAAGGGCATCGAGTTTTGAAAGACATACACTATGGAGATGCAGGCAACCATAGCGGGATGAGATCACTAGCAGATAAAGCAAAAATGCAGGGGTATTATTGGCCACAAATGATACGAGATGCTGCAAGAATTTCTAGGAGGTGTGAGGAGTGCCAGCGGTTTGCTAAAAAAATCCATGCTCCTGCAACAAAACTGAATTCGGTGGATAGTCCTTGGCCTTTCTCAAAATGGGGCATAGATATCGTCGGACCCTTGATCGAAGGATCGGGGAAAAGACGATTCTTGATAGTAGCCACAAATTACTTTAGCAAATGGGTAGAAGCCAAGGCCCTAGCCAGGATCCGAGACTAGGATGTATTCACGTTCATTTTCCAAAACATTATTTGCAGGTTTGGCATCCCAACGGAAATTGTCTCCGACAATGGCAAGCAGCTGCAAGGAAAGAACATTGATATGCTCTTTGATACCTTCAAGATCAGAAAGAACAAGTCAACCCCATATATCCTCAAAGCAACGGCCAAACAGAAGCCACGAATAAGACCCTTGCCCTGATCCTCAAAAAGCAGTTGGACGAACACAAGGGACGGTGGTGTGAACAATTACATAATGTGTTATGGGCATACCGAACCACTCGAAGGTCCGTTACAGGAGAATCACCATTCCTCCTTACTTACTGAGCCGAAGCGGTCATCCCAACGGAGAAACCACAAAGACCGAGGCATGGAAAAAGAACCTCACGATGGACATGATGCTAGAGAGGCTCGATGATCTGGAGGAAATAAGGAAAACGGCGCTACAGAGGATAGAGAATTACCAACGAAGATTAGCAAGGGAATACAACAAGAAGGTTAAACTTATAAAGTTCGTAGAAGGACAATATGTGTTGAGAACTATACCCCAATACCGGCGAGAGAAAAAGTGGGGCAAATTAGCACCAACATGGGGAGGACCATTTGTTATACATGACATCGCAGGTAATGGATCTTATTATCTGCGTAACCTGAAAGGAGAGGTCCTCAGACACCCGTGGAATGCGAAGTATCTCAAGCCATACACCGACTTATCAGCATTAGTTTCCTTCTACTTCGAATCTTAACTTATCAAGATCCAATGAGTTTTTAAAATTCGTAATAGCTTCTAATATATTTTTATGAAGGTGGATTAGTACTAGTAAAAAGATCATAAGCAAAACTTAATCATCTAATAAATTAGCTTGCAATCAATCAAGGGTTTTCATCGAAACTTGATTTTTTGACGTATATTCCTACCTGAACAATATTCCCATGCTTTTGCTGCCATTATCACTAACAAAACAAAAAAAGATCTTTGTAATAACGATGTAAACGATGAACTTTCGTTTTGATGCACCATTAAAAGAACTTTTTACGCCGAGAAAAAAAAAAGAACTTTCTACTACTTGAACCATTATTTCTTCATCATTCCTTTTGTTGTTAGTTTCATCACCACCTGAACAAGAGCATTAAGACCAACAACATCCAAATCAGTTATTTTTCTCCCATTGTTACCATTTCTAATTAATACTAGTATTATGATCTTCCCCCACTTCTACTCCAAAATAATTCTTAGCTATACTTCTTTGGTGTCAGTAGTATATTGCCTTTCTAATTTTGTTCACTATTTTGTAATAGATTTAATTATCAAAAAAAAACCTCAGAAAATAACAGCAAGAATAGCATAAAAATGAGAGAATATGATTTCGAAAAAATCATCTTCCATTGATGATTATCAAGGAAAAATAATAATTTAGTTAAAAAAATCTATGGATGAATCATTCAAGAAAAAAACCGACCAGTGTTAGTAAAGAGAAAAATTGAGAAACAGAAATGATAATAGTGATTTGATTTTATTATTGTGGTACAAAAAGATCAAGATTTTTAGATTTAATGTCTGCATCTCCACCTCTATGATTTTAACAGAGGAAAGTGTTAGAGATATAGAATGCGAGGCTCTACGGTGGATCGAACTCATCTTCGGAAACGCATCAAAAATTAGAGATTGAGAAATAATTCTCAATTTAGGGCTCGGGTTATAATCCACGGATCCGGCCGGTTAGATGGATCGAGGCTTAGGTTAGGATGTGGGCTTCGAAAGTATGGGTATGGGTGGATCGACATGGGCCAAATGGTTTGGGTTTCAACATCCATGGACATAACCCATCCATTGCAGTGATAGCAAAGACCAAGTTTTCGGATAGGGGCTACCCGGTTGCGCCCCCAACAACCTCAAATGGGCTCCATATATCAATCGCCCGTAAATGACCTTTGCCCTTTGGCTCAAATTGGTGCTTCTTCTTCTTTTCCTCCGTGCGACTCCAAAGTAGCTATAAAACTCAAAACAAGCGTAAAATACATAATTTACAAGAAAAATAAGAAAGAAAACTAAGTGGGCCAAAGAGTTGAACATTCAAAAACTGTGCTTCATAATGGATGCGCATAAGGTGGTTAATGGAATTAACGAAGATCTTAATAGTATCTGCTGGCAGAACCATCCGATACTATCAGATATCAAAGAAGTTTTTCGTTCTTTTCCTTCCTGGTCTTTACAATTTGTTAAAAGAAACTTAAATAAGCCGGCAGACAAATTAGACAGGCATTCTAGGTTATTTAAGATGTCAAAAGTCTGGTCTGTTACTCCTTCAAACTTCAGTATAAGAAGTTTAGAGGCAGATAAACACAATGTCTTCTCCCAGTGATTAATGAATTATTCATTTGCATAAAAAACAAGAAAAAAAGAAAGATAAAATCTTTGGTTTTGTGCCAACCTTTTTGTTTCTTCCATTTTTGGATTTTATTTCTGTTTTAATATTTAAAAGTAAGGACAAAGAAAATAACTAGAGTTAAACGTACGGCCAATCAAAAAGGGAGGAATGTGCACCCCAGGTTAACGGCGGTGCACAAAGTCGCACTCCTTGAAGGGTATGACATTAGTACAAGGGGTATTTGAGGTCTTTTCTTTATCAAACCTACTTATAAACGCCTTTCTACACTTCGACCGTTCTTTCTTTCTGTTTCCTCTGGGTTTAAACCTAGAAACCCTCTCTCAGTGCCAACCAAATGGAATCCATGGAGGCGGTAGCAGCAGATAATTATCAAATCGATTTGGGTAACCTAATGGCTTTTGACCCTAATCACCACTTCCAATCAGTTCCTTCTGACAGGTAAAAAAATCAAAAAATATATCTCTTCTTCAATCAATACCTTTTCAGGTTTTCGTTGCTCTTCTTATATCACTAACTGTTAAAAAGAATTGATTTTTTCTGGTGGGTTTTGTTACTTAATCTGTTAAGTGTTCTGGGTTTTTTTTTATTTTCTTTTTTTCAAAAAAAATTTGAATTGTTTCTGTGAAACTAGTAACTAAACAAACCCAAGAAAATATCTTTTGCCCCAAGATATATTTCTAAAAAATCTTATTTAAGAAAAAAACATTTCCTAAAACATACCAAATCCTATAAATTACCAAATAAACTCAAAAAATCTTTTGAAAATCATATTTAAATTCTAACACAAAAACACAAAAACAAATAATAAAAATAAAATAGTGTTTGTACTATTCATCGCGATTGAACTATTAACATCTCTAATATAAAACAAAGCATGGACAACTTAGCTTAGATAAAGGACGCTCTGGATTCATTCTTGGGGAAGCTAAATCTATGGTTGTGGTTGTTTACATCATTATTGTATCATTAATTTTTAGAATAAATACTTAATTAAAGCATGGACAACTTAGCTTAGATAAAGGACGCTCTGGATTCATTCTTGGGGAAGCTAAATCTATGGTTGTGGTTGTTTACATCATTATTGTATCATTTTGTTAATTAAGAAACATAATAACTTTTAATTTTTTTTATCAATTCCATTTTCTAAATATATTTTTATTAAATAAATAATAATTATATTAATAATTATATCAATAGAAATTAGGGATAACCAGGGTGGTGTTTGAGAGTGGTGATGCATGGGCCGGTGACGATAGTGATGGTGGTGGAAAAGGTAGTGGTAATGAGTCGTTCGGTGGCGGTGGTGCAGGTTCAGTGTCGTAGTGAAAAAATGTTTATTGTATGTCGTTTGAACAAAAATGGAAGTGGTAAGATGAATAATCTCATAAGTTGACATAGCCTACAAAGTAATATCATGTTTATTGTATGTTTATTGTATGTTTATTGGTCATAGGTAAGATGACATGGCTAAAGTTGGGATAATTTTTTATGAGAGGTATCACTACATGCTTCACTCGGTGGTTTCTTCGAGACATATAATTCGGTCAACCTACGTGAGAAACATAATATTTAAAAAATATGAAAAACAATTATCAGGTTATATATAGCCAACAAAAAAAATAAAAAGGGTTAAAATTGACATAATCTTTCTAACTTATTATGGACAATTGTCATTTTTATTCTTGCAATAGATACATCTAAGGTTGTAAGTGTTTCTCATAACTAATGATTAAAAATTTATCTAACGTCTAAAATTTATTTAACAAATTACTAATTTTTCATTTATATTGCATAATAACCATTATATTAATTTTCCATGGTAGACGTTGCATCAAAAACGATAATAACTAAATTATTCTATTAACAAATATTTTTATTAAATAATGATATTAAATATAATTCGATTAACTAATGTCTAAATTGGCCAACATTTATTAAGTGGATCACAATGGTGTAAAGGAAAAAAAAAGTTGTCGTGTGGTTGGAAATGGTGATGGAAGCTATTTCAAAGTATCAACAAAAATGGTGGATGGTGTTTTTGTAGTCGTAAGTATTGGTGACCAAATTGCACCGGTGAGTAATTTCGCATCGTCTCACATATTTCTTATTAAATGGTAGAATGTTATTTTGTTCAATAATGATGGATAACATAGTCTATTGGCATTAGGTCAAGTGGTTTACCATTTGACTACTAGCTATATTTTTAAGCAGTGAATAACCTCACATTTAGAAGATCAATGTCGTAGATTGTCGACGATTTTGAAGAATTGGAGATATATATTTTACGAGTCGAATGGGTTGACATTTGAAATGGCTTAACGTTTTATAATACAATGACTTGGATAAATGAATTAGTATTTATTTATGTTATTCGGATTATAAAAACATACAATGTAATATGTATTGTAGAGTCCATTCGAGTTTTAATCTTTTTGGACCATTTTTAAAGGGGACAAAATCAACAAGAATCTTGACATTGTTAATACGTACACAATTATTTATGGGACGAATGAGTTCGAGTGTTTTAAATTTTTTAACCTACATTAAAATTTATTTTGGTTTTACGCGGTCACTAAAATAAGGGAGGTTCAATTATATATCACGATCTTCATCATCGCAGAATTAAATCTACCATAAAATTAAAAGAAAAATTGTCCAATGTCCGATTACATTTCTTAAAAATAAACCAATCCTACAATTTTACAATTACATTTGAGAAATGAAAAACTACTCATCAAATTTAGATAATAAATGTTTAAAATTTGAACTAAAATACTTGTTGATGATCGAAACAAAATTATTAAACAAAACTTAAAATATCAATCCTACAGCAAAATCTTAACCATCAATCCTGAGCAAAAAAATAAAAAGAAGAAAAGAAAACATAAAAATCGTGGGAGAATAGTAAAATGAGTTTCAATAATATTTTTCTTAATATTATTCTTTCCAAAAATAAATAAATAAATAAATAAATATATATATATTTACAGGAATGTCATTGTTTTAAAAATAAATCAAAAAAATTAAAACTTAGATATCTTTAAAAATACACATCGGATTTTTGCAAAATTAATATATTTGGAAAGCTCTTTAAATTATCTACGTAATGAGTACAAACAAGGATATTAAATTTTTTTTAAAGATTTTTTTTTCCATTATTATCAAATTTGGTGTTGTTAAAAGAATCTAATTCAAGCATGTGCATCGCACATGTGGCCTTACTAGTGTATATATATATATATATATATATTTTTTTTTTTCTTAAATTTTTTTATCCTTTTTCTAGATGCCGAAAAATTTATGGAGCTAACCAAAAATGTAAAGTTATGTGAAGTAAATATTTTTCATTATTAAGTGACCAAAAATAATAAAAGAATCCAAAGAATAAGAGCACGACTTCTTTAGAGCTTCTCCAATGGCATGTGTGTGGAGATAAATGTCAAAATCCACCTAGGATGCACATCCATTTTCTCTAAAATAATTCTCCAACCCGGATGTCATAAATCAATGTATGCATGACTTTAGGTAGAAAATGTCAAGGGCAATGTCTAGTTTCCCACATTCTCCTTGACATTGTGTACCATCCTAGTCACCTTTTTTTAATTAAAAATATATTTTATTTACTAAAATTAATTCTTTTTTTTTTTTTAATGAATCTTAAATGATATAAGATAATTATATTACAAAACTTTTGTTTGGTAACCTAGCAACAAGCTGGGTTCCAACTCCTCTTTGAATTGCAATGCCTAATCTAAGAAAAAAAAAACTGCCTAAGCCGCTACTAGCATCATTGCTCACTAAACAATTTCGTAGACTTTTGAAAAAAACAAGAGTATCCTCACCAAGTTCTCCTAAAGTAGAGAAAGCCAGAACACCCAAGCCATACCCATGTGCGGCACACTTGTCCAAATATTTGGCACGTTTACGAGAAACTGCGCCAGAAATAGCCTTTCCAGGGGCAAAGGAGCGGACACCATCACCAGTAAATGGAGAGACACCTGTGACATCCATACAAACATCTTGCCCATTTTCCCAGTTAAGAACAAGTATATCAGCAGGCTTAAGATCTCTTTCATCATCCGCCTGAAGACCAAGAGAAACCTCTTTGCGCACAGGTACATTGGATTTGAAACAAATGTAGAAGACAGTGTCACGAACAACATCATGGCGGAACTTATACCCAATGTCCTTAGCACAATGAAGTGCATGATCACCAAAGATGTCCATAGTTTTGCTACAGCTTGGACATGGACTATTCTCAACGAATAAAGGAATACCGAGGCGATAACAAAGCACAGCCCTAAATTGTCTAGGCCCGATGCATTGGTTAAGACCGCTAATAGGCACCGCCAAAAGGTAGTCTTGTGCGTGCTTGACACGGTTGCATTGCCATAAGATGGAATCTCTTTCAGACAAATGAAATTAATTCTAATACAATAAATAATTATTTTTAGATCTAATAAAATCTTAAAATTACTAAACATAAAATTTACATTTAATAAGAAAATGATCACAAACAACACCATTGGAGATGAATATCTTTTTTCACCTAAATTTAAGGAAAATTTGGATAAAAATGGAGTCCGAATTTGTGCACAATCCTTTAAAGAGTGTGCACGTAACAAACCAATCCTACTGGTTGTTGAAACAAACCCGTTAAACATATATTAAAATCATTTTTTTGTTATTTTTTATTAATTACAGTTCATTAACGGAAATAAATATATATTATGATAACTAATTCATCCTAAAATCTAGGGTTCTAAAAATGGATATGGGTTTTAGTTGTAAGTTGTAACTACTAAAAGACGTGATGATCAAATCAACTTAAGGGTTTTTGGTCTAATGGAATCCCTCGAAGTCGATCAAATATGCGGCAAGGATGATTCAGATTTTATAATTAAAAGGGTCTCAAAGGTATGAAATCATCTTTATTTGTGATCAATATTTGATTGCTTTCTATTTTTAAAAACTTTATCAACTATTGGTTTTAATCTATCAACTACTTGGTTTTTTTTTTTTTTTTTATATTTTCTTTGTACTATAATGTTTTGGTGTAAATAGGTTTCCGGTGGCATCCATACTACAAAATCAGTCTGTATGGATAATACTTGTCATATTGGTTACAATACAGATTCACAAGATGGTAATGAAACATTTGAATATGGTTCACGTATAGAAATGGTAGAACCTGAAATTGGAATGTTGTTCGACACCGCAAAGGAAGCATATGATTTCTATAACAGCTATGCGAGAAAGATTGGTTTTAGTGTGAGAAAAAATAGAACCAACATGAGCAAGGATGACCGTAATAAGATTTTGAGGCAGTGGCTTGTTTGCTCATGTGAAGGGGCTTATACGAAAGTACATACGCCAAAAAAGAAAAGAAGAGAAAATCGACGATTTAATTGTATGGCGTCGTTCGAATTTACGCTTGTCTCTGGTGATAAGTATGCATTGGTTTCTTTCATATCAGAACATACACATGCTCTTATCCCACTTCAACAATCACATCTAATAAGGTCGCACAGGAATATTGAACCACCTCAAGTTGAAATTATCGATAAAATACATGAATCTGGAATTCAACCGTCTGACATTTATCGTTTCATGTGTGAAAATTCTGGTGGAGCTCAAAACCTTAATTTCACTAGAATTGATTGCAAAAATTTGGTCCAGAGAAAAAGAACATCTTGTTTCAAGAATGGTGATGCAGCATGTCTTCTTGAGTACTTCGAGAAAAAAAAACAGGAAAACAAACATTTTTTTTTACAAGTTTAGAACCAATGCTGATAACCAGATTCGAGGCGTATTATTTTGTGATGCTAAGTCAAGGAGGGATTATGGGTTATTTGGTGATGCGGTTTGCTTTGATACAACATTCAGAACAAATAATTATGATTTGTTATGTGCACCTATTGTAGGCGTCAACAGTCATTGGCAGACTACGCTGTTTGGTTGTGGTTTGTTGGATGGGGATACAGGAGATGCAGTCGGGTGGATGTTTGCTACTTTCTTAGAGGCTATGGGAGGTAAGAAGCCAACTAGTATTTTTAAGGATCAGTCTCAAGCAATTTCAAATGCTGTTCGTGACGTATTTCCTGATTCACATCATGGATTGTGTATATGGCACATATACCAAAATGCTGCAAAACATATGAGTAAAGTTTTTCACGAAAACAAAAACTTTGCCCGCCATTTGAAAGCCTGTATATATGATCCTGAGACAGTAGAAGAATTTGAAAAAGACTGGGATAAGTTGCTTGTTGACTATGACCTTAGAGGCAATGAGTGGGTGACCAAATTATATGAACTACGAGAATAGTGGGCTCAAGTTTTTTCCCATGATCGATTTTGTGCTGGAATGACCAAAACTCAAAGGAGTGAGAGCATCAATAAGTTCTTGAAAGCTTGTTGATAGGTATTCTAAAGCAATGGAAGATAGACGTGAAAAAGAAATAGAAGAAGAGCACAAAACATCGCAAACATAACCTATTATCAATCTTTTATGGCATGTAGAGCGGGAAGCATCAAAAGTTTATACTAAGGCGGTGTTTAACATTTTTCAAGAAGAGCTTGGGAAGATGACAGATATTTTCTTAGAATTGGTGGAAGATAATGGAACCATTTGTACATATAAGGCTAGATTCGATGAGGATCGAAGGAAAACTCGCACACTTGTGTACAATCCAGTCGAGAAATCAATTTCTTGCAGTTGTAGAAATTTTGAGTTTACCGGTATTCTTTGCTCACATGCATTAAAGGTTTTTCATGAATTGTGATACAAGAGTCTACCTCCTCGATATTATTTGAAGAGATGGACCCGGGAAATTAGTGAAGACGCTGCACTGGATCCTTACGGTGACTTGATACCAAATGATAACAATCCATCCACAACGGCTCATTACAGTGAATTATCACACCTTTCACATAAAATAATAAATAAGGATTCTAGGTCGAAAGAAGTTTTTATATATACAAAGTCACTGATGTTAAACTTACAAGATATGGTTGATGCATATATAAATTCTAATGCAGAACAAAGAGTGGATCTAGAGAAAGAGAAATTAGAAGTGAACAAAAGTGCCGCACAACAGCCTGACAAAGTCATTGAACTAGCAGAGTCAAGAGAAAACCACAAGGGCCAATGGAAGCCAATCGATGGGCGTGATGGGTGTTATATGAAGGGAAATGAATATGTTAAAAGAGAAGGAAAACTAATGAAGCTGATCCTTGACACCCCCTCCCGGACGATGTCTTCGAAGAGGTTCGGGAAAGGCTCAAAGGTTCCGCAATTGTTGAAAAGGGATGGACATAGATTATCTTTAACCAAATGTAATCCATGCCATGTTTTTTAGCATGTTTTAATTAAAAGTTTCAAATCCAATGGAATAGATTACTTAGGAATACAATAAAAGAGCATTCGAAATGGATTTTTATTCAAAACTAGCAGAGTACCGGCATGGAAGAAATCAAGCTTACAGTGCCGGCTTTCTGACAACTATGAAAATTTGAAAATATCATAAAACCGGCATAGATGTTAGAAAATAGTACTGTGCCGGTACCTTCGAATATCTATACAGGAACATGGAATTTTTAATCTTCTTGTTCCGGTACCTAAACCGGCACTGTTAACCTAAACTTATCTATGCCGGTAAATGTTGCAAATAAATCTTGCAAGGATAAACATGTTCAACATAAACGAATCACCAGAAATCAAAACATGTTCAACATAAACCAAACAACTGGATTCTGCTATCAAATGTTCTTAATCTAGGTATCCTAAACCAAAAGCAAACCAAACAACTAAAGAGTTAACCACGAGGTACAAACGAAAACAAGTTCGGAATTGTTCAAGACGTGACAACCACCATCCAAAAAAAAGAAACACAACTAAAGAGTTAATCACTTTGGGTCTTTTGCTTCTTTTGGGCGGTTTGTTCTTAGTTTCCCAGAACAAAGCTTTTGCACTAGGGTCGGTTTCTTCAATTCTATCAAGCTTTTCCTCGAATTCCTTCATTTCTTCAAGGGATAGCACCTCTCCTTCCTGGTACTTGCAACCCAAAATCTTCTTTAACTTGCCAAGCCGACGCCGCTAGTTTAATATATCAAACACATAATTAGTATACATATAAGATTATGTGTATATTAAACGACGAAGCAATTAACAATACTTACAAGCAATCCAACGATCTTATTAAGTTGGGTCATCGTAGGTGGTGCCTGTGCGGGAGTTGGAACGGGAGGGTTTTTCTGGGGAGGAACTTGGACGTCATCCGGGCGGACGACATAAGGATGTGACCATTGCAGGTAATCTTCCATGTAGTCGGCATCAACTTCATCACCGTTTTTAGCAATCTCCAACTTCTCCCACTCTCTAATATCTACCAAACGACGTGGTTCCCTATCCCTCCAATCTGTTGGGTCCGGTTTTGGAACATACTCTACATGCAACCGATTTGGAGTTGAATAGCACCGAGAAAGGTCGAGATCAAAATATTGAAAAGAGGCCGTCTGGAAATGTGCTAATTGCGTATATCCAAGTTGATGCATCACACGTGTAGGATTAGCCATAACGTATCCTTTTGGGTGTAACAACGGCCCATGGTAAAATGCAACGTTACCAAACCTTAAAACTTGGCGGTTTCCTCTAGCCTCCTTGTAAGGGTCGAACACAACATCTTTGGTACTCATTGCGTCCAAAGCCAATCTCATATCGATCAGTCGACCTATGTTACCGGGCTTTGGAGTATTGTTGAACTCGTATCTCTTAGCTATAGGCGTATCGGGTTCTGGAAGGTCTATGATCTTCAAGGGCGGGTAGACCTTGAACAATGTTGGGAAGTGTTCATAAGCCCACACCTATTCCAATTTGAAGCAATAAGTTTTGTTTCTAAGTTCACGATAAGAGTACATATGAACAATATACATAATAACATAAGTTTAAGAACAAATTTACCTGCAGTAGAGTGAAATTCCCGACAAATTGGTTGGTTTTAGCCTTAGAGGCCCTTCTCATCTCCATCATCAAATGTGCCATTACCGTGGTGCCCCAAGAATATCCATAGACATCTTCCAACGGATCCAAGTATTGAAGGTAGTTCGCACTAACCCTGTTGCCATTGGTGTCAGGGAATACCCTAGTGCCCAAGATGTATAACAGGTAAGCAGCGGCAGTATAACGAATTTGTTTAGGGTCCCATCCATCCTCCAAACTTCTTTTCTTTGTGTTTTCAAAATTCTTCTTAAGCAGCGTCAACTTGATTGTCTTTGTCTTACCAGACGTGGATTCATAAAAGCTCCCCACAGAAGTTTTGTAGTCCCAACCAAACAACTTGTTAGTCGGACCGTGCAACGTCGACCATTCTAGGTCCAGAGACTCAACTCCTTCTGCAATTGATTTGCCGATAACATTCAAGCCTAGAATGTTCTGATAATCTTCAGGGATGAAGGTCATCTCCCCAAAAGGGAAGTGCATGGTATCGGTTTCACCATGATACCTTTCGACGAAGCAATTGATAATGAGAATCGGGCTTCACATAATTTTCAACCAAAGCATATAGACCAGAATCCTTTACTGTTGTTTGGACCTCTTCACATTCCTCGGACAAATCCCAACCATCCGCGGCTTGGTTCGGCAAACACGCACAACCTTCTTATGATCCTACAATTAGGAGAGACAATACAATTAAGAGATTTTACATAAATACACAACAATACATATGTACAAGATAGAAAATGCTTACATAGGTTTGATATATAGTACGATCCCACGAGTGCTTGTATCCAAATAGTGTTTTTGGTTCCGGAGCTTCGCCCCAAATTCTACCACGTTCAAGATCAGGTATCATGTCATTAATATGAGGAAGGTGGGAACCTTTAACTTTCACTTTGACGTTCTCTTTGGCTTGCTAATTGACTTTCCTCTTCATCTTGTTCATCGTGCTCACAGTTCGCAAATCCACTACGGTCACTACCACTCTCCCGAATTATCCCTCTTGTACCAGCCCCCAAACGTATCTTACGACCTTCATCTTTCCCTCTATGAGGCAGAGACTGAGGAGTATCAAGACCGTCCTTCCTTCTTCTCTTAGTGACATCATCTTTATTTTTTCTTTTGTTGGCTTCCTTTGCTTTTGACCTATATCGTAAGCACACGGAAAGCAATGAATATAAGACAACTCACCTTCAGTTTTAATACCGGCATTGACTACCTTAAAATAAACCACGCCGGTACAATGTTCCGGCAGTAAACATTGACTATCGACAGTGCCGGTACCATACAAATGCAACCTAAAATCTATGCCGGTATTATTGACAGTTTTCCTGTATGTTTTAAGTCCACTACCGTCATGCTCGAATTATTACAAAAGAATTCCGATAACCAAAACCGGCATGTAATGAAACAAAAAATCTATGCCGGTACTGGTGACAAATTCATAAACTCTCCTGTATGTTTTAAGTCCACTACCGGCATACACGAATTATTATCAAACACTGCCGGTACTAAAAATCAAGCCTTTGTATTCATCCTAGATTGAATGCGGTAGGTCGGTTTTCGGTTGTCTGGGGTTGGAAACCGGTATTGTATTCATCCTAGATTGAATGTAGGAACACCAAAACCTAAGACCTTTGTATTCATACAAATTTAAGTGCTGGTACTCTCTGAAACTCAACTATTTGAGTTAGGGTTCGCGATTCTAACCTAAACCCATCGCTATAGATCGATTTAAACGCCTACAAAGTAGTTTAAAATCACTTACCTTCTCGTGAAGCCATATTTCGAGTAGTTGATTGTCGAGAACGTTGCTTCGTCGTCTTCTTGCTCTTGAGCAATCTTAGAAATTCTTTCATTTTTTTACGTTGAGCAATCGATGATGTTGAGTTCGATTGGGCATTTGGTTTCTTTCGTGGAGGCATTGTTTATGATTCGGGTAGGTTAATCGACGATTAATCGACGAAGAACGGATGAAGAACGATGATTTTTTTTTCTCCAGAACCTAATCCTAGGACAGTGCCGGAACTGATTTGTGTAAATGGGGATAAATGGTTTGGTTTTTGATTTTAAGTTTTTGTAGAAAGGGCATAATAGTCTTTTCATAATGTTTTTTAATTAACCAAAGGGTATTTTAGTATTTTCATACCCAAAAATCACCCCTTAACACACACCATGGGTTGGGAGAAGTAATCAATATCCCCCAATTCCTTTTTATATCCCCCAATTTCGCGTTCTAAGACATCCTCTAGGTATAAAATCCTAAATATTAGGAATAAATAAATTTTCTCTTAAACCTTTTTTACTTATCTGTAGGTATATAATTGGTTAATATTATTTCCATTATTGTTTTCATTGGTTTTTTTTAGTAAAAGTTTGACTAGGATGGGAAGACATTCTCTAAGAATAGAATTAAGCTTAATTTTCAACAATACTCGGCAAATTTTCAAATTCATTAAACTTCGATATAATCATTGGTAGTCATTTTACAAGACATAAAACCAGAGGTTTTACCTATTCGCCACCCACATTTTTCCTATTTGCCACTCACTCAGAAATTCTAAAGTAATTCTGATTTTCAATTCTAGTTTTTCCTATTTACCACATGTAAAAATCAATTTAAATTTGACTAACTATTATCATTCTTATTTACCTTCTTCTCTACTAATCTCCATAGTCGTTCATAACCATTATAAAGGACTATTAACCCTAAGTTAGAATTTTGTGAGATAATCAGTATAACAAAAACTAATCATTTGTTTATTTTTTTTTTTCTTCTTCTCTTAAATGTTTAATCTGGTTATGATCACTATACGAACGTTTAAGAGATCAGAAGAAAAAAACAAGAAAAGGGATTAAAGGTGACAGTGGTGGTGGCGGTTTGGATAATTTTTAGATTTGGGTCTTAGGGTTTTAGTCGTGGGTGGACAAAGAAAATATAAGGTTTTAATTTTAAACAATCAATCACAAAATTAGTTTGATCGACGATTTTTGATTTCAATCAAAATTAAAATGATGAAAAAAATTTTCAATGGGTAGAAAAGAGAAGAAGAAGAGGAATGATATGATTATGAAAATAAACGATATAGGTTTCGATTTAGTATAAAGGTGAAGGACGATATTGACAATTCCCTACTTTTTAAGACACCCCTTAACGCTCTTCGATGGTTGGGAATAAAAAAATGGCCCTAATTCCTTTTGAGTGGCCTCTAAAAATGCTAGGCTTATAAACCCCTTTCTTTGGCCGTTTTCTTTTCCTCCTCTGGGTTTAAACCTAGACTAGAAACCCTCAACCAAATGGAATCCATGGAGGCGGTAGCAATCGATTTGGGTAACCTAATGGCTTTTGACCCTAATCACCACTTCCAATCAGTTCCTTCTGACAGGTAAAAAAATCAAAATATATCTCTTCTTCAATCAATACCTTTTCAGGTTTTCGTTGCTCTACTAACTGTTAAAAAGAATTAATTTTTTCTGGTAGGTTTTGTTACTTAATCTGTTTAATGTTCTGGGTTTTTTTTTTGATTTTCTTTTTTCCAATTTTTTTTTGAATTGTTTCTGTGAAACTAGTAACTAAACAAACCACTGTTAAAAAGAATTAATTTTTTCTGGTGGGTTTTGTTACTTAATGTGTTCAGTGTTCTGGGTTTTTTTGATTTTCTTTTTTTCAATTTTCTTTTTGAATTGTTTCTGTGAAACTAGTAACTAAACAAACCCTAAATCCGTTTATATATGTATGTAGAGATGAATTAGCGAATGAATGCCTGCAAAGGGGGACTGAGCTAGTTCAAGCAATTGCTAATGCTGTTTTTAATATACCAACAAGAGAAGATCTTGATGGTCCTATAGTTACTTTGCCAGCACCAACCACCAGGTTGCCCAGGGAAAAGCCGGTATGTTTGTTGATGAAGAACTAGTTTCTGTTCGCTAGACTTGTTAGCTGACTAACTATCATCTGTGCATTTTACTTTGTTATTTTCAGCTTCCAGTGCGCAGACCACCTACAGCTTGGGAGACCTTTGCTAAAACAAAAGGTTTGTTATCCAATCTAAAGCTCCATAAATTGCAGAATCTAGTTGAATCATCATCCCTGTAATAAAACTAAATATAGTTGAATGCTTTGTTTTTAGAATGCGGATCTTTCTTAGAGACTACTTGATATGCTAAATGTGAAGATTTTTTTGATTATTGCAGGTATTAAGAACCGCAAGAAAGACAAGGTTGTCTATGATGAACAGACTCATTCATGGAAGCGTCGCCATGGTTATGATCGTGTGAATGATGATAAAGATGTTCCCATCATCGAGGCCAAGATGACCGATGGTACGTTATATATCTTAAGTTATCTAGTATATGCAAGACTCAATATTTTTTGGTGAACATCTCGTACTAAATAGAAATAGTTTTAGGCGATGGTTTAGTGTATTTTGCTTGCAAGATGTTGTTGGAGTAGTGCGATATGGCGATTAGCTGTCAGATACAGTAAAATTAAAGAAAACTAGAATAAAATGTTGGATGCAATGGAACTGAGTAGCTGGAATCTTTGCATTTGAATGAATAATGGAATGATATATGAAAAATCTTCCTGACAGATGACACAGCCTTACCATATCCAGGAATTCCATAATCAAGAGTAAGATGGGTGCCCTAAATTTGTACATGTTACTGCACTGACCACCTACTTAACAACTACAAATTCTAGGTCAATCGTTTCAGGATTCTAAGTTTAAGTAATTAGACTTTAAGGCCCTTATCAGCACTTGCTTTTTGAAGTGTATTGGTAATTGGTCTGGTTCTTAACAGATCATCTCAGTATATTGTCAACTCACTGATGAAACCAAAACAAAAAGCTGATTATGAACTCTGAGTCATTATAAGAACTTGTTGGTGGTTCTTCGAAATATTAGGTAATGTTATTTAGTCATTCTGAGAACTTGTTGCTTGATTAGTGACTGAACTTTTTGTATTAGAAATTTGTTGAAATCTAGGACTGGATAAATAGGCATCAGCAAGTTCTAGCTTATAAGCTAATTTGTTGGGAAAATGAATACTCGTGGTTTCGACATGAATACTCGTGGATTCATGATGGGTGCTGTCATCATGTATAGAGAGTTATTCCGTTGTTTCTTCATTTACAGTTCCGCCGTTTCTTTTGGTGAAAAATGAATCTGCTGCTTTCGGTGTATATCATATACCACTATTGAAGTGCACTTGGATTTACAATTGCTGTCATATTTGTGCTGACTGGAGCATTTAAATTGTATATGAATAAAGTTTATATCACCGTGCTTAACGTGGAAAGTCAATTGGTGCTGATTGACACATACTATAATGGTCTAATAAATCATGTAAGCCTTTTGTCATCAATTCTAAGTATTCTGGCAGTCAATGCAGGTGTTTTTTTGGTTACCATAAGTGAATAAAATGTTAGGACCAACGTTATTTCAGCTGTAGGACAAATTTAACTTTTCTGACACTACCCGTATACTGAGTAGTGATATGAACTAAGCGAAGAAGTGTTTGATTCTAATCTATCTAGCATCTAATAGTAATTGGTTTTCGTGAACTGTTCAAAAGAGTTTTGAAAGTTGATAGATTTTAGAAGTTTGGCTAATGGTGTTCTATATCTTGGTCTTTTTGCAGAGCCAGGAGAGGATCCTTTTGCCAAGAGACAAACAGAAAAGAAGCAGCGTGTTGAAAAGAATGAGAAGAACCGGTTACGGAATCTGAAGCAAGCTGCGAAAGTTGGTGCTCTGCCAAGGTATGACATAGTTGACATAAGTTTGTCTTTAAAAACATTAACTTGTATGTTGGGTATCTACTGGATTGTCATAGAATTAGTAATGCTCGAATTAAAAAAAAAAAAGAATCAGCACCAAATGTTAACACGTGGATCAAAAAGACATGCGATTGGCTCCAAATATCTGAAAATTATCCAAGTTATTCACATGGTGTGATTTTCCTGGCTGAATTTAATATGGATCAACAAACTGAATTCCAGAGATACCATTATTTCCTTATCACTATCCACAATATCTGACGAAGATTTTTGCAGCCATGTTCAACTTTCAGCAACATCATTACCTATTACAGGAACTCAATCTGTACAAAAGAAAGTTGGTAAGCATGAGCTAGAAAGTGTCGCGGGTATGGCAGCAACTTCAACCGCTAGTGGAGGAAAGTTTGACAAAAAGCTACCAGGAGAAAAACCCCCAAAGCATCCTGGCAAGTTCCGAAAGGTATGTATATCTGCAAACTGAACGGTTTCGTTCAACTATATTTTTCTCTGTTCTTTTGCCTTCTGGTAATGAACTTATGAACGGTCACATGTTGCTGAATTGCTTGTCTTCCATTGTCTCTATTGTTTAGTTTCTCCCCGTTGCTGAAGGAAAAGGAATGGGCTCTTTGGAGAGGGAGCAGACTGATAAAGTTCTCAACAAGCTCTTTTCCAAGCACTCTCATGAAATATTTGATGTGAACAAGGTAAGCTGACTGTTGACCAATCTTTGATTTACTTTAGGCATTGGGCTCATCATTTAATCATGCATAATATCAACTCACTGGTGATATCTACTTTTCAATAGGCTGTCAACATGTACAACGATAAGAATGAGAAGAAAAAGAGGAGTAAGAAGCAGGATGGGAAAGCATCACCATATGCAAACAAGTTAAAGCCAGCATCAGGGAAATCGTTTAAGAAATCATCGCCATCAAGTGGATCATCTAAAAAATCACCAGGTAAAGGATCGTCTAAAAAATCATCGTTCAAGAAATCTTCTTCAAAAGGTTCATCGAAATAAATCTGAAGCTTTTTATTAACAACAATGAAATGTAATACTATGAGTATGAGAGGTGAAATGTGTGTCAAAAGCATAATTTATCGTATGAGTATGTTTAACGTTCTTTTTTCATTAGCTGGTTGTATCTTTTTGGTAGAAGTTCTTTTTATAAATACTTTGGAAGAGTGCATCTGGCTTTCTTATGGATCCCTTTTTGCGAAAATTTTGTATTTCAGAACATAATTGTTTCAACAGAAGTAATTTCATTGAGAAATTCTCTTTCCTTGCTTTGAGTTCGAAGATAGATTCTTCACCGCTTTGAAACTCATCTTTCCCTAATGGATAGATATGCTAACAATTTTTCATTATCTAGGTGTTTTCCATCGAAAATTGATCCACAAAATTTGTTAAAGAGGTTCTTTTAGCCTTAAAATGGTATCCAGTGTCTAGATGCATGTTTCTGTTATTTAGGCCAGTCATATAGATCACAACAGAGTTCGTAATATGCGCTTTTGTTTTGCGAGTAACTTCCGAGGCCAAGTAATTAACATGGCCTTTTGGCGTGCAACATTGTGATTAAGTGATGCCAAGGGGGAGTGGGGGACCATCACAAAGTTCGCCCATCCCGCTTTGCATGGGTCCACATCAAGTAACCCTTCTCATTGCTAGTAAATTGTTTGGGATTAAGGTGTCCAGGAAAGCAAATGCATGTACGACGATGATGGTGTGTGTATGTTGACGGTATTGGCGGACTCAAAATGGTGCTGATTCAAAAACACAACTTGTTGATAATCTATATTGTGATTCAAGATTATCATTCGAAAATAGCCTGGAACAATGATATGTGTCATTGATGTTATTTGAGAATGTTTCTAATTGATTTAGAGAGAAATATATAACTATTCAAGTAAGAGTTCCGCATAAATCATCTCGAGAAATTACCACCAAGGCTCCACTTGATTTAATTCATATGGATCTCTTTGGACCCATTCAACAACCTACTGTTGGAGGGAAGAAATATGCTTTAGTAATGGTTGATGATTACACCAGATTTACTTGGTGGCGTTCTTGGCACACAAGAATGATACCCTAAGTGAGTTCAAGATTATTGTTAATAGAATCCAGAATGAACAAGTTTGCAGACTAAAGAAAATGAGGAGCGATCAGGGAACTAAATTCAAGGATACTAAAGTGTTCGAATTCAACAATATTCACCACCCATAACTCCACAAGCCAAAGGAGTTGCAGAAAGGAGAAATAGAAGTATACAGGAAATGGACAGAGTAATGCTCCACAACAAAAACTTACTTCCAAAGTTTGGGGAGAAGCTGTCTTTACAACATGCTACTTGATCAATCGTGTGTATTTGCGCTCACGAACCCTAAATACTCCTTATGAGTTATGGTACAGTAAGAAACCTAACTTACACCATCTTCGTGTGTTTGGAAGTAAGTGCTACATTCTTAAGGATAGAGAATAGAGAGGGAAATTTGACTCAAAAAGCGATGAAGGTATTTTCCTTGGCTATGCATCTGACAGTCGTGGTTTTAGAGTATACGATCTCAAAACTCATGTTACGATGAAATCGACAAATGTTATCATTGACGACTTGAAAGAATTTCGTCATGATGACTCTCCTGCCGAGTTACCTCATTTGGAAACAACTGAGAAAGTCAAAAAACTTCCAAAGTCGGTGAAAGTTGTACCAACGGTTACAAATCCTGATATTTCTGGTGACAAGACGTATGTGAACTCGTACCTTGTCCCTATAACATTAATATTGTTGGTACAAATGGATATATAAGAACAAGTCAGATGAATTCAGTACAATGGTCCGAAACAAAGCAAGACTTTTCGCTCAAGGATATTCACGGATTGTAGGTATACATTTTCTCATTAAAAACCAAAAATTTCATTCCCATCCGATGCTCTTCCAGTTGACAAATATTTTGGAACTTATAGATCATAATACCACAAATTTGTGTTGGAATATTAGTGGTTCTCACATCCACTAATTTTGCCAAACCGAAATCCCCAACAACATCACTAAATCTTCATTTATAAATACATTAGCAGTCTTTACATCACAGTGAATAATCTTAAGGTTGCAACCTGATGTAGGTACTCAAGTCTACGAGCTTCCTTAAGAGTGGCATCACTTATTTTCTCTTAGGACAGTCTAATCCCGGTTCCTAGGATTTCACCTTTCTTAAGCGATAAGCGACACTAAGATTTTTCACAAAAAGATAAACCAAATGATGTTCAGATGGTATCGTACAAAAGCCGATCAAACATAAAATATTTCTGTGAACTGCTACGCTTACAGTCTCAACCTCACGGAAGAAAGTTCGCTCCACACTAGGATTCTATTATCAGTCAATTGTTTGACAATAATTTTCGTGTTATCTGCAAGCATCGCTTTGTACAACTTTCTGCAACCCGTGCAAGAATATTTTTCTCGTTGAGTTATAGTTCTCGCCATGCAAATTGTTTTCACTACGCAAGTACAATTATTCGACAAACTTTACTTGTAACATCTACAAAAACTTCACTCCATCTTTATTCCCACTTTTCCATAAAAAGAATACAATAATTCCGAAGATAAGTATCAAACCTCCTATACATTTTTCGATTATAACTCCAAGGTTAATTCATTGCTAGAAGAGGCACATAAATGGGGAAAATTCCACTGGAGTGTAAGTTATTCAGGTAAAGTTATATCTGGGAACTTTAAACAAACGATCTAGGTATTTGACCAGTTAGACCGTTGAAAGCCATTTGCAAATATGGTCAGAAGGCCTGCAATTGACTCAGGAATACTTCCAGTAAGATTGTTTAACTCAACACCAAGAATTTCAGTTTCTTTAGAGTTTCAAGAGAAGATGATGATGTTGATAGAGTTACGCTTTGCGAATCGGCGATTGACTCAATCCTTTTTTCATCTTTCTTCTTTGAATTCAACGTACAACATCTTTAATCAAGGTGATTTCTTAACTACAATCTTCAATGATTGGCGTTTAATTTCTTCTTCAGGTACTCATAGTGCGTATTAATTAGGGTATTTCATCATAATTTTGATGGAAAATAATATGAATCTAGAAATGTGTTCATCTATAGTAGGTCTAATTAATTCTTCTGAATAAAATCCATCGATTAATATTGTCATTGATACTGATAATCGGTGTGCTTCTTGGAGATTTTCACTTATTGGTCATCTTGATTTACTTCGAATAAAATTTTCTGATGCTGTTTTGAATATGAAAAATCAGTGGAACTTGGTTGGTCAATGCAAAATGATTCCATTAGGGAAAAGTTTTTTTACTATCAAACTGGATAATGAGCGTGATAAAAACTATATCAGAGCTGGTAAATGGGAAGTTCTTAATCAAATTTTATGGATTCAAAATTTGATTCCCAATTTTCGTCCAAAAAATCATAGAACCTCGTCTGTAACGATTTGGGTTCATTTTCATGGTCTTAGTTTGGAGTATTGGGATGGAAAAATACTTTTCACTATCAACAAAGCATTAGGTGATCCAATAAAAGTTGATGAAGCTACACTGAATTGTGAGAGTGCTTATTATGCAAGAATGTTGATTAATATTGATTTAGCGAAAAAGATTCCAAGTAAACTATGGATTTTGGAGAATTTATGCAAGGTGTAATATTAACTAAGCCATCTAAGTTATGCAATAGTTACAAAATAGTTGGTCATCTGCAAGCTGAATGCAGGGAAAATGATTCACCAAAGGAAACTAGCAGTTAACAAGTAAATGGCAGTTCTCCAAAGTCTGTTTTGAATGTAGTACCATCAATAGTTAGAGAGAGAATTGATATTTGTGAAGCTCCAAAGGGAGCTAGCAGTCAACAAACAAATGGCAGTTCTCCGAAATCTGTTTTGAATACAGCACCATCAATTATTAGAGGGAAATTTGATATTTGTGAAACCCCTATTACTCAAATTCACCTGCCAACAAAAACAATTCAACAGACAAGGGATACAATTATAATTATTTCTGGAATATTTGGTTCTTTACACAATGAGAATGATGAAGTAAATTTGGAATTGGCTTTACTCTGTCGTTGGATGCAGTCTGCCAAAATCCTTTGATAGCATATGGAATAGTGCAAAAAATAAAAGTCCTCTGATCAAAGAAGCCTGGATCACAACTGCTTGTTCAGTCACTAAAGAGTTATGATTCTAAAAAAACAAAAGACTGATTGAGGAAACCAAACCAAATAGCAGTTTAAAAGAAGAATCATTAAGATGCTTCCAGAATGAAAGCCAATCAGTGAAATCGGAATTATGACCTTCAGTTAATTACATTTTTCAATCTGGGTCATAGGCAGAGTAAATTTCAATGCTTTAAAAGTTGCTACTAGATTTCTCCTCAAATTAGATATACTATTTTTTGTTGTGATGGGGCCTCTTTTGGTAATCCTGGTGATGCTGGATTTGGTGTGGTGGTTAGAAATCATTTGTGTCAATAGTTGGTGCTTTAGCTGGTGGAATTGGCATACCAACAAACTATTGCATAAATATATGTTGTAGTGTGTGCAGCAGAGCTAGCAGGAGAATGAAATATGCAACATATCATCATAAGCCCTGAATCCAAAACAGTAATCACTGATTCATAAGAATGAGATGGTTAAAAGCAGTAAAGAAAATCTCTTCAATACAGTTCAATCATTGTTTCAGAGTAGTAAACTTCTTAGCTGATACTGAAGCAAATAAGGGTGCTAGGTTAACTACAGGGAAAAGACAACTGTTTATGTTCAGACCAAATTTCCTCCCAAGGATTGAAATGCCCGAGGTTGAATATTACAGGTTCTGTTAATTGAGAAATCAATACTAGGGTTGGGTGTGTGAAGCAATTTCAAGTTGAGTTAAAAATCGTCTTCTGTTTGATGTAATTTTGGGTCTATGTAGCTGGCTCTTCTTTTTATTATCTGTTTAATTTTGGGCCAATGTAGTTGGATCTTCCTAATATCTCTTTTTTTTTTAAATAGTTGTAATCCCAAGAAAAAAAAAAAAAAAAATGATATTTCTCAAGTCAAGTAGGTATTTTTTAAGTCCAAGTTTGTTAGGCTTAATAAGTTTCCAAACTCACATAGTATTTCTCCATTTATGTTGTTTCCTTGATGTAAGGATAGAGAAGGTTTCCAAATCTCCCTTTTTAGTTGAAAATGACAGTTGAAAATGCGGGGGTCTAACAACTACACCCAATAATTCGTTTGGCAATCTGAGAGGACTTACTCCAATACACTTTCTAGAGAATCAACTAGACAGTCAGACTCAATCTAGAGTAAAGTATATCAAAGAGTTTAATATCTCAGTTTCACAATGTAATCAACAAATCAAACAGATAGAAATCCGTGAGCCTGATTATTATGTGAACCAACTTGAACGGTACCAAAGACCAATGTTCAAGTGTCAATCAATGTAAATCAACAACCAAAGGTTGGATATTCTAATTGATTGATCTTAACGCACAACATGTGATATTTCAATTATATAACAAAATATAATGCGGAAAAGAAATAACACAAACACACCAGAATTTTGTTAACGAGGAAACCGCAAATGCGAGAAAAACCCAGGACCTAGTCCAGTTGAACACCACATTTGTATTAAGCCGTCACAGACTCTAGCCTACTACCAATTAACTTCGGTCTGGATGTAGTTGAACCCTAATCAATCTCATACTGATTCAAGGTACAGTTGCGTTCCTTACGTCTCTGATCCCAGCAGGATACTACGCACTTGATTCCCCTTAGTTGATCTGACCCACAACCAAGAGTTGCTACGACCCAAAGTCGAAGACTTGATAAACAAATTTATCTCACACAGAAAAGTCTATAGGATTGAATAAATCTGTCTCCCACATAAATACCCAAGAGTTTTTGTTCCGTCTTTTGATAAATCAAGGTGAACATGAACTAATTAATAAACTGGTCTTATACTCCCGAAGAACAGCCTACTATTATCAATCACCTCGCAATAGTCTTAATCGACTAGCGAAACAAGATATTGTGGAATCACAAACGATGAGACGAAGATGTTTGTGATTACTTTTATCTTTCCTATCGGAGAAATTAATCCCGAGTCAATTATTTCAATTGTACTCAATACGATAGAATTGGGAAATATCATAACACGTAACTACAAGAGTATAGTTGGGTCTGGCTTCACATTCCCAATGAAGTCTCTGAAGTCGTTAACCTACAGGGTCTTGGTAGAAACCTAAGGTTAAAGGAGAATCGACTCTAGTTATGCAACTAGTAACACACATGAGGTGTAGGGATTAGCTTTCCCAGTTGCTAGAGTTCTCCTTTATATAGTTTTCAAATCAGGGTTTGCAATCCAAGTTACCTTGGTAACAAAGCATTCAATATTCACCGTTAGATGAAAAACCTGATTCAACCAAGCTAATATCTTTCAACCGTTAGATCGAACATTGCTTGTTACACACAAATGAAATGTACCCTCATTTAGGTTTATGTAACCGTACCTAAACGTGTACACCATGTTGGTTCACAAATAGTTAACCAAGATTAGCCATATGATTGCTCTCATATCAACCTTATTCATCTTAACCATAACTAGTTCAAATGACTCAAATGAAACTAGTTAAAGAACCGTTCAATTGCTGTATTCTCATAAAATTATACAAGAACACAATTGAAGCAAAATCGGTTTGATTCACTCGAATCAACACATGATTTAGCCACGGTTTCCAAAGATTGCATTCCTTATTTTATAAATATTTAGGTTCTAACTGGTTGAGTTGGTTTTTTATTTCCAAACTCAGCGGAAATTCACGGACGTGAACGCTAGTACGCATACTTTGTTCTGGTTGAGTTGGTTTTTTATTTCCAAAGACAGTCTCCATCATCCATTTAGTAGACACACATCCAAGTATGTATACATTAGGTTCCGTTTTGGACTTATACACAAATGCGCGAACACACTATATGCTTATATCCAAAGATGGTTACATGATTCTAGGTTCTTTATTTCAATCATTGAAACATTCTTAGAGGATGACAATAGCCGTTTTCACACACTATTAGCATCAAAGCAATTTTCAAGATGTTGAAATAATCATTATCGAAACATTCCAAGTCTACACCAAATGATTGTATCACACAAACCATGTAAGATGTCTAAGGCATCTTATTAAATTAGATGTCTAAGGCATTAAATTAGACATGTATAAGGCATTTGATAGAATAGAATGTCATTTTCTTTTGAGTACTTTAAGAAATCTAGGATTCTGTGATGAGTTTTGTATGATGATTGAGCAATGTATTAATACTGTCTCTATATCTATTCTTCTGAATGGTTCACCAGGTGGAATTTTTTATCCTCAAAGAGGGCTCAGGCAAGGAGATCCTCTATCTCCTTACCTGTTTATCCTTTGTATGGAATCCCGTTCCAGAGCTTTGCATGAAGCTGAGCATAAGCAGTTGATTCATGGTATTAAAATTAATGATTATTGTCCTCCAGTCTCTCACTTGTTTTTTGCAGATGACTGTTTGATTTTTACAAAAGCAAATAGTAAGGAAGCAAGAAATCTTGTGAGTATCATGGAGCAATTTAGCATGTACTCAGGTCAGTTTATCAATTATCAAAAGTCTGGTATTGCTTTTAGTAAAGGTGTCCCTAATAATGTTAAAAATGAAATTTCTAATATCCTTAGTATTAAGAAACTAGCTTTGAATGATAAATATTTGGGAGTGCCCTTACTTTTACAGGAAAAACAAAACTCAGTCTTTCACTGCTATTTGGGAGTGCCCTTACTTTTACAGAAAAATAGATGGATACCTTCAATATCCACCTGTGTGAACAGTCAGTATAGGTCTAGCAATATGATTATTGTTTCTTAACTTATTGATATAGACACTAAGTCTTGGAATCTGCAAATCTTGAATGCCATCTTTGATCATGACACTGTGAATGCTATTACTAGTATTAGGATTCCTTTTGATGGTAAAGATTGTCTGAGATGGCAACCTAGTGCTAATGGTGTTTTTACTGTAAAATCAGCCTATAGAGCTATTCTGGATAGTAGAAATCAAGAAATTGGGTTTACTAACACAATCCCTATTTCCTGGAAATAGTTTTGGAAAACTAGGCTTCCTAGTAAGATCTTACACTTCCTCTGGAAGTGTCTTCATGATTGTCTTCCTCTAAGAGACAAATTATCTAAGCACTGTTCCAATATAGTTTGTCTTTGTCCTTTGTGTAACAACCATACTGAAAATATGCAACACATTTTCCTTGACTGCAATTTCTCTAGAACAGTATGGAATGCTATTGATCCTGTCATGACAATTGTTATTTTTAATGTGAATATTCATAACTGGTTGTGTTCTTTGTTCCACAATAACAATCAACAGGTGCAGAATGAACAAGTCCTTAAATGGATGGGTTTCATATTATGGCATATATGGAAAGGCAGATGTCGAAAAGTATTTGGAAATCAACAACAAAATCTTAATCAACTTGTGCTTATGATTAAAACTGATTTCTCTGAATGGAATGCTAGTTTACCTACTATTGTCAGAAATACTAATAAATCTGATGCGCATGTCACTAGAACTTGGCAGAAACCTGACAGTCCCTATATAAAAATTAATTGGGATGCTGCTTTTGATGAAATTACAAAAGTAATGGGCCTTGGACTGATATGTAGAAATTTTGCTGGTGACTCAGATGGAGCTAGATGCTGCAAAGACAAAGCCTTAGACCCTGAACAAGCGGAGGCCAAAGCTATGCTGGAAGCTGCATTACGGGCCAAGAGAAAAGGACACAGGAATGTGCATCTGGAAGGAGATTGTTTAAATATTATTAATGCTTTGAATGGAGGTCTAGAGTCAATAAAATGGACCACAAGAAACTTAGTTATTGATTGTGGCAGTGTTTTGAATTCTTTTGATAGTTGGAAATGCACACATGTGCATAGAGATGTGAACCATGTTGCCCATACATTGGCAAAACATGGTAAAAACATTATGTCTGAAGTAAAATAGCTAAGTCATCTCCCTAGCTGGGTGATACAATGTATCCAGAGGGATGAACTCATGTAATTATTCATCTCTTTAATCTAAAATTTTCGTATTAAAAAAAAAAAATGTGGAGTGTAAGGAGTGCGCAGTGTGTTCATTTGCTTTCTCTCTTTTAGATTCTTTCCAACATAACCATACATTATCTTCAGCATCTAAATCACTGCTAGTAGAAGCATAACGAACACCTGAGGGCAGTAAGGGGAGTAAGGATCTATGGGCGACAGAAAGCCTAAATTTCTTCCAGGCAAAATCTCGTGAATTTATTCACGATTCTTCTTCTACTCTTGCTCTTTCCAATCCCCTTGTTTTGACCTTTCGAATGATGCCAGTTCCACCTACAACACTTCACAATCTCGCGACTGTCACGACGGTTATTAGCAGTTATTACCATGCCCAGACCTCGACGTACCTGTGCTTCATCTTCAACCCCTACTGCGTCCCCTATCTCGCCTGAACCTGCTTGCAACATTCCTATAACACAATCTTCGCCTTGCCAGGGTGATCGCGTTCATTGCCCTTTTCGTAATTTCGATGATTGTAATAATGGTGTCAATGGCAGAGGGTATGTACGTAGTTTTTTCCAAAAGCATCTTCAAGATCGACGCTTTCCTTCTGAAGTAGCCAAACAAAACTGTAGGGCAAGGTTGAGCAGCGACAGGAACATTTACACTTCTTGGGAACAAATATTACAACAACTGCATTGTTGGCTTTGCAGCCATTGTATGGTCCTGCATGCATGGAAGAAACCCTGCAAGCACAACAACATTGTTATTCCAGGGCCATTAAATGGAGGGCATGTCGAATTTCTAATATCTGACATTGCCAAACCACTAGCAGTTGTCACTGAAACACCATCCTCCAGTATCGAGAATACTTCAATCTCCATCTCCTTGGATTTGCTCAACGAAGTTTTTCAACGGCAATTCACCACCACCGTAAGTATTCCTCCACCCTGCAGGTTGAATTTCTCAAGAACATTAAAATCCTGTTTAGATGTTGTTGTTCGAAACCCAAGGGAAATGTCTTCTTGGATAAAGTTATTACTCCTCCCTACATGCACTCTCACCCTGTACAAGCCTAAGAACTCTTCGGAAGAACGATCTGGCAACAAGAAAAAGTTGCAAGTCGCTTCCATTAATCAGGCCTTGCTGGAATTCAAAGAACCAAATGGCTGCCTTACCCGGATTAACAAACTCTTAGCGCAGCCTAAGTGCACACGGATGAGTAAACCGAAAAAGAAGACATCCCAGGATTGTTCAAACCTGGAAGGTTGCAAGAAGAAAATGTCTTACGGACATTACTCTGATGTTGTCAGTGTGTTATCTTCTAATGGTGTCGCCCCCAGTGACGAGTCCACTTTGTCTGAACTGCAACAAAAACATCCCTCGGCCCCTCCACCCTCCATCCCGGTTGAGCCTATTCAGTGTGACGCTATCAGTGTAGACACAACATCAGTTCTTAAGGCTATAAAGAGCTTCCCCAAAGGCACGTCCTGTGGGAGAGATGGCTTGAGAGCTCAACATCTTATCGATGCAATGAGTGGTGCCGCCAGCACAGTCGCAGATGAACTACTTTCTTCTTTAGCCAAGGTAGTTAACCTTTGGTTAGCAGGACGTTGCCCCTCTGCACTTGGTGAATATATCGCGAGTGCTACACTCACTCCACTGCAGAAACCAGGTGGTGGTTTACGCCCCATTGCAGTGGGCACTATTTGGAGACGATTAGTATCCAAGCTTGCCGCTACTTGCGTTGGGAAGGAAATGGCGTTATACCTTGGCGATTATCAATTTGGCGTAGGTGTGCCTTGCGGCGGTGAAAGTATACTTCATTCCGTTAACAGACTAATGGAATTGAAAGGTGATAGGAGTGATATGTCAATGCTACTAATTGATTTCTCCAACGCTTTTAACATGGTTGACAGAACTGCGTTACTTCGTGAACTCAGATTACAATGCCCGGCAATTTCATACTGGGTAGAATTCTGCTATGCTCGTCCCGCCAGGCTGTACTACAATGATGTTATCCTCTCCTCTGCCCAAGGTGTGCAACAAGGTGACCCACTTGGTCCCTTACTCTTTGCACTCACTTTACATCCCCTCGTCAAGAAGATTGCTTCTCAATGCAGCCTCGACCTGCAAGCCTGGTACTTAGATGACGGTACGTTAATTGGCGACACCATGGAAGTTTCTAAAGCGCTACACATCATCCAGAGTGAAGGAATCTCTAGAGGTCTCCATCTTAACATTAACAAAACTGATTTGTTCTGGCCAAAGGCAGACCCAAGAAGTCTTGATGTTGATATTTTCCCATATAATATTGGTCGACCCTCGCTAGGGGTCAAGTTACTCGGTGGTCCGGTAAGCCTTAACCTTCAGTTTTGTAAGGACATAGTTATGCAACGTGTGGACAAATCACTTCAACTTATGGCAGCAGTCAAGAAACTTAAAGACCCCCAATGCGAACTATTGCTGCTACGCAATTGTCCTGGCGTCTCTAAGTTGTATTTCACCATGCGGACAACAAATCCTTTAGCCCTGGAGGAAGCTAAATCACACTATGATGAGCACCTGTTCCAGTACCTGCGACAGTTAGTTACAGCAGACGGCGCTGGCTTTGGACCTCTACAATATCGCCTTGCCACCTTGCCACTCAGAGACGGCGGTCTTGGTATATACACTATGTCCGATACTTCTAACTACTGTTATTTAGCCTCCCAGATTCAGACACAGCCAGTTCAGCGTATCATCTTACACTCCAACACGTCAGTTGGACCAAGCCCCATATGCCAGCAGGCCATACAACAATTCACTCAGGTTAGTGGCGTTTCATCTTCTTTGCTTAGCTTTGACAGCACTGCCCCTCTTCCCATGCATTCAATGCATTCACTGGCAGTACTGTACTTCAACGAAGTGAAGAAGCATCTACCCACCAAGTTTAACCTATCTGCACGTGATAGTATTTTGTGGCAAAGCAACCAATTGAAACATGCCCAAGACTATTTGCTTTCCATTCCAATCAGTGGGCTGAACCAAACAATGGGACCTAGACAGTTTCGTTGTGTTTTGAGCTATCGTCTGGGTATTCCCCACTTCCCTGAAGGCAGTCGTTGTACTAGCTGCAATATAGATATGGACATATACGACGACCATGCACTACACTGCGCCAGTGAAGTCGGACTGAAATTCAGGCATGATCTAGCCCGAGATATATGTGTGGACATATGCTTTCGTGCTGGTGTCTCAGCAAGAAAAGAAGTATCACTCGGATTTAGTGCTGATGGGAACCATACCTTGCTTCCGGCTGACTTGTTGGTGTACAATTGGGAAAATGGGAAGGATACATGCATGGATGTCACAGTGGTCTCTCCCTTTACAAGTGATATACGGTCCTTCGTCCCAGGTCAGGCCATTACTAAAGTTGTTCTTCGCAAATGCAACAAATACTTGGCTACTTGCGAATCCCATGGATACGGTTTTGGCGTTCTCGCTTTCACCACCTTAGGAGAATTAGGCGCAGATACAGTGTGTTTCTTGAAGCGGCTCAAGAACTGCCTGGCAAACAATGACGCAGATTGTGGCACAAGCAAATTTTTATTTCATAGAATAGGTATGGCAATCCAAAAAGGTGTTGGTGCCCAGCTAGTAGCTCGGCTGCCAACTAACTCTTTGTAAAAACATTTATGTTTATTTTTAATAATTGCCTCTGATGGCCTTTTATTATACTATTTTTTTTTATTAAAAAAAAAAAAACATGTAAGATGATACTCGGCAATTTTCACATGATATAAGATGAACTTGGTCGAAGCGAAAGCTTGCCAACACATATTTCGAGAAATATGTAAGCTAGATAAACTCAACTCGAAATCTCAAATGTGTATATAGAAAACTATATCGTAACACGACTTATTTCTCAATATAGGAGATAGAGTAGAAATAGACTTTCCAAGTGACAGATGAGTTTAAGTCTCCACATATCTTTTGTCGATGAAGTTCCACAAACTCCCCTTAGTAGTTATTCGTCTTCAAATGATGAACGCCGTGAAAACTAAGCTCGATTACACTATCTATGTCCTAGTCCGAGACATCTATAAATAGGCTAGAAATCAAGACTTATAGTTTTGATCACTTACATTGACAAACATGCTTGAGATAGAAACGCATGCGAGTTTGACCGAGCAGTGCTCTAACAATGTTAATTATGGGTGGCCGGGTCCGAATGAACTCTGGACCAAATGCATGCATCAACTAAAAGTATATCCCAATCTTCAATTTGAGAAGGAGTCACATTCAATGATTCTATCAAGGCACACAATGCCTCCCCTTGATCATCAGATACCACTGAAGAAAATAATGAAGCCAATACTACAAGAAATCTAATGTTTTTATGTATATGAAACTAGTAATTAGTGTTTGCACACACAACCTTTATGTCTTTATCCGCATTCTTATATATTATTGTAATATTTATCACTAAATGTAAGGATATGTAAGATATTCCACCAAGAAACACTCCGCTTTATACTATCATATGAATATTTATCTATATAATATAAAGAAAAAATCATTTCAAGATCTTCGTTTCTTGGTTTTAGAGAAAATACTTAGCATTTCAAATTGAAATTTGTTTTTTATATGAATTATTTTGAATTAGAGAATTTCTTTCTTATAAATGCTTAGAAAAATGGCTAAATTCATAATAATATTCGAATAGAGTCGTATTGTACTTGAAAAATTATAGGATGTTTAAATACAAAAACGAAGTTCATATAATGACATATTGATATTTCAATACATGAGATATATTTTGAGAACATTAAATGTTTTTTGTAATACTTATAGAGTAAAACACAAAAGAAGCAAATATATTTGATGGTAAAAACAAATATTATATGCAAAAAAGTTATTCATATATAAATATTCAAACGCAAGAAATTACGAATTTCGCATATGTAAATCAAATACTTTATGAAAATGTGGGTAACTATTAATTAAAAGAATTTTAACACGTAAACAAGAACTTATAATTTTTAATGGGTAAACGCCTCTTATTTCGATGTTGTTTAAGTATAAGAATAAAAATATTTTTTACGCTTCTTTGTCACAAAACCTGGAAACTCCAATGAGTTGTTAGAGGATTTAAACTCTAGTTACCGAAAATTGGAGGCAATTTATTGTAAATCTGCAAAATCAAAAACTTATTGTATTAAATTCTAAAAGATAATCCCGACGAAGCTTTGGTGCTTCAAATTATTACAAAGGAAACAAGGTGGGCTAAGAAAACAACGCGATGGGCACATCCTAGTTGTTTAAATCTTAGGGGAGAAAACACATTGCAGATTTAGATCTTCTTAAGGATGAAGATAGAAAAAAATGCAATTATCAATGTATGATGAGGAGAAATCAGAGGTTATAAGTAGAGGATGTTTCTCAATTGCCGCATCTGATAATACTTTTAAAGATCCCAAATTCACTGATGAGGAAGAACTTTTTTTTAACAACCAAGGGAAGCTAGTTCTTAAAGACATGTTTAAGGAAAAGGGTAATTCACTCCCTGAATTGAAAGGTACCCTTCTGGTTTTGTAATTTTTGTCCAAAGCCTTTGCATATTTATTTTGTGTCAAAAGTCTTTGTATATTCAAATTCATCGACGCAAGAGTAAATATTAACATATATTTACATTCTTATTAAAAAATGCAACATGCTAATAATTAAAATAAAGATAAATGCAATATTGACAGTTATAGTGAAACCAAGGATACAACACATTCATTTATGTTTGTTATTGCATGATTATATAGTTATTTGACTCTCAATTTCCCGTGTGTTTATAGTTTGGATTGTTTGAAAAGTGTATACATTGTTGTGCATAATGTTGACAGAAATAGAGACCTATCATCTTGGAAATTTGGCAAGAAATTCAAAAATTTGGAAATAAGCATATAAGAGCCCAGGGTACTTTTTAAACTTACAATGAGCCTGCAAACCTATTACATGAATATTTTAGTATTTTTAGGTAGTCATATCTTTAAAAAGTAAATTTTTTTTACCTATTCAGTCTTACAAATGATGCGGATACGTTTGTTTCAGATTTGTTGCAGTATACTAATATAATTATAATTGTAGCTATATTATTAATTTTTGACGATGTCATTGATATATTAGATTCTTGTTTCATGCAACATCTATTTCATGCTTTAAAAAGTCAATGTGTTAATAAGCATTGCCAGAAGCAGGAGTTGCTATTGTGTTTTACAGTAGCGTGTACATAAAACGAAATGACATTTCCAAAAACGATTTGTTCATTGATTAACCCAAAACGAAGAATTTCTAGCACAAGATGAATTTGGATGGGTCCGTTAATGGTCCATACATTGGATCCCTAGTGTTCTTTATATTAGATATTATGTCTTATGGAATGCTATATGGATTCCAAGCTGACTATGTTTTTATTTTTTCTTTGCTGTAACAACTGTGTCCTGCGGACTACAGTGCATAGTGGCGATCAAGATAGGAAATACGCTAGGCCGTGCTTTAGTTAATAATCTTAAAGGGAAGTTTGAGACCCTATCATGCCACAAGTTTAATAGTAATCTAATAAAAAAGATTCTGGCAGAATCCGACGATAAATATGTTATTCATATTGTCATTCAAGAGCTAATTATGTTTCTAACATGGCGACGCTTCTTCAAGATTCTTGTGGAAATCTTGTTATACAGAAAGCGTTGTCTGTCGCAAAGGTCAGGCGCCCTCTTCTTGGTTGTGATAAATGTAACTTTGTGCACTCAAATAACTTTTGTAGACAGATGTTCGCATTACAATAACATGGGATGATCTGTTGAGCAGTGAACATATATGAGAATTTGAAAAAATCCATATAAATTGTTAAGCTTTAGTTATCTAAAACTAAAAGAGTGTTTTCATAGTACGTATCTTAACTTGTTATAATAATCGACTTTAAAAAAATTCTTCTGTGTAACAAAATTTGGTGTAATAGCAAGAAACAAAGTAATAAATCTAACATATATACTAACCGCCATCGACTTTTGATTTTCTTGAATTTTGATTTTCATAGAGAAATGGGTATAGGTGGACTTGAGTCACGAGTAAAAAATTATATCGTTCTTTGAAGATTGCCTCAAAGTTCGAGTGACGATGAAAAACACGTCAATAGTAAAATAACGTTGTTTAATATTTATTTATTTTATATTATATTTTGGATATTCAATTATTCAGTCATATTGTATTGTTCATGTACCAAACTCCAACCTGTACCAGTATTGGGATCAAGTGTAAGTTCTGGACAAAAATACCAAATGACAAAAAATTTCAATTTTTTCTCAATAATTGTAAAACTGGAATGGTAAAAGAGATTAAAAAGTGTTGATACTTCGTCCTAGAAGAATGAGAAAGAAAAGAAAGTCGCGGAGTTTCACATTCACTGCAATCTCACCTGTAAAGTTGGGGCTGACTCTTATGACAGTGAAACTGTGAAGAGATTTTGAGATAAATCACATCTTCACAAAGGAAAAAATAAACCCTGCAACAAATGAAAAACCATATCTGATATGAATTTCATATTATTTATTTACAAACTAAAAGAGTTGTTTTGCGAGGAGACATTCTTCTGAAGGTTTATGATACTTGGTCTAAACACACATAGTTGTTATATACAAGGGTTGATCAATGACTCTTGCACATGGAAAATTAACACCACCTACTAAAAGTTTATCTCTAGCAAAGCAAAACAGAACTTATTTTTATGAGCAGGAGATTCGAACCTCTCATTTCAATTATAAAATTTCAAGTTCCAATTTTTTGACATTGCTAGGGGTACTAATGTGCTTCGGGATGTACCAAAGCCTTATCGGTGGATGTTTTTTAATATGAATTTTGGTACACCTCCAAACATATTGGTGCCCCATATTAGCAACCATGCATCATCTAGTTTAAGGCTTAGGTTATTCATGATGTTCTTAGCCTATTTAAAATATTTAATTAATCCACAAGATTTGTGTAATAGTATTACGGTTCAGTTGATTCGCAAGATTTGTCTAATAAAATTATTAAATGCGTACCTAGAAAGTTTGAATTCGATGAAGAGGGTTGCATTAGAAAGAAACCTATTTCAAGGGCTACTGGAATTTTGAAAGTGTTCCATAATAAAAAAAAAAGAAGAAGAGCTTTTTGGTATATATTTATATATATATATTCCAAATAACCCCAATATCAAAATATTTTTTATAACGGCTAATATATCCTTACTTAGTTTGGGTTAATGATTTTAATTAGTTTAGTTAATCAAGTGTAAGCATGTTTTGTTAGATTAATAAGATTTAATTAACCTAAGGTCAGTGGCTGAAATAGAGGTAGATTTAACGTAAATGTCACCTAGAATCCCTGAGTCGAAGAAATGTGTTGGAGCAATTGCTGAATTATGCCCACAAAACAAATACAACCAAAAACAAAATAGGGTTATGGCTGAGTCTCGGACTAGGTCGCTCTCTTTAATACGTTTCTCAGTTCTGCCTAAAAATTGTGCAAGCAGTTCATCGTTGTCGCGTCGTCCCGGGATAAAACAACCGAGTTCAATCTCTTGCACGATCACTCTTACAGGGTGAGAGGATATGAAACTTCTACACTTTTATTCTTGCTCAGAATCACTCCTTGACAAAAAATCAAGGATGATCACACATTTGTGTTTCTTTCTCCCAAAAAATTCATTTTCTTTAAAACTCAAGAGACATCAGACATAAAAGAAAAACTCTCTTACTAGAAAAAAAAGGTTTCAATCTTATTATTTTCTTCAAATTCTAATTTTTAATAGCCAAAGAAATAAATATGGGATTAAACGAAATACATTTTTAAGATGTTGATAATACAAAATAATTTTTTTCTTTACGAGAGATAATAATTGTCACATTATAACCATTTAAATGAGACACTATTTTTTGTAAATCAATAGTGCTTTTAAAACATATATTCTCAAATAAACTAATAGTTTATGAAAGTATGGAGAAACTAAGAGTTTCGCTCAAACGAGGGAGTTTGCTCAAATGAAGGAGTCTTCATGAGATGAGGGAAATAATAATATGATAAAATAAGGGATTGTAAGGTATGGGACCGGCCACAACTATGGCATGGCCGGCCGGCTAGGTGGCTCGGTCCCGTGACACTTTTCCTTATTTTCGTTTGATGAAAGCATGGAGAAACTAAAAGTTTCGCTCAAACGAGGGAGTTTTCTCAAATGAAGGAGTCTTCATGAGATGAAGGAAATAATAATTTAAAATAAAATAAAATAACGGAAGAGGGGGAACGGCCACGGCGGCATGACCGGCCGGCGATATGGGCCCGGTCCCACGCCTCTTGTTTATTTTATTTTATTTTATTTTCCTTCATAAGTTCCCTATTCGTTCATATTTTTGAATGCTCGTTCGTGCGTTCGGGTGATTGTTCGTGCATTATTTTCAAGTACACTTGCACCATTCTCTCAGGGCTTACTCGGTGGTGGCCTAGATGCCCGGACAATGAAATTTTATTACTAATTCATGGAATTCAGTCGGGAATAATCCATGAAACAGAGTAATAAAATAGATTGATTATATATTACTAATTCATGGAATTCAGTCGTTAATAAGCCATGAAACAGAGTAATGAGATAAAATAGATTATTTTCTAGGATTTCGATTGATGAATGTCACGCTAGAATTAATCTATTTGCAGAATCGAGATATGAGATAATTGAAGCATCATATTCGTTCTGAGGGGTGTATAGTTAGGAACAACGAACATCGTGACATCCTGAAGGCGTTAAGCTCTCTAACAAACATTATGTCTAGGAACCGCCCAATCATTAAGAGATTCTATACACGATCTCTACGTAGTCAGGGAACAACGAGCAACATTACGTCCTGAAGGCGTTAAGCTCTATAACAAACATTATGTCTAGGAGTCGCCCAATCATTTTGATTCTATGTAGAGGTGATGATGAAATGTGTAAAGCATCGAAAGCCCAGCCGGGAGGCTTTTCGAGAAACATATTCATCATAGCTCTGAGAGGAACATTCGCTCAGTCAGAGATCGTGAGATGGTTCACGGATCATAAATATGAATTGTCACATAAATTCTTGAAGCCGGGTCAGAAACATGCAGTATCATGATTTTACGATTTTAGCCTTTGTTGAAAATCCACCATCTACACTACGATTTTAGCCTTTGTCGGATGAATTAATCCTAACTTAGACTGGATCACAATCAATATGGATAGGGTAGCCCGAGACATCCCAGAATTATAGCTGCAGGAATCATTTGCAGATATGTGACGACTAAAACCATATTAGCAGTGGCGCAACCTCTAGGTATCATCATTGCACTTGCAGCCGATACCTGGACCATTCTCATAGCATCAAAAGCGGCATCGACAAAAAAGTTAGCCCATTGTTTAAGTTAGCCCATCGTTCAATTTGAAACAAGCTCGAAAAATCTGTTGCATCCCCTGATTTCATATTATGGACCACCTTGGTACGATCCAAAAACTACCGCTGAAATCAAACTAAGGATGAGCCAAATTCCACGGGCCATCCAACATAATTACAAGAAAAAAAAACAAGCGATATATGGATTGGTCAATTATATCACTCTATAGGGACGTGTAAGAGCATCAATTGAAAAACTCATCAACAACAATTTAGAATCTCAAAATCTCATCTTGCATCTCTCAGTTTATAATCCGACGACTCTATAGGTATCAAATATCATTCATCTCTCAAATTATAATCCGACGACTCTATAGGTATCAGATATCCTCGTGTAAGAGCATCTCCAATGGTATATGGATATTTATCCCATGTGGAGACCTAAAAAAGAGGTATTTAACAACATAGAATCAAATTATTTTTTGGTTTTGATAAGCATCTCCAGTGGTAGTTGTATCCATACCTATTTTGAAACACTTGTCACTTATTTGTAGAAAGTTAATCCACAAAATCTAAAGTATATATATAATTCATCACTCTCCACGTGTCTAAGGAATTACACGTGGAAAACACACAGCTTGGAACATCAAGACACGATGCCACGTACCAACACCCAAGAGCCCCCGACATCAATATATGTTCATCTTCGAACTGATCCAATGGCTAGGTATCGGAAATCAATGAAGGAACGAGCCACCGCGAAGCACTGAAGAACACCCAAGGATTCACTTTATTCCATCTCGAGAAGGATCTAAGATCAACGACAAGGGTTAGTTTAACTGACACGGATGTGATGGGAGCCGCAGACAGTTGTCTGGCGCGTGCAGACATCCCAACCACCCGCATTAAATACTCTAGATGTAGTGTACGTGTCAACCAACCTGTGGAGGAGAAAGAGGTGACCCGTCGTCACCAGGCATAACCGTTGGGGGCATCGGTGGAAGACGAAGACACCAGCGGTATCAGCGCAAAGAACAAGAAGATAAGGTGGCAGTCGACCTTAGCAGTGGACCCCACATGCCATCCCTATAAATACCCCTATCCACTAAGAGAGAAGGGGTCGACCAATTTTTAATAACTAGAGAAGAATATAGGAAAGAGAAATAGGAAGAGTAAGTATGAATCATATTTACCCTTTAAGCATCGTTATTCACTTAAAGTCATTCGACTATATTTGTAACTCCTCGATACATAGTGAAACACCAACCCCGTGGACGTAAGCCTTAGTGCTGAACCACGTAAATTATTGTCTTATTTATATTTCAGCATCTTACTTTCTGTTATTAGTATTATGTTTTATGATACACGCATCGTACTATGTAGAATGACTTAATCAATCCCCCCCCACCCCGTCTAGACAATGATGAGTCCGAAGACTATGAGTCGATGAGTCATCGTGTTTAGTACCATTTCATATCTGTTTTATTTCTTACAACGTTTTTATTTACAAATGCGAATATTGTTTGTGAACACGTGGATGCCATCGTAATTTATGTGTTCACAATCTGGCGCTAGAAATAGGGACTCCGGTAAAAGATTTATCTTATCATGTGATTACTTATTTTCTGGCTCCCCGTACTATCCTCTAAATGATAGTGTTCGGATTTAAGCTGATCTTCGAAATCAATCCTTTAAAACCAATTTTATTATTCATGGATGATTTAAAACCACTGTTCCTGTAGATTTATACTTCTTTTAAAAAGTATTTATGCTTTCGAGGCACAAAACCCACAGATTTGCGCATTTTCTGAAGTTTTCTATGTCTACCTAAGGTGAATCTTACATATCTGTGTTTTATTTAGTATGTTGCATATCCTCCATGCTTAAAATTTTAGGACTTGCGTTCTTCTTAGAAATCTCCATATTTTTCACTTTAAATGATTTTCCCGTGAAATAATTTCTCAGATCTATGAGAAAATCCATATTTTCAATTATTGGACCCGCCACTCCAAGTTTTCGTTTAAATTCATGATCTCTTAACAACTTTCTGCTGAGTCATACTCTTGGTCTACGTTCTTGGGTTAACTTTGCTAACAGGATCCACATGGATATTGGATTTTCGACGATGTTTGAATTGTGCAGGCGAAGAAAGCAAAGATGGAAAACACGAAGGATGCAGGAAAAACCAAGGCATCGTCCAAAGAAACACCACGGACAACGCCAGTCATGACACGCAGCAAGCAGAAGGGCGAAAAGCCGAAAATGGTGAACTAGAAGATAGATGCGGCGGAAATCACCTCTCCGTCAAATGCAAACGATGTAGCAGCGGAAGCTCTCAAGGCAATAGCAACAAAAGCCGATACAGCCAGAGCAGCGGCAGCAAAAGCCGATGCGGCTAGAGCAGATGCAGCCAAGGCCAACGCAGAGAAAGTTACAGCAGCTACCCACGCCCTCGAGCAACGGGAAGGATTTTCGGAATCGTCAATACCACAGCCAGCTTCGGGATGCCACCAACGAAAGAGCAGAACCAGACTCTGCCAATAACCCAACCGTTGCTGACAAGAAACCAACCCTTACCCCCGCATGAGGAGCTACAGGTAGTGAATATCGAACCTCCTATCCCCCTAATCCAAACGGTAGATGAAGATCATACCATGGACATTGGGGGACAGGGACGACACGGTACCCCAAATCAAGGATCAAATCATTCCCCCTAGTTGATGGCAGAGCTTGAGGAACTAAAGAGGAGCCAAAGGGTGTACACAGAGACGGTAGCATTGCTGGCCCGAGAAAACCAAGAGCTCAGAGACAAGATCACCCAAATCTTAGGAGCTACTCACCAGCATAACGAAGCCCTGCATGAAGCTAACTCTAAAGCACCTGAGCCGAATCATGACCGAAGAATGGTCGTGACAAATGGAGCAAATCCTGAGCCGTTGAACCGAAGAGTAGCCAGAGGGAATAGATCCAGCGATCCTGATTATGTTCCTGAAGACTCGAACTATTTTGACATAGAAGACCAAAGATCAAGGCGAAATTCAACCAACGATGATAACCAGCGTGAAATGGAGGATCTTCGTGCTGAAATGATGGCTGAGATCAAGCAATTGAAATCTAGACAAGGAGGAGGAAAACTGGAGGAGGTGATGAAAGAAGCCAACACCACCCCATTGGTACCACATCTTGCCAGAGCTCTCATTCCACAGAAGTGTTCCATCCCAGCATTTGAGTGTTATGATGGATCTAGTGATCCCGCAGCTCATCTTCGGTATTACAATCGCATGCTAGCACGATGGGATCAAGATGATGCAATTCTCTGTAGACACTTCCCTTCAAGTTTGAAAGGATCATCCCTTTCTTGGTTCGATAACCTTCCACCCAACTCCATCGACTCATATAAACAGCTTACAGAGAAGTTCTTAGGAACTTATATGTACAACAAGGTTGTTAACCCAGGAATGGATTAGTTATTTCATTAGCAATAAATTACAAAGAAACAACCAGGGAATACATCGACATGTGGCACAAGATATGCCAGGCAATAGGGAACGTAGATCCGGTGGTCAGCATCAACTGCTACAAATGGGGATTAGACAGAATGAGCCCGCTATTTGTAGAAATTCATGGGAGTGTCCCAACGACCGAAGGAGATCTCCGAGTAATCATTGAAAAGCACGCGAGGCAAGAAGAAATCCAGTGGGAAAATCCCAGAGCCCAGACTCAAAGATCTCATCGAACTCATTCAGTGGAACAAGCCAGCGGATCAAAGAGGGGCGGTTCAATGGAACGACCCAACAAAGATACGAGAAGACGAAGGGATGATCGTCGGCGTGATGATCGGAAGTTCGAAGACCAAGTCTACACAAAGCTGAACACGAGCTATACCCGCATCCTGAGAGAAATCAAGGATCGGGAAAATTTGGAGTGGCCATGATCCATAGGAAAGCAGCCCCCAAGGTCCGAAAAGTCAAGGGATTACTGCGAGTACCACTGCTTCAACGGGGGCACCAGACTGAGAAATGCAAGAATCTCAAAATCATGATCCAAAAGCTAATCGACGCAGGTGACCTCAAGCAGTACATACAGAAGGCAAACACCGAAGATAAGACCAAACGAAGCAAACAAGTTCAGCTACCCGAGGGAAACCGAACACTCAATACCATCTCCTGTTCCAAAGCTACTGGACCCTCTCTGACTGCTCAGATAGGAAAAAGGCTGAGAAAGCAATTCGAGGACTACTGCGAGTTATACAAAATCGATGGAGTAGAAGTTGACGAACACGAGCAGTGGATGAACGCGCCAATGACCTTTGAGGCTGAGGATGTCGAGGAGGACATGGAAGATCACAATTATCCTTTGGTCCTCACTCTACCAGTAGCAGGGTGTAATATCAAGAAGATCCTCATCGACGAAGGGAGCTCGGTTAATGTTCTGTTCTATGACACATTCAAACAAATGGATATCAATGATGAACAACTGATGTCTTCGTACTATACCATCTATGGATTCTGGTAGGCCCGCAAGAGTGTATAAATTTACGGCCTACGGTTATACCGCAAGTGCACGGTGTCTTCAATGAAGACAGTGGCAAATACGGGTCGAACCACAGAGACTTGTGGTGCCCTATATGTGATCAATGGCTTTCTAAAACTGATTTCAAGTGAAGGTAATGTAACAAGTGACAACAGATGTTTGTTTTGCGAAACTTAATTTGAATTGAAATGGTGTGACAATGAACTAAGGTAACAAAGGTGACAATGGGGAGAGTTTGGAGTCTTTGATTCCACCACTAATCTATACTATGTTCTTCAACTCATGATTTTATTCTTGTTTTGTGACTAAAGGAGAGGTGTCAAGTCTGCCTTATGTCAAATATGTTTCTCCGATCGATAACTTTAATCGCAACTAAGGTATTTATCCTAAGTATTAAGCGTCCGATTAAGGCACAATTAATCTGTAGATAACATTAATCTAATGAGCTTAAGTTGTAGCATAATCATCTCGGGGATATAATCAAACTACAATGCATACATAGCTTTGTCATGCCTTTGTGAGAGCAATGAGTTGACATGCTTTGAGATTAAAGACTATCTTACAAATGATTTAAGCAATCAAGAACAATATATGGAGCATGAAGAACACAGTCATGAATTAGGGTTTCATCTCAAACCCTAGTACTAAATTAAAACATGATGAAATAACAAATACACAAAATTAAACCTACAATGAAGCACTGGCTAGCCCAGGCATGCCTCAAATCATCCCCCTTCACTCTCTATTTATACATGCAGTTCAAATATCCCAAACCCTAATATTTTTCTCCAAAAATTAAAATAAAATGAAAGTAAAATTAACCCATACTCTGATTTGCTCCCTCTTCTGTCAAATCGTCGTCCTGTGTAGCTTGCTTGTGATGTTGGTTGACAAACCCTAGCTTCTAGTTATCTTTAAATTAGCTTCTAAGGTTGATAGAGGCTAAAGAAAGATAACTAGACCTAGAAAGAGAGGGTGCGGTGATGATGGAGAAGGAAGAGAGAAAGGAGTTGGTAGTGGTGGGGCGGCTCGCAAAGGGTATGGAGGTGGTAGAGTTGCTCTGCAAAGGGTATGGAGGTGGAGTTGCGAGCTCGTGGGAAAGAGAGAAAGAGAAGAAAGAGAAGGAGAAGAATAGAATAGGGTTTCTCGAGTGGGTATAGGTGTTGGGAGTTTTATTTGTGAGGCACGAAGCAATAAGGTTGATGGGAAGCCGCACCGAGCATTGGATGAAGGTGATGGAGATCGACGGTCGAGAAAGGTAGCCGGTTTTGGTGTGATATGGTGTTGCACGGAGCATCAAGAGATGATGTATAGTGAGGGCAGCGACCGTTGGATATAGATGGGCGAGATCTCGACGGCTCGAGTGAGCGGGCTCGGATCCGGGTCGTGGGTAGCTCTAGCCCATGTTTCCTTGTTGGGTTGCAACTGATTCGTGCGCGGGCTTTGGCTATCTGCTCCATAGATGCTCGACTCCAATTCTTCGCTTCTTTGGCTCCTCAGTTTCTCCAGGACTTTATTTAGTACCTAAAAATACAAAATTAATTAAAACAAATATCTATTCTTGAAAACAAAGAAAACTCGAGAATACGGGATAATATCGATTTCTAAGCGCAAAAGATGAGTAAAATGCCAATAATTAGATGTATAAATATGCACTATTTGGCACTCATCAAATACCCCCAAGCCTGAATTTTACTTGTCCTCAAGTAAAACAAAAAATAAGAAATCCTAACTATACCTGTCGCACGGGTCTCTCGAATGCATTTAGCGTATGCACTAAGCCTTTAAACCCCTAGGTGTCCCTAGTGGACGAGTTGTAGTCTCGTGAGGGTTTACCAGAGGTGTACCCACAAAACCTTCTCCAACTTCGAGTGTAAAAGAGTCTCAAGCCTCCAAGAAGCTATGAGGACATAGAGTTTTCGCATGCTAGTAACAGAAGTTAGAACTATCGAAGAACGCATTCTCATCCTTAAGTCTTTGAGCGAGAAGTAACCATACCATATGAAAGAATTCGGATTCGATTGTGATCATAAGTCTCAACTTCTGCCTCACCATTAGGGTTTTATGATAATTGCACTCAAAAAGATCGCTTTTAGTCTCTCATGTGTGCGGGCGGGAGTAAAGAGAGAAATCCCGCACACGTTGTAGGTAAGAAGGATAACCTTAGAAATAAACGGAGACTCCACAAAAGTGTGGACAAAAAGAATCTTTTTCTAATGATCTCTAAGAAGGGAAAATCAACCATTAGCAAGGGGTGGGAGTACTCACTCACTTCTCACCCGATCGGCAATTAATATCACTCTCTCATAAGAAACCATAGAAACGTCTTCAATCTTCGGTCTTCGGTCTTCAAATGTTGATGACGAACTTCTAAACTTCACAAAACTTGACAATTTTTAACTTTTCTACTCAAATTCCTTGTTGTTTGGATTTTTCTTTTTAAACTCTTCTTTACCATGGTGGTAGCAAAAATAAGAAAATAAACTACAATATTTTTTATTTTTTTTTTTTTTTTTTTTTTTTTTTTTTTTTCTAACAAGTGAAAATAAAAATAAAAATACAAATAGTGAAACAACTAACTCCATGGACAAAGGACTTTATCACTCAATTTTTCCACAACTTGTATTGTCTTGATTTTATAAATTTTATTAATTCTCATCATATTTTCTTTTCTTTGTTGCACATAAACCTTGGACTATATCAATTTTTCTTTCAATATTCGATTACGCTCAGGTTCTTGTGATGATGTGTTTCTATGGGTCTTGCTGATTGAGAGAGAGAATGATGCTAACTACAAATCGGTATTTAGAAGGAGTTTTCATCTTTAGACGTCACCCTCATGATTGACAAAAACTAGCACTCAAGAGATCAAAAGTAGTCTTTGAAAATGGTGCGAAGTTGGGTAGCTCACCATTCCTACCCGGAATTTACGTATGGTGACACACACTCTAAATGACTTTTCTAGAAAGTTGCAAAAATTTGAAGGTTGGTGCCTCACTTGATGTAAATTGGGTAGTCTCCACTATGGGTGATCACAATTCTACTACCGAATATCTAAACAGCACCTAATTCGCCCTCCGGTATGGTTAAATCCAACTTTAACGCTCTAATCAACTAAGGAACCCGATTGCGTTTCCGGCACTTCCAAGTTCTCGTTATTTCGGTCGATTCTCTATGTAAACATAGCTAAAAGCATGCTAGTGACTCTAAAATCTCTAAAAGTTGGAGGTTTTTACAAAAAGAGTTTTTGAATTTTTTTTTTTTTTTTTTTTTTTTTTTTTAAATGAAAATAAAAGGTGAAATAAAAGACTAAAAACTCTAAATGCAAATGCACCCCCAAACCTAAATCAAACATTGTCCTCAATGTGTCAAAGATAGGAAAAATTTAAACAGTCACGTACCACGAGAACTATGCTAATAAGATAAAAGGGAAGAGATTACCGGATGTCGGCAGGAGCATGGTTGAGCTTCATTAATCAAGGCAAAGTCCAACATTCTCAGTGGAGATTATATCGGATTAGCATAATATAAGCGCATGAAGACTCAACCAATTCAAGAAAAGAAAAATTTAACAAGTCCTAAAAAAAATTTACTAACAATCTAAAAAGTTGAGGGTTAACCCAAAAAAATAATGTACAGAAACATAGAACATGAAAATGGGATTTGGTTTATGTGGGAATTTGGTTTATTGGGCTTTGGATTTGGTTTATTGGGATTTTGGTTTGTTTGGGAAAGTTTGGGTGGGCTGGAGGCTCGGTTTGTGCACGACCAGTGAGTTGAGCCCCGGAGAATTTAGTTGGTTGCGGCCCGGAGTAGTGTGGGCTTGACTTATGAGCAGTTAGGTTGTGAAATTGGCACGGTTGGGTTGAACTGTGAGTTGAGTTTGGTTTTGTGAGCCCGGCTATGTGTGGTCGATTAGCCCGAAGGTATGATTGTGGGCTCGGTTATGCGATGAGTGCAAGCCCGGACGATGGCCCGATGATGTGGGCTTAGTTTTGGTTCTCTTTTTGTGGGCTTAAGCTGTGAGAAGAGCCAGTTGCACAGCCCAGGTTGGATTTCAGTGATTTGGGTTTCAGGGTTTGTGCAACTTGGAACCAGGGAACAAGTTGCACATCCCAGATTGATTGGGTGTGATGTTTGTGCAGAGCCTAAGTTTGATTTCAGTTAGCCTAGCGGCCGGGCAACTCGGAGTTGTGACGAGGCTTGCCTGAGCCCGGAGTTTAAGCTCGGGGTAATTCACACCACATCACACAAATTCACACACAATGACACGAGATCGGGGTGTTTAGTGAAATCAACACGGGGCACAAACACGGCTTAGTGCTTGCAGCCTAATGCTTGCTCAGCACAGGATCAAGTGCAGCCCTGGTTAGGCCAAGTACAGAAAAATAACAACTCACACATAAATGACCCAATTTCTCAAACAGCACAAGAAAACATTCACAGCACAGGGTAGACAATGGCTCAAAGGTGCTATAGCACAGGCCTTGTCAAAGTTCAGGCCTCTCAGATGCACTAAATTTCACAGGTTATGGTGATGGCAGCAAGGTTTCTAGCTCACCAGGTTTCAGCCAACTAGGCTGAGTTAAGATGCACAGAGCTCTCAAAACAATGATTTCAGGAGTGAAGCACACTTAGGAAGGCACCTAGTTTATCATGCAAATAAGACTAGTGCATCATGCAAATATTCAGAGGTATTTAGCCACATTTTCAGTGTTTCTTAGATTAGTCACAAGTCTGACTAAGCTTAAACTCACTGACTCACATGAGATGCAAAAGAGCATGCTCAGGTTGGCTCAACAAGTTGCACAAATTCACAGGTCTATCACCAGGCTCAATAGGTCACATCATGGTGCGGAGGTCTCACACAAGGCACACAGGTGCGCAAACAAAGACATACAACTCATACAACTCATGTGAATGATTACCTCGAGTCAAGCTCATACAATTTGTTTATATTCATACAACTCGAGTGTAGATGCTAGCTTAACATGGGTCGCGGGTCATTCAACGGGGTTATGCGAGTTTGGTGATGGTGTCAATAGGGTAGTGCATCAAACTTGGTTACCCAAGTTGCAACACGACCTCACGGCCGAGGGGCTGGAGGGTTGCACATGTTATGCTCGAGGTCAACACACTAAAGGTTTTCTGGCACCACACAACACAACACTCGGGGTTTGCATACAAGCTCGGGGCTATGCCCGGGGGTGTACGAATCATGCAAGGTAGCCGAGCTATCATGCGGCGAGAGAAACTCCACACTTCTGCTTTAGGGGGCTAGCAAGGTGGAGATGGTTCACAAGGCTTACAAGGGCTCACTAGAGGCTAAACACAAGACAATCGGCAATAAATGGTGAGTTATGCTCCATGATGGCGGCGGGGTTTGCAAATTGCGGCTCACACAAATTCTCGGGGTGACACACAAGCACACAGTGCGCAAACAAATATGCTCAGTTTAGGTTGGCAAGGTTACACGGGAGCATGAGCATGGATAATCACACACAATATTGATGCGGATCCGAAGCAATAAAAAACGGCTCTAATGGTTCATGCTCGGGGTTATGCCGGGGGTATGCAAGGAGCTCAAGCTTGCGGCTTCGGGGGCTAGCAAGGGAGCTCAAGGCAATGTACAGTGAGGCTTAACGGCACACAACACAATGGGTAATTGAGCCACATTCAAGCATGCATTGGTCACGGGGTAATCATTCGGTGCTTCCTCGGACTCACAAAATACAGTGCTATTCAATTGAGATGTAATTGCACACTTGAGGATAGCAAATGGGTTCGGCCTTGTAGGTCGGATGGTCTTAGCAAGCTCGGGTGCACCAATGGGCCAATAGAAGTCGAGTCGACGAGTCAGAGAGCAATCTTAAGCTCGGGGTTTACTCAAACTTACATGTGATGGGGCACTAAAAGTACTCGGCTAACATGGTCTCACTGATTCAAGGTCTAGCACAAACTCACAACATGCTCGGCAAAGGTTATCAACAAGTCGAGAATATCGGCGGGGGTGGTAGCAAGTGAACCACCGCATTATAATTCATACAAGATTTTCCAATTAATTAACTCAAAGCGAGATCACACCGGGAGTGGATGTCTCACGGTCGGTTGCATCAACTCGCTCGGTTGATGTCAACGATCTGAGTTAACTTCAACTTTTTTTTTTTTCACAAGCTAGTTTTAGGGTTGACAGAGGGTTTCTCGGAGCGGCTTAGCTCAAACTTGCGGCTTCGGAGGGCTAGCAAAGGGAGCGGGGTTTGTGCACATTAACAATCTGGATCAAACACACCAGACATGGCGGAGCCACTCACCTGAAGTGCGGGGGTTGCTCGGGGCTTTGCACCTTTTCTCCCACTCCTTGGGCTTGCTCGTGACACGGCCGAGGGCATAGCAAGCACTTTGCTACTCAACACGAAGTTTAGTATCCGGACTTAATGGAACCACTACAAAGTCGGCTAACCCGAGGGTTTAGCAATGAGTAAGCGAAAGTCACTATGAGCTGGTGATGAGGCGGATGTGATCTAAGCCGAGGATCTTTGACGGATACATTAAGTGCAATGCACTAAGATCTCTCGATTTCTTTTTTTTTTTTTTTTTTAGACACTAAAGAAAAATGATGCAAAGATCAATCGAGTTAACAACAAGATCTTTGGCGAGATATATTAAGCTACAAGATGATGCAAGGTTAACAACAAGTTACAAATTCTGAGATGACTATGAGTTACACTACTAAAGGTTAAACAATAATGCAGGCGAATATGTACAGGGGTGAAACTCAGTAAAGCAAGCAATTGAACAACAGGGCACGCGCCAAGTCCCCGGCAGCGGCGCCAAAAACTTGGTAGGCCCGCAAGAGTGTATAAATTTACGGCCTACGGTTATACCGCAAGTGCACGGTGTCTTCAATGAAGACAGTGGCAAATACGGGTCGAACCACAGAGACTTGTGGTGCCCTATATGTGATCAATGGCTTTCTAAAACTGATTTCAAGTGAAGGTAATGTAACAAGTGACAACAGATGTTTGTTTTGCCGAAACTTGGTGAATTGAAATGGTGTGACAATGAACTAAGGTAAACAGTGACAATGGGGAGGCTAGAGTCTTTGATTCCACCACTAATCTATACTATGTTCTTCAACTCATGATTTTATTCTTGTTTTGTGGCTAAAGGAGAGGTGTCAAGTCGCCTTATGTCAAATATGTTTCTCCGTGATAACTTTAATCGCAACTAAGGTATTTATCCTAAGTATTAAGCTATGTCACGATTAAGGCACAATTAATCTGTAGATAACATTAATCTAATGAGCTTAAGTTGTAGCATAATCATCTCGGGGATATAATCAAACTACAATGCATACATAGCTTTGTCATGCTTTGTGAGAGCAATGAGTTGACATCTTTGAGATTAAAGACTATCTTACAAATGATTTAAGCAATCAAGAACAATATATGGAGCATGAAGAACACAAGTCATGAATTAGGGGTTTCATCTCAAACCCTAGTACTAAATTAAAACATGATGAAATAACAAATACACAAAATTAAACCTACAATGAAGCTAACCGCTAGCCAGGCATGCCTCAAATCATCCCCCTTCACTCTCTATTTATACATGCGATTCAAATATCCCAAACCCTAATATTTTTCTCCAAAAATTAAAATAAAATGAAAGTAAAATTAACCCATACTACGATTCGCTCCCTCTTACCGTCAAATCGCCCCACAGTAGCTTGCTTGTGATGTTGGTTGACAAACCCTAGCTTCTAGTTATCTTTAAATTAGCTTCTAAGGTTGATAGAGGCTAAAGAAAGATAACTAGACCTAGAGAGAGGTACGGTGATGATGGAGAAGGAAAGAGAAAGGAGTTGGTAGTGGTGGGGGCGGCTGCAAAGGGTATGGAGGTGGTAGAGTTGCTCTGCAAAGGGTATGGAGGTGGAGTTGCGAGCTCGTGGGAAAAGAGAAGAGAAGAAAGAGAAGGAGAAGAATAGAATAGGGTTTCTCGAGTGGGTATAGGTGTTGGGAGTTTTCGTTTGTGAGGCACGAGCAGCAAAGGTTGATGAGAACTTGCACCGAGCATTGGATGAAGCCGATGGAGATCCGACGAGTGAGAAAGGTAGCGGTTTTGGTGTGATACGGTGTTGCACGGAGCATCAAGAGATGATGTATAGTGAGGGCAACGACAGTTGGATATAGCCAGTCGAGATCTCGACGGCTCGAGTGAGCGGGCTCGGATCCGGGTCGTGGGTAGCTCTAGCCCATGTTTCCTTGTTGGGTTGCAACCGATTCGTGCGCGGGCTTTGGCTATCGCTCCATAGATGCTCGACTCAATTCTTCGCTTCTTTGGCTCCTCGTTTCTCCGGACTTTATTTAGTACCTAAAAATACAAAATTAATTAAAACAAATATCTATTCTTGAAAACAAAGAAAACTCATTCAATGAGGCACCAACAAAACCGCTAGGTGATATTGTCTTGCAAGTAGACGCAGGACCATTGAAGGTGGATACTCGATTCAGCGTAGTGGACGCACCTTCCCCCTACAACGCTATCATCGGTCGGAGATGGGTACACAAACTCAAAGGCGTGACAGCAACCTATCATCAATACCTTAGATTTCCAACACCCGAAGGTGTAATGGAGATAAGGGAGATCAGGTTACCGCCCGAGAGTGCCAAGCTCTACAAAACCAGCTCAATAACGAACAAGATGAGCAGCGGAAGTCTCGAAGGAGTCGAAACAAAGAAGCCGCTAAGGAAAAAGCAATTGATCTTTATCTCGAAGAAATCTCGGGGAAAACTCTGAGTAAGGGAAGCATCGTTCTAAATACCGAGGCAAGCACCTCAACAGCCAAGGAGGCCGAAGAACCTACCAAATAGCAATTAAAGAATGTCTATCTCCTAGGAGAAACAAAGCCTACATTCACACCCGTAGAACCTGTGAAGGAGGTTAATATAGGGACCGAAGAAAACCCTAAGATGATCAAGATAGGAACCTTGATGGATAAAGAAAGAGAGTTAGCTCTTATCAAGTTACTCATAGAATACGCAGATATCTTCGCGTGGAAGTTAGGAGACATGCCAGGAATCGACCCCAAGATAATCCAACATGAACTTCGTATAAAACCAGGCACCACACCTTTCAGGCATAAAGTACGAAAGGTAGCACCAGAGTATCACCAAGCAATCGAAAAGGAGCTCCGTAAATTGCTAGAAGAGGGATTCATCAAGGAAGTCAAATACCCAACGTGGATATCGAACATGGTCATCGTGCCAAAGAAAAACGGAGGAGTAAGAATATGCATCGATTTCACCAACCTCAATAAGGCGTGCCCCAAGGACAGCTACCCTGTCCCAAGCATCGATCAACTGGTGGAAGTCGTCGAAGGATACGAAGAACTATCATTTATGGATGGATACTCCTGGTTACAACCAAGTATCCCCGCGTAAGAAGATCAACAAAGATACTGCATTCTACACCCCGCAAGACCTCTATTGTTACACAAGGATGCCCTTCAGACTTAGAAAAGCAGGGGCAACATATCAGAGGATGGTCGATGATATCTTCAAACCATGGATTGAGAACACCCTAGAAGTTTATGTGGATGATATGCTCGTCAAAAGTAAGATGCGGAAGGACCACCATCAAGACCCGAGGGATATCTTCGAAGCAATGAGAAAACACAACATGAAAGTGAATCCAAAAAAATGCACATTCAGCGTCACCTCATGGAAATTCCTAGGTTACTTAGTAACGAAGAGGGGAATTGAAGTAGATCCTGCTAAGATCCAGGCCATCGTAGGAATGTCATCCCCGAAGAACCTGAAAGAAGTCCAAAAACTCAACGGATCCTTAGCGGCTCTGGGAAGATTCATCGCCAGGTCATCCGACAAATGCAAACATTTCTTCAATATCCTCAAAAAAGGAAGCAAGTTCGAATGGACCGTAGAATGCAAAGAAGCTTTCCAAAAGATCAAAGAGTATCTAGCCACAATCCCGATCCTACAAAAGCCCGACCCCGACGAGGTATTGGCTCTTTATATAGCAGCAACGGAGGATGCGGTCAGTGCGGTATTGATAGACACATTTTTGTGTCTAATTTGATCTCAATACTATATATTGTTGGCACTCGATTTTGTACTTATTATGGTGTTTTATGTGTGTGTAGGTATTTTTGGGGAATAAACATTTTTGGAAAATTCGGCTCGAAAAAGTGTTAAAAGGCACCCTGGAGGACACGTGTTATCCGGACTCTCACTGTTGGATAAGGGGTAACCTAATCGCTAAGGGGTACCCAAGTGATATTCGCACCCCAGCTGTTGTTAAGGGGCAACCATCTTCTCCGTTTGAAATCTGCTTTTGGCGGGAAAACTATTTTTTTTTAAGGAACAGAATTAGGGTTTGCGATTTGGGTGAATTATAACGAGATTCAATGGCTGAGAATAATTGGGTTTGCTCTAATTAACTTAACAGGCCTGGTAATGGGTTTGGTTTCGATTAAAATTGGTCGGAATTGCCGTTGGGAGAAAGACAAGGGAGTATGATATTCACGGATTTTTCTGCATTGAATTTTAGCATGATTTGGTTGGATTTTGGATTGATACCAGGACTAAAAGGGGATGGTAAGTCTTTTATTTTCGAAAGAAAAGGAAGAGGAAGGTACGTGGAAGAGCAAAACAGAGGTGGAGTTTCCTCATCTTTGTCGCGGGTTGGTTGAAATATATCATGATATTTTGTATGTTGCGGCATGTTTGGATGAATATTGGAGCGTGCCAAACAGTTACACAAGCGTGAAGAATTCAAATAAGGAAGTCTTCATAGCATGCAGGGAAAGAAATATCGGTAATAGACAGCGGAGTAAAAGAGGATTATTCTGAACTTAATGAGGATATTCGATGGTGCTACTGGGTATAAAAAGTATCTTTGGGAAACATAGAAGGGGATGGAGAGTTTGGGTAGAGATTAGAGCGTCAACAGGGTGAGAATCGAAAGTTGCAGAGCTTGTCTCTGCTGCTGCCATTAAAGGGGAGAACGAAGAACATTAGACTGTAGGTGACAGTCGTATTGCTACAGTGACAACGACTCTCAAGTGAGGGTTGTAGTTAAGGAGGCAGTCGTTTTTTGAATAGTTCCAGCGACACATCATATATATCGTTCAGAAGCTTGATTTGGTTTGTAACAAATATAATTGTTACAAACCCGGTTTTCAATATTCATTCCATTTTCACCTCTTGTAAACACTTTTTGAGCAATGAAAAATTATTCTGAGCGTGTTTCCAATATGCGGAGCTAGAACCCATCACTGGGACAACGGAGGAAGCAACTTTTCATGATTGTGGTAAATGAATTAATTCTTTATATGACTTTTTGCATAGATTTAATTGTTTTATGATTTCTATTAATTATCTGTTATTTTGTCTGATGTCGCATGCTTAGTTTAAACTACTTTTGATGCGTCATGCTTACGACTTACAGATAATGTTTTATGAAATCTATTTTTGGCAGAAAATTAGAGTGATAAGTTCTTTTGTTTGAGCTATATTGTCTAGAGTTAATGACTGAACCACAAGAATATGAAAAGTAGTGAAATCCTGCGTCCTAGTGACTCTTCATCCTGTGACAATATTTGTATATATTTTTCTTTTATTTTCTTTTATTAATTCTTAAAATCAATCTCGTCAAGTCCGAGTGAACGACAACCCCTATTACTACAACATCATTGAAAAATATCAATCAATTTTTGGCGCCGCCGACGCGGACTTGTGTATAGATTTGTTTTTAGGTTTTATTTTTATTTTTATTATTTTTGTTCTTTATTACGCCTTTTGGTATTTTTTTTTTTGTTTTCAGATTTGGAACTGAGCTAAAGAAAAAAAAAAAGGAGAAAGCGCTGAAAACAAAAGCGAAGCCAAAGAAGGAAAGAAAAGAGGAATCCAAAAGGAGTGAAGAAGAAGATTTTGTATATTGTTATTATTATCATTATTATTTTTTTAGAAACTGTAATTAGGTAATTATTTTTGTAATCTTTTATTTTTGGACATTTTTATTTTTTTTTATCTTTGGACTTGGACATTGGACATTTTTTTTTAAACCCTAAAGAAGGGTTATTTAAATACAAACTGCACAGGGAAGGACGACGATTACGATATCGTCTCGGCCCCTCGGGTTCGTACATTGACATAGGAGTCAGTGGCCCGGGTCGACTAAAACGGTTCATCCCCCGTCTAGAACGGGAGGTAAGAATTCTAAACACCCGCGAATCCCCTGCCAGCGGGTTTACTGGATGATTTTGTATGCATATATGTTGAGGTCTTGAATACGGCTGTTTTAATTTCCTAGTAAAGGGCAAGGACTGGCCATACAAGATAAGGGTTCGGATTTCATCACCGTTCTCTTCTTGCCCGCCTTAGGAAAACGAAACCAAACACGAACCTAAGCCTAAAATTTTGACTAGAACGAGACCGATAGGGTAACGAGCTTAATAGGAAAGTCATTCGAAAAATATTGGTTACTCTTTAAGCATACTTCGAAGTTCATGATGGTTTCTGTAAGTTGAATGCGTGACTGCGCCGCCTTGTAATGCGGTGAGGCCTTGGGTATCAAAGCTCCACGCAGCTTCCCTCGCCTCTATTCAACTTACTTAAACTCGGATTGATTCCAGAGGGGTTTTCTTAAATTGTAACGAATTCCCTTTCGAAAGATTAGAAGCTGGTCTAGAAACAATCTAAGTGGAGCCATCATGCTTTTTGTTTGCTAGAAATCAGTAGGTTTGTTGTGGTCGAGTCAGCCTTGTTTGTGTTTGTGTAGAATTCCCTTGCAGTTAGGATGTCAAACTGGTATTATAATAGCCATCACAATGAATATGAATATCCAACTGAACAATATGGACATCACTCTTTTTATGACCAGAGTGTGAATAGTGGTTGGGAACGCCAACCTTTTGAAGATCGTGGCTCATACCATGGTGAGCCCAATTACTATTCACATGAATACCGGTCATACGAGCAAAATTCCTATAATTCCTCTTCTCTAGATGAAGCACGTAGGATACTTGAGTCAACGTGTAAGTTAACTGAGTCAACACGTGAGTTTACTGAGACAACACATAGGTTAGAGTTAGAGACGGAAGAAAGAATTGCTCGAATTACTCTTGATTGCCAATACATTCTTTCCAATATCACCCGTGAAAATGAGGACAATTTTGATAATCAGGATGACGAGGTTAGAATTGGTAACACTACTTGTTTAGATGAGGTTCAACCATTTTCATGTTATTATAATGATGATCATGATGTGGAAAGTGTTGATGAAGAATATGAAGTTTTTAGGCATAGTGATCGTGGAATTTGTTTCTCCTATTGAGCTTTATAATGATAGTAATATTTCTGGTTTAAATCCAAATAATTTTAATAATTATTCACCTATTCAAAAGGATGAGGATTTGACTAGAAGTATCTCCGTTTTAGACGATGTAGAATTTCCTAGTTACAAAGCCGATAATGGTTTAGAGGAATGGGTTTATCCCGAGAATCTTGTTTTAGAGTCCAAGGATTTAGAAACAATAGTCTTAGACGAAGAAGATGAACTCGTAGAGCTTTTAAATATGAGTGAGGATGCATCACCTGAGTATAACCTAGAAGAAGCAATTGACCATTTTCAGGATTCCGATGATCTAGAAATTAGGGAAATTGTAGCTAGTCTATCTAGAGACACCTAAAACTCTAAGTTTGGGGGTGATTATCATTCTCCTTGTGCCTTACCTTTAGCTCTTACAGAGATCCCTCACTTGGGACTTGACATATGTGCCTCAACCATTTTACAAGATTATCCTCATACACGTTTTCCTGAACCTAGTTGTGTCCATAAAGAAGTTCAGTTGTTAGAAACCCATCCTCTGGTTGATGTGGTTAACCCAGGCTATGATACCACGATTGACTTTGTTTTCCCACCAAAAACCTTTCTTCCAATTGTGGGAACGTATAAGTTTCAGATGTGTCAATTATTAAGTTTTGAGACTAAACCTAATTACTTTAGGATATTAGGGTCGACACATTTGCTTAAGGAAGACCACCAATCTTATTGTGGTCAGCTGTGTAAGTCAAAACTGATTGACTTAGAGGATCCCCGATTATTCGAGTTATTGTTATGTGCTTCTAAGTTCTTAATTGAGTATTTCCGGACTCTAGAACCCGATCTTCAGGATCCTTCCTTTGAGGAAATCCAGTAGATGAAAACTTTTTATCTAGACCCTCTTATAGAGCCGAACCCGAACCACAACTAGATGTAGTTGTCTTAAACAAAAAATTAGATAAGGGTGTCTTTGGATATCTTCCCGGTCATTGTTGTCTCCTCTTCTTGTGGTTAGCACTTTTTGATCCAGATGACCCGCAGTTATTCCGGCTATTGCTATATGATTCCTCGAGGAGACTAATCCTTTCCAATGTCTGGCTGAAGATATTAAACTTAGCACTTCTTGGGAGGTAACCCATGCTCTTGCAACACGGTAATATCTTTCCTTAACTCTTTTGCTTCAAGTGGTAACAGTTTCTCCTTGTTTCTCATTGTTTATACTTTTAATTTTATATTTAGAACATTGAGGACAATGTTAGATTTAAGTTTGGGGGTATGGGAGAAACTTTTTAGTTGCATTAAATAAACTCCAGAGCCTAGAAATTTATGCTTATTAAGGTTGGCACTAACTAATCTAAGTGGATGGGAACATCTTGGTTGTAAGAGTTGAGGAACCAATCTGATTAGATGGAAACATCTAGAAGAGTCTATTCATAAAAGCACGAGCTCAGGTGTTAGAAAAGAAAACATGGTAGTTTCGCCATATCCTCGTGATGGAAACATCGAAAGAATCATGATCACTTCTTTTTATTTTTACCATTGCTAGGGTGAAATAGAATGGCTGAGTTACAAAAAAAATAAATAAAAAAAAAAATTGAGACCAGACCATTAGACCAACCGGAATAAATTCAATAAAGTCGACCACTGGTACCCTTGTATATGCCAGCTGAGTTGACCTAGAGTTAGGATTATCGACCACTGGTTCCCTTGTATATGCCAGTGTGTTGATATTAGTCCAGACCAGTATCTCAGTCCATTAGGATAGGTTCACCTTAGTCAACATCGTCTACGTTTTTCTCTACATCCATCTTCTTAATCTATCCATGTGATTGGTTGACTCCGGTTTATGATGTTTAGAAAATATCTGAGTAGAGCTCTGTCACTTTATATGAATTTTAGTATGCTTGAGTGCAAACTCGTGTACATCAATTGGAATTTCGCATCAGGGTACTTCCTCTTATAGTCAATATTGTATGCCAACCAAGGAGATTCTTTAGTGCCTTCCAAGGTTTTGCGTAGATAGCTAAGGTCTGGAGTAAAGGTTTTGTGGGTACACCTCTGGTAAACCCTCCGGAGACATCACTCCGCCCTAGCGGTTTAACGGCTTGCTGCACGTGCTAAGTGTAGTCATTTTATTTTCTAGAATAAATTTGCTCGAGGACTAGCAAATAATAAGTTCGGGGGTATTTGATAGACACATTTTTGTGTCTAATTTGATCTCAATACTATATATTGTTGGCACTCGATTTTGTACTTATTATGGTGTTTTATGTGTGTGTAGGTATTTTTGGGGAATAAACATTTTTGGAAAATTCGGCTCGAAAAAGTGTTAAAAGGCGCCCCGGAGGACACGTGTTATCCGGACTCTCACTATTGGATAAGGGGTAACCTAATCGCTAAGGGGTACCCAAGTGATATTCACACCCAGCTGTTGTTAAGGGGCAACCATCTTCTCCGTTTGAAATCTGCTTTTGGCGGGAAAACTGTTTTTTTTTAAGGAACAGAATTAGGGTTTGCGATTTGGGTGAATTATAACGAGATTCAATGGCTGAGAATAATTGGGTTTGCTCTAATTAACTTAACAGGCCTGGTAATGGGTTTGGTTTTGATTAAAATTGGTCGGAATTGCCGTTGGGAGAAAGACAAGGGAGTATGATATTCACGGATTTTTCTGCATTGAATTTTAGCATGATTTGGTTGGATTTGTTTCCTGTTTTGGATTGATACCATCCTGTCACGACTAAACAGGGATGGTAAGTCTTTTATTTTCGAAAGAAAAGGAAGAGGAAGGTACGTGGAAGAGCAAAACAGAGGTGGAGTTTCCTCATACTGTCGCGGGTTGGTTGAAATATATCATGAGATTTTGTATGTTGCGGCATGTTTGGATGAATATTGGAGCGTGCCAAACAGTTACACAAGCGTGAAGAATTCAAATAAGGAAGTCTTCATAGCATGCAGGGAAAGAAATATCGGTAATAGACAGGGGAGTAAAAGAGGATTATTCTGAACTTAATGAGGATATTCGATGGTGCTACTGGGTATAAAAAGTATCTTTGGGAAGGATGGAGAGTTTGGGTAGAGTTTAGAGCGTCAACAGGGTGAGAATCGAAAGTTGTAGAGCTTGTCTCTGCTGCTGCCATTAAAGGGGAGAACGAAGAACATTAGACTGTAGGTGACAGTCGTATTGCTACAGTGACAACGACTCTCAAGTGAGGGTCGTAGTTAAGGAGGCAGTCGTTTTTGAATAGTTCCAGCGACACATCATATATATCGTTCTCCTTATCAGTTTGTTTTTTGTAACAAATATAATTGTTACAAACCCGGTTTTCAATATTCATTCCATTTTCACCTCTTGTAAACTATTTTTGAGCAATGAAAAATTATTCTGAGTGTGTTTCCAATATGCGGAGCTAGAACCCATCACTGGGACAACGGAGGAAGCAACTTTTCATGATTGTGGTAAATGAATTAATTCTTTATATGACTTTTTGCATAGATTTAATTGTTTTATGATTTCTATTAATTATCTGTTATTTTGTCTGATGTCGCATGCTTAGTTTAAACTACTTTTGATGCGTCATGCTTACGACTTATAGATAATGTTTTATGAAATCTATTTTTGGCAGAAAATTAGAGTCACAAGTTCTTTTGTTTGAGCTATATTGTCTAGAGTTAATGACTGAACCACAAGAATATGAAAAGTAGTGAAATCCTGCGTCCTAGTGACTCTTCATCCTGTGACAATATTTCTATATATTTTTCTTTTATTTTCTTTTATTAATTCTTAAAATCAATCTCGTCAAGTCTGAGTGAACGACAACCCCTATTACTACAACATCATTGAAAAATATCCATCAGGTATTGGTCAAAACAAACACGAAGATAGAGCAACCAATCTACTACGTGAGCAAGACTCTCAATCCGGCAGAAAGAAATTACACGAAGATTGAACAGCTCATCTTGGCACTAGTATGGGCAACCCAAAAGCTAAGAACTTATTTCTTGACTCACTACATTCGTGTCCCATGCAAAGCACCATTGGAGGATGTCCTCAAAAGCGCTGGGAAGGTAGGAAGGATAACAAAATGGAACACTCACTTCGATCAGTTCAACATCATCCATGAGATCCAACATTCCCAGAAGTCATAAGTCTTGGCGGATTTCCTAGCTGATCTACCCTGGACAATGACGAGGAAGTAAGGGGCTTACCAGAAGCGGAGGAAGGTAAAGACCCAATCGATATTCTCGAGCCTTCAAACCAAAGACGATGGGAAGTTTTCGTCGATGGATCGAAAAATAGGGAGGGTGCGGGCATAGGCATCGTAATCACCACCCCCACCGGAGAAAGGATCGTGCACGCGCTGAGGTTAGAATTCAAGGGGCATACCAATAAAATCGTTGAATACGAAGCCGTGGTACATGCTCTTCGTTTAATAATAGAAATGGGTGTAACCGAGGTGCGCCTAACAAGTGATTCACAAATAGTCATACGACAGATGGGCCTAGAGTACAATGTGTACGATGAGACCCTCTCGGCATACATGGCCCTGGTCCAAACCCTGGCATCCCAAATACCTAGCATCAATTTCCGGCATTTATGTAGAAGAGACCTCATGCATGCTGATGCCCTGGCATACATATCATCCATGTTGAAAGATGAAAGTGTCAAAGCAATCAAGATAACAAGAGTATATGAGCCCTCGATTAGTCTTCAGGAATCCTTCTCTACAAATCGTGAAGACGATGTTGGGGAGGATATCGCTGACGATGATGTAGGGGAAGACATCGCCGATGAGTTTCACGAATATGATATTATGACAAGAGCAAACGAAGACTTCAAAAAAGAAGAAGATTGGAGAATCGAAATTCATATATTCCTTAAGGAAGGAACATTGCCTACGGATTTGAAGCAGGCTAGAAAAGTGCATTCAAAGGCGGGGAGATACGACCTCAGAGGCGGAATTCTATACAAGAAGTCTTTCCTCGGACCGCTATTGTGTTGACTATCAAGAGAAGAAGGGCATCGAGTTTTGAAAGACATACACTATGGAGATGCAGGCAACCATAGCGGGATGAGATCACTAGCACATAAAGCAAAAATACAGGGGTATTATTGGCCACAAATGATACGAAATGCTGCAAGAATGTCTAGGAGGTGTGAGGAGTGCCAGCGGTTTGCTAAAAAAATCCATGCTCCTGCAACAAAACTGAATTCGGTGGATAGTCCTTGGCCTTTCTCCAAATGGGGCATAGATATCGTCGGACCCCTGATCGAAGGATCGGGGAAAAGACGATTCTTAATAGTAGCCACAGATTACTTTAGCAAATGGGTAGAAGCCAAGGCCCTAGCCAGGATCCGAGACTCGGATGTATTCACGTTCATTTTCCAAAACATTATTTGCAGGTTTGGCATCCCAACGAAAATTGTCTCCGAAAATGGCAAGCAGCTGCAAGGAAAGAACATTGATATGCTCTTTGATACCTTCAAGATCAGAATGAACAAGTCAACCCCCATATATCCTCAAAGCAACGGCCAAGCAGAAGCCACGAATAAGACCCTTGCCCTAATCCTCAAAAAGCAGATAGATGAACACAAGGGACGATGGTGCGAACAATTACACAATGTGTTATGGGCATACCGAACCACTTGAAAGTCCGCTACAGGAGAATCACCATTCCTCCTTACTTACGGAGCCGAAGCGGTCATCCCAGCGGAAATCATCATGCCAACCACAAAGACCGAGGCATGGGAAAAGAACCTCACGACGCTACAGAGGGTGGAGAATTACAAACGAAGATTAGCAAGGGAATACAACTAGAAGATTAAACTTAGAAACTTCGTAGAAGGACAATATGTGCTGAGAACTATACCCCAATACCAGCGAGAGAAAAAATGGGGCAAATTAGCACCAACATGGGGAGGACCATTTGTTATACATGACATCGCAGGTAATGGATCTTATTATCTGCGTAACCTGAAAGGAGAGGTCCTCAGACACCCGTGGAATGTGAAATATCTCAAGCCATACTATCCATAAAAGCAACGCAGTTCTGCATCTGCGTGAAGAGCACCAGAAGAAGAAGACAGCGTACCCGTTTGACATGTTTCTATCTCTGAACGAGAAATAGCATACCTCAACTCATCAAATCAAACAAACTTTTTGCAAAATTTCTATTGGGGAAAGTAACCATATACAATCTCTCCGGACTCCCCTATCAGCGTCTATGAGTGTAAGACCATGGGGAAGGCATCCAACAGAAAGAGATACCCAACCAATCTAAAAGGCAAAGGTTCAGGGGAGTGAATGCATGTAAATAGTTTAATAACGCATTACATATCCGGGAACACTGCTCCAACCCCCACCGTTTGGTAATCCTCTGGCCAAGGGTTAGCCAGCGGGGTGACAGGTCCAAAGCCAATAACGAAGGTGCATATCTTCGCTATTGCCGTCAAACACTCTCAATTACTTAATTTATTTTTTTGTTTTAATTAATATTTACTCGTTATCTAAACAAAACAATTAAACTAGCTGTGCAGGTAAATAAGAATTGTACATATCCAAACAAACGATGATCTATTGCATAAGAGTTGATTACAAGTGCGGGAGATTAAGAAAAGAAACACAAAAAATACACCAAAAAAGGGTCCGAAGACAAGTAATCAACAAAGATCAGCGAATAACAACGAGGTATGATAAGACAATTCCTACTTCCCCTTGGAAGGCTTGACGTGATCAGCGGGAATCTTCCTCTGAAACGAAGGGACACTTCCTCCCGAAGAAGGACCAGAGGAAGAAGTTAAAGGCTCAGGCATAGGGCGACAAGGATAGTTCTAGACAAGACCATGATCCTTTTGAAGACCTTGCTCGATCCTGGTCAGCGTTTTGTTAATCTCTTCGACAAGCTGGCAACGAGCCTTGTATGAGATCACGGTGGTTTTCAGCTCAGACTGCGATAACAAAGACGTCAATCGAGTTACTTCCTTGGATGCTTCCTTTGCTGCGACGTCCCGAGATTCAGCCAAACTCTCATAATACTTGGTCTGGCCCTCCTGCTGTACTAAGGCAGATTGAGCCTTTTCAAGTTTTTCATTTGCAAGGTCAAGCTGCCCCTCGAGCTCTGAAAAGGAAGACAAAATTGGGTTACAAAACTAGAATCACATAACTGTTCGCAATCAAATAAATGTATACCTTCAACTCTAGTCGAAGCTATCTCATACTCATTAACTACAGCGTCCCGAGCATCGTCAAGAAAATCGTACCCATCTGAAATTTTCTTATAATCCAACCGAAGATTGGTAAGAGCAAACTGACACTCATCCAACTCTACCTGCTTCATGGAGTCTAAATGGCGAAGGTGGTTGACTTCGTTATTCATTTCTTCTATGCCTTTAGTAAGCCGGTACATGTTAACTTCGAGGTCTTTCTCAGAATCCACTAAACGAGCAACATCGGCCCGAGAAGCGGTTAAATCATTACTAAGGGCATGAGCCTCGGCTCTGGCATCGTCCCTTTCCCGAACGAGCCGATGTATATAATCCTTAACTTCAGGGTCATGGGACGAATGAGCTTGGTGTAACTCTTCTTCCAAGTGTGTTACCTTAGCCTCCAAGCTAGTGGCATTTTCACGCGCAACACGAAGATTCTCGCGAGTCCATAACAAAGTGTCGTTAAACTGACGACGATCGGTGTTGTAACTATTCTGCATATCAACCATTTGAGTCCATTTTTCTCGCCACTCAGCTGCTAGGGTATTATGCTCATCGGCTCGAGCATTCCATTTATCGGCTTCACTCTTAATTCTTTCCACTAATTCCCTGATCCGGGTAGCTTGCCGAGTCCTCTCATTTCGAAGCCATACCAATTCTCTGGTAACGCCCGCTGAAGATAGGGTGGGGAGACTCATCCAGCACACTAAGAAGACGAAAGAGAGATGAAGAGAAGAACATAAAAGAAAACAAACCTTTAGAAGACGAAGCATCGTTGCGGGCTTTTTCCAAGTCGTTACGAGCCAGTGCAAGTTCAACACGAAGCTTCTCCTCTTCGGCACCAAGCTGCTCTTTCCCTTTCAGCTGGCTCTTCAGTTCTGCTATCTCCTTATCCTTCGCGGAAACGAGCGCTTCAGCAGCGTTCAATTCTTCTTCCCGGTGATGAAGCTTCGCCTCCATTTTGAGGGCCTTCGCTTTGAAAAATTGGTACAGAGTGTGGTTGCAGTGCTCACTTATCATTATCTGCGTTGATAACGAGCAGATAATAACCATCAATAAAAAGTCATATAAGCAATAAAACAAGGGAATCTACGACGACTAACCTCAAGAACACGCTGCTGGGGAAAACCATACTGATACCCATCAACGATAACCATCATATCGGCAATAGAAGAAGGGGGATCGACCAGTAAGCTGGTAGAAGTAGCACCCAAATCCTTCTCCCAAGCTTCGGCAATATCATCGTGAGACGATAACTGCATCCTTTGGCGAGTGAAGGCATCGAAATTTTTCTCACCATGTATCACCGGAGCAAGGTTCGACACAAACATCAGATTTTTCTTCATCAACCAATCTAGTGTAGCGTCATCACCATCCTGCATCATAGCCATATCAAAGCCCTCCAAAGATGCACCAGCGGAAGTTCCGACATCGGTCACATCCTTTTCCCAATTAGAACTCTTCGTGGCCCCGACCTCTTTGTTAGCATGAGCCTCAACACCTTTACCACCCAAATTTTCTTCATGAGTAGCTGCTTATTCACCACCAGTCTAAACTATTACCCCATCAGCTGCTTTCTCACCCTCGTCCCCAAGAACATCCCATTCATCATTTGGCGAAACCAGAGAGAACTCCTCAGCTAACCCCATGGCGGCGTCAATGTCCATCGGACCCCCAGCGGAATGAATTTTACCAAAAGAAAACTCTGGGGTAGGGTTTGTTGACTGAAGCTCAGCCTCCTCATTCCCCTGACCTGGCATCAATCCAATGGGAGGATCGTTTAGCGGAATGTCAGACATAACTTTCTCTACACCATTGCCATCACCGCCAGGGGTAATCTCCTCTTCGTTGGCGCCATCATCGATATCCTCGTCGTCCCTATGATTATGAGGAGAGGTCTCTATTCGTTCCTCATCATCGGTAACCTCCTCTTCGTCCTTGATACCCTCGTCGTTCACGGGGCTATTGACCTCATCGTGAATGTCTGTCTCCTCCACAGGGGCAGTGGAAGACTGAACCGGGCCGATTTTCTTTTTCTTCTTTGCCTAAGGAGATAACACTCGATATATCAGTACGACGACTACTCTATATGAGGGACCATACCTTGGCGGCGACATTACCCTTCGAAGGAAGGATAGCTTCGGAACTTTCATCTTCGTCAGCAGCGTCGATGGCATACTCAAAGTTCATACCATATAAATTCAACCGCCAGGGGCAGAAATCACCATAGCGGGCTGGAGCGCTAGCACGAGGCTGGCTGCCAGCAACAGGGTGCCATCCGTGCTGCCCAGGCACCCAGCCATAAGCCCAAGGACCGACAACTTCGTTGACGGTGGCATGCCATTCATAGTCATGATCACGCTTAAGCTTTTCACGATGGGGAAAAAGCTTCTGTTGAAAAGTCCCCTTGGTACCAGGAACGTAGTGAAGCTTCGAATCACTCACTTCACTTAAAAGACGAACCTCACCATGAGAAGCAAGAATTGTACGAAGACCTACACTCCATGGCTTGCGATTTCTACTGTTGACATAGTCTCCAAAAGAAGCATTAAAATTTGTAGGAGTATACAAATCTCTCTCAAAAGGATCAGGAGTGTAGCAGGTCATCAACGTATCACCCTTTCTTCGAAGGTAGCACTCCTTCAAAGTACGAAGAAAATTCCCACTTAGCTGCACCACCGATCGACAATGAGTATTATGAGTGGAACCTTCGCGATCGACCAAGACATCATAGTAAAAGGAATCCCCCGACTTATATAAGGGCAGCATCAAACCCGCTTCGAAAGCCCCCACGTTAGTCAACAAATGGAAGTCATCGTACTTATAGTTCACGATCATATCGTAAGTAAGGTCATCGTATGGTGCATAGAACTTAACATCGAAGAACTCGAGGCCATGCTTCACCTTGAAGGCTTCGAGATCAACATGCTTGAAAGTAACCTTTTTCTTGGCTACCGAAAGGCTTCGTATAACATCAGAACTAGCGGGTTGACTCAACAACGGTTTCTTTGACTTGGGAGGACTCATATCAGAACCTTTCCTTTTAACCACTGGATTCCTCGTAGGGTCCGCCAGGGGCACAACAGCTTTAGCAGAAGATTATTTCATCACAGCAGTGGATTGCGAAGCTTTAGACCCCGAAGGAGGCATCGTGGTTTGAGGAGGCATGGACCGAAGAGGTTGAACATTCACCGGTTCGGAACGATGGGAGAAGGTTGCTGCACATTTCTTGGCTCAACACGTTGGTAAGAGGGATTAGTCACAGGACAGTTAACCGCATACCGAGATCCTTTCGGTGGATCCCCTTTCTTTATAATAGTTACCCTTGGACCCGGTGATGACAAAATTTTCTGTGCTCGGGGATCTGGTTGGGAAGACCTGGATGGACCACCCTTCGGCGGAGATATATCAGGACTTCTACGGGAAGGAGATATGTAGGGGCTCGATGACGGAGATTGATATGGGACCCGATGGCGATCAGACATATTTACGAGGAGCAAGAAAAGTACTACGAAGATCAGATGAAGCAAACAATCAAAATTCAAAATTATGCAAACTTCCACAATTCATTAGAAATATCATCCAAAAACCCTAGAATTTGCGAAAATAAAAAAACCCTAATCTGTTTGAGGACATCGAAGACAAGCTTAAATCATCGGATTGGGAATCCATAAGTTTTATGATAAAGAACAGGGGCAAGTATATATACTTTCGTATATCTGTTCTTTATCACAAAACTAAGAACACAACAGCAGAATCTCAACAAGCAATCAAGATCAAAATAAAGATAATTTCATACCTTATCAAAAGCTCTATGAGTAGAGCGAAGACGATCAATGAGAAGATGATGAACATCGACAACATTCAACTTCTGAAGATCCTAAGAAATTCTATCCTAAGAAACACTAGCAGAAGTTAAGAGCAAGAAAACAAGAATGGAGAATTTTTGGACTGACAAGAGAATGAAGAGAGAATGAAATTTATTTCAATAACCTCGTCTCTCTTATTTATAACCCAAACGATATAACTGCCTCGTGTTTCAAGGAGAAGTTAATACTGAGAATGGGAAACGTGCCCTAAGGATAGGGAGGAGTTAATGAAGAGAGTGGGGTTGACTGTGAAGACAGTTTTCCCAAACTTTGACCATTAATTCAAATCTTGGAGAAAATGGGCAAATTGTATATACATAATTCATCACTCTCCACGTGTCTAAGGAATTACACGTGGAAAACACACAGCTTGGAACATCAAGACACGATGCCACGTACCAACACCCAAGAAGCACCCGACATCAATATATGTTCATCTTCGAACTGATCCAATGGCTATGAATCGGAAAGCACTGAAGGAACGAGCCACCGCGAAGCACTGAAGAACACCCAAGGATTCACTTTATTCCATCTCGAGAAGGATCTAAGATCAACGGCAAGGGTTAGTCTAACTGACACGGATGTGATGGGAGCCGCAGACAGGTTGTCAGCGCGTGCGTGCGCATGCAACCCAACCACCCGCATTAAATACTCTAGATATAGTGTACGTGTCAACCAACCTGTGGAGGAGAAAGAGGTGACCCGTCGTCACCAGGCATAACCGTTGGGGGCATCGGTGGAAGACGAAGACACCAGCGGTATCAGCACAAAGAACAAGAAGATAAGGTGGCAGTCGACCTTAGCAGTGGACCCCACGTGCCATCCCTATAAATACCCCTCTTCACTAAGAGACAAGGGGCCGACCAGTTTTTAGTAACTAGAGAAGAATATAGGAAAGAGAAATAGGAAGAGTAAGTATGAATCATATTTCCCCTTTAAGCATCGTTATTCACTTAAAGTCATTCGACTATATTTGTAACTCCTCAATACATAGTGAAACACCAACCCCGTGGACGTAAGCCTTAGTGCTGAACCACGTAAATTACTGTCTTATTTACATTTCAACATCTTACTTTCTGTTATTAGTATTATGCTTTATGATACACGCATCGTAACTATGTAGAATGTCTGAATCAATCCCCCCGTCTAGACAATGACGAGTCCGAAGACTCTGAGTCGATGAGTCATCGTGTTTAGTACCATTTCATATCTGTTTTATTTCTTACAACGTTTTTATTTACAAATGCGAATATTGTTTGTGAACACGTGGATGTCATCGTAATTTATGTGTTCACAACAAAATAAATAAAATAAAAGCAAATAGTGATGACGTGGGTATGGATGAGAGTCTCTAAAAACCATACTCTCTTCCAAACTCAAACTTCCACATCAGATTAAATTTTTAATATCCAACCACCACTGGAGAGGTTTTTTTTGTTTAGAGTTTCTAAAATCCTAGGTGGCTTCAATATTTTTAGTGACCCATATTCCATTGGAGATGCTCTAAACTATTTGCTAATTTAACGGTATCATGCTTAAAAAATACTTTATTAGAGCAACCACAGTGGGCGAGTATAACCAAATATTTGGTCAAGAAACGAGACACAGCGGGACAGACTATCGATTAAAATCCGGACCAAGACCAAATTCCAGACTATATTTGGTCTGGGACCAAGACCAAAACCAAATATAGTCGAGCGAACGTATAGTTAACGCCCCACACCAGGCGTGCATAAAGTTCAAGCCCCACAACAGGCGTACATAAAGTTAACGCCCCACACCAGGCGTTAACTATACCTCCGCCCCATTTTTTTTTATTTTTTTTTCTTTAGGGTGGGGCGTTAACTATACCCCGCCCCATTTTTTTTTTCTCTTTTCTTTAGTGTGGGGCGTTAACTATACCCAGCCCCATTTTTTTTTCTTGGCCCCATCGGGCGAACTTATAATGTACGCTCCACCAAATTTAGTTTTCAACCGTAGCGTCACACTACGGACTAAACCCAAATTTGGTCGTTTTTTTTAGTCTTTAATCTTTGGTTATACTCACACCACTGCAGTTGCTCTTAGTGGAGATTTTGAGATGACATGTAATAAATTTTTTTTTTTTTTTGAAGGAATGAGGAGCATGAAAACTCCAAACTTCATTGATTAATGTGTCCTCTTATCTTGTATACCCGTATACATGTTAAGATTCACTAAAACAACAAATTCTTGCATTGGAAACAAGATTTGTTTGTTTTATTGTATTGAAAACAACAATTCTTTGCATTGGGAACAAAATTTATTGTTTTCAGTGCAACAAAAACCAATTTCTAGTAGAATAAGACAAAAAAACCCAATTTCCAAAGACATAAAATAAAGTATAATTACATAACATTCAATTACATCCATGAATCCAAATACACGATTAGTACGGTAATTTTGAAACGGGAGAAAATCGAGATGACATGTAATAATGAAAACTATTATGAAGAGAATTTAACCCGTAACAATTTTCAATATCTCGTTTAAGAAGGCTCTTCTTTACTTTCACGCCCTCCCAGTCCACCATCATTCAGTGATTCTCCTTCCACCTCTCTCTACTGAAACCGTGGGAAAATTTCAACTTAAATTCTTCGCGTAGACCCGATCTGGAGAGCTAAAAAAAAGGCAAAGCAGAGTTCGATTATGTCTGGTTACATTTGAAGGACTAAAAGTTGGTCAAACTGGTATTCAGGCTGGAAATCCGACGAATTTCAGATCAATACCATTTTTCTTGTCCGAAATTCGGAACACTAGATTCTCTGTAGCAATAGAGTCATTCTACAAGCTACACTCTATTGCAAGTTGAAGAAACACAGTGGTACTGTATAAAAAGAAGAAGAAGAAGAAGGAAATCATGAAGAGGAAAAAATGGACAGAAGCAGAAGAAGAAACCCTAATTAACAGATACTCAGATCTATTAAATTCAGGTACTTTACCAAAACTCAAAACCAGAGAAAAGAAATTCCAACCCGTAGCTGATCAAGTTAATTCCCTGCATAATTTACGAGACCCAATTTCATTTCCATTTAGATGGTCATGGCGTGATGTTTCAATCAAAGTACAGAATATGCGTCATCAATATTTAGGTGTTAAGCAAAAGATTAGGGTTTCAGATGATGAGTTTCTCTGGGATGATGCTGTTGATCATTGGGTTAATTTCTTCAAGTATAAAGATGTTTTTGGTGATGTCGAATTGTTAGATAATAGTAATAACACTGTTTCGAATTATTTGAATGGAAGAAGTTTAATTAGCGATGACTACGACGAGGACGATGAGGAGGAAGATTGTAATGGTGTAGCTAGTGATTGTAAAGATTGGGACGGAATCAATGATGTGACTGGAAATGGTGGTGATCATTGTGAAGAAGGGAATTCAGGATTTGTTAAAAGGAAGAGATTGAAAAAGGAGGGATTTGGGTTTTTAGGAACACAGTTACTGGAATTGAGAGATGTGATTGGTAAGAAAGAAGAGCGGGAACGAAAACGGAGATTCATTGAAGAGGAGAAATTTGAAGTTGTGGATGAAAAAGTTAGAGAAAGAGAGATTCGGAATGAAGATAGATTGCGAGAACTAGAAGAAAGAATGGAAGTTAGAGAAATGGAATGGGAGGAGAGACAGAGAGCAATGGAGAAAAGAGAAATGGAAAGACGGTTACGGGTCGAGAGAGAATTCGATGAAGATAGAAGAAGATGGTTAATGAAAATGGAAGAGAAAAGAGAAGAAGAAGAAATGGGGTTTAAAGAAAGAATGATCCAGTTACAAATTGAACATGAAAAACAAGTTATGCAAATGAATGTTGAATCTTGTCAAAATCAAATGCAAGTTCTGGGGGTGTTGGTTAGAGTTGTTTGTCAATTCTTTGGATCAGGAAATGATGGGTTAAGCAATGGAATTGGTTCAATTTCAACTCCTCATCAAGATCATTTGCATCCTGGCAACTTGGTTAGTGATGATAATGGCAAACCAGATGGGAATACTAATTCCCATCACTTCATGTAATATGTAAAATCACCCAACGGCCAAACATGCTGTTTACTAAGATTACGAATTCATACACAATTGCAGTTTTGATCTTTGTTTTTACTGCAACAAACGAGTGCCTATCCTTAAAGGCAACAGGGTTCATTAATTCTCTAAAGGATGTCGATAGAATTGGTTCCAGATTTTGAAGTTCATTTTCTCATCTCTTTTAGAAAAGACATACAAACAATACTTTATAGGGACACCAACAGGCCAAAATGACGTGCACAAAAGAAAAAAAAATGAATCACAACATAAAGCATTACCATTCAGTTTATATGATTTGGAGGTAAAACTGTACACATCTGTCAAGAGCAGTCATATCAAAATATTTTTACATAGTTCTTCTCCCTGTCATTTAAAGCATATCACAGTACAGTCTCATTCATTTCTTGAGTTTCTGCCTCTACAATTTTCTTCTCCTTTCAACTTTCTACGAGCAACACGTTTACTTCTGGAACGAGAGGGAATATGATCCTGTGGTTGGATCTTTAACCGCTTTGAAGTTGTCGATACTCATTCCAAAACGTCCTAACACAGAATTTCCCATTTCTTTTAGCTTCCCTGGTATAAAAAGAAAGGGGAGGATGTTAGAAGCATAGCCCCATCAAAGAGTATGCATATACCGATCATCATCGAAGATTAAAAAATCCTACTCATATGTATGTTTGGTAAGAGATAACTGACAGGGGGGCAAACATTATAAATGGAGATAACAACAACAGCTTTTAGCATTTAAAGGAAATTTATCTAGCCCAAACAATCACGGGATTCAACAACTCAAAGTCTTACTTTAATGTTATTTAAAGAAAACACCAGCTCTAGTATATTGCATTCCTGCATCATTTTCTTTTAGAAAACTTGTAGTCCAATGAGGTCATTCTCGCGTACAAACGGATGTTGGCTGAGAGGAATCCCAATATGCAACGGTACATGAACTTATCAAGCCATTTAGACAGCGAAATAAAAAAGGCCATCACATTCGAAAGTTCTAAACTAGTGTATAGTGATGCAGCATGTTCATGGAGCTTTACTAAATATCTAGTCCCATATCTATCAAATAAAATATCTCTTAATCCTAAAAGGTCTCCTGTAATTCATTAGAAGGACTGCTATATAATCTAAATTCACACAATCGTTTAAAAGTAAGATTCATTGACTGAAGAAACGAGCTTAGAAGTTTTCCGCACTAGAAGTGAAGCATGAGAGATATAATAAGGGAACAGAACAAGAGTTTATGGCTTACCAATCATCTCCTCTTTCATCTTTTCCCTCTTTTCTGCAGCTAGGGGCTCCAAGCGTACTATGGATCTTCTAGCTTGACTATTTGAAGGATCCAACTCCACAATTTTCTTCATGTCTGAAAAAATTAGGAAAAACAGTAAATAAAATTTATAAGTTGATTGGTGCAAAACAAAACATATTGCACAAATAATAGGGGAGAGGAAATTGTGCCTATAATAAATTATGTCTAGAGAAATCTTGTTGGTATTCCGACCTATCACAGCTTCTTCAAAGTGTTCAAGCTTTTCGTGAGCCTCTCCTCTTCTAACCAAAGCTTTCATATATGCAGGATTTAGTTCCAAAGCTTTGTTGCACTCCTTAATAGTCTCCGCATACCTACCCTGAGAAGATCAAACAATATAACAACTTATGACCAGATGAAGCAGAAATCCACTACGATACATAAAAAGAAAACAGTGGTCGAAATTACACATATATTTCAAAACAGATAGTGTAACAGGACTTAAAAGAAGGCAAAAGAAACATATTTGGTCATTTGGCACGTTGCTTAATTTGAATCATAAACATCATGTTATGTACTCGTACCAAGTTAGAGAAGCAAGCAGCTCTATTTGCATGACATATAGAGCGGATCTCAACGGATGCAGGCAAATCAGCAGCAAACTGTAAAGCAAGCTCATACTGCAACAAGGCATCTTCATACTGACCAGACCCAAAAAGCTTATTTCCTTCAGTTTTCGCATCATTAGCTTCAGCTAAAGCTTTCTGCATTAGGAAGAAACAAAATTCAAGATAATGATCATTAAATTCGAGTAGTACCCACTAGCCACTAATATTTGGTTCGGTGTTCAAGTGAAAAAACATCAAGCATTGTTAGCTATTTGGCTTATTGCTGGTAAAGAGATAATATGCTATCTGAGTCTGATATCCATTCATGTTAACAGCAAACAATGTGCGAAAAGAGAATGACAGCCAAAACAATCACTTGCCATAAGAACCGATGGGGTTAATGAATTTCCTCTGAGATCTCTAAAGAAAATGTAAGCACCTATTTCAAACTTATCAACTCCTAGTTGACACCACTAGGTATTTGACTCAAAACAGTTCAGAAATTTATACTAATATACATGGTCTCCTCGTACATTTTCTGTCTGCTAACTAGTAGTATAGTGGTAGTATGAACGAACAAGACCTAGAATGTAGATATACTACTACTGTGATTTCTTGCCTTGATGGCTCAGCTAAGTTAATGGATCCCATTGATCCGCATACTTAATTCAAAGCAGGTAGAATTTCCCCATCTAAACATGACTCACTATTGTAGATTTGTGGTAGTGGTGGTGAAAATACAAACTAATTTAGGAAATTAGACCTCTAATCTACATCAAAATCAAAAATGCCAATTTAAAACCCTAACGAAGAGTTTACCTGGTTTGATTCCTCGTTAGATGGAGGTGGAGCAAGAACAGGTTCTTCTACTTCTTCTTCTTTATCCCCATCACCTTCACTTGCTGTTTCAAATCCATCGTTATTAGTTTCTTCGGTCGATTTAATACTACTACTATTTGATTCATCTTCATTCCCGTTTGGGGCTGATTCAATAACCACCATTTTTACAAATTACACGATTTATTTCGCAGAGATCTTAATCGAAATTTGAGAAAACGAAATAGAGGTTTTCTTCTTTTTCCTTTAGAACTCTAGAGGGATCGAGAGAGAAAGTTCTGGGAATGTATAAAACAGCCCAAAACCCCTTTACAAGCTTATAGACTCTTTGATATTTCAGTCCTCTAGCTAGCGAATATATCCTAATTTGATTGGGGGCAGACATTTTAATTTGGGGTCATGATATTTTATTTCCACCCCAATTTTTTGAGGGGCGTATTAATCCTATATTGAAAAGACTGTTTTACCCTTTACTAAACACAAATCTTAAAAATCAGTTAACACTAATTTAAAATCATAATTAGGCCCCCAATTCATATACCCTAAACTAAACAAAAAAAAATCAGGATCTCTTTTTTTTCTTCTCCTCTTCCTCTCCTCTTCCTCTCCTCTTCCTCTTCCTCTCCACATTAATTCAATGTGATAAAAAGGCTCTCCTCTCCATTTGGTATATGCGGCCTGAGCAGCACGCCTATCCCCTTTTTGCCTCGCGAGAAACTCGTTGTACTTGGTGCACCATTTTATAACAAGAATCGTCCTATGACTAATGTGGGACAGCAAGTAAGGATATCGTAGTTTGTTGTTGTTATTAACGAAAGGACCCGAACCAGCTTGGCTCCAAAATATACTATCATGTTCATGTTCTTCGTGGAGATCCTTGACGATGTAGTAATTTTTAACCCATTCGGTCTCTTCCTCGACTTGCTTGAATCTTTCACGGAGTTGGGATTGTTCTTGGTCTCGTTTTTTGGCCTCGCGCAACTCTTCTTCTTCCTTCGTAGGATAATGGCGTGAAAGTGGGTGGTTTTTTAGTAGGTCGCATGCTTTTTTTTGCGTATCTCTTCTTCCATTGCCAATATTGATTTGGTTGGTCGCTTGCATCTTCTAAGTATGTTATCAATTGAATTGGGGGTTGATGAAGGATTTGCCATTCTTGAGGTGGTTTTCAATTGAATTTGCTCCTGGAAGTGTTCCTCTATATATACAATAATTACCAACGGCTATTTTTTTTGGGAAAAAGTGTATCCATAAAAAGCCGTTGGGGGTTTTCTTATAGAGTCGTCCATGTATACACTATAATGATGACGACTCTCAGGCGTATAACTAGAGTCGTTACTTTGTATGTATATATGGTTCACGACTCTTAGTATATAAACATCCAGGAGACCATCAAATTTTTATGGTTACCGTCGTTAATGTTTATGTAAACTGAGATGACGACTCTTAGTTGGAAAACATCCAGGAGACTGTCAAATTTTTAACATTAGAGTCGTTAATGTTTATGTATATATGGATGACGACTGTATTGTTGCAAAACATCCAGGAGTCTGTCACATTTTTAAGGTTAGAGTCGTTAACTTGTATGTATATATGTATAACGACTTTTAGGCGTAAAAACATCCAGGAGAATAGCAAAATTTACAGTTAGGGTCGTTAAGGTGTATGTATATATGGTGACGACGACTATAACATAATTCAAATTACCTATGAGGGTCGTTGGTGGTTTAATCCAACTAGGATAAAACGCATTGTATTCATTAAGCATTCTTCAAAATACAAATATCCGGGTAGAAGATACAACCATTATCAAAAAGTATGCTTCAAAATGCAATGCATTGTTTAGAATAAACATCTTCTCTCACGATTCATTTCCCAAGTCTAAGTAAACCGGGGTTGGGTCCATAGCATTCCAAATGTTCATTCCATACTCATCTTGGTTTGTCCACTCCTTGGTGTACTCTCCCAATCACCATACACCCGTGGTAGAGGACATTCTTCGGAAATCTTCAAGCCTATATAATGGTTATCATTGACATGTGCCATTACAATTCTTCTTTTCTTTATCGCCGTCTCGCACCTAGTTTTGGAGGGTACGTACATACAAGAGGCTCCGGGAAGCCTTTCTTTGAATACAATTACAACACAAGTGAATGTGTCCGCCAAAAGTTGGCCACCAAAAGGCATTTGCATCCAAAACTTATAACCGGCCTTCTTCGATCCCTTCCTCCATTTCACGTTTGAAACCAACTCCCTAAACTTCAATTCCCTCTCTTTTGATCTCCTTCCATGAGCATTTTCAAATATAGTTGTTTGTCCCGAACTAGTTTTTCTCGCCATTTTTTTCTTGCATATTCGATTTGGGTGAGCTTAAGTTCGTCGGCCTCGTCAAAATGCCCTAATTGTTCCGTTGCAACATGGTAACCACAATTTCCATCGCCGCCAACGTCGTCGGTGGATAGAAGGTGATCCAAGATGACGTGAGGAAGTTGGTCGGTATACTCTTTATACAAAGTGTAAGCAACACGATGTGGTCTTCCTTGGGAATCTCTAAGGGTGCGCGGATTACCTTTTATTCCTCTTATCGTAACCATTCCGCTCGTTTGGCTTTGCTGGGTACCAACCACATGGTCTACAACATCAATGTCTTCCTTTGGCGGACCCCTTGCCTTGGGTACGAAAGAGTTCTCATACTCCGTATATTCCGCCTGGACATACTGATGATGTGACATGTCACTTTTGCAACTCTTTGCCGCTTTCACGGTTTCTCTAAAAGACTTTTTAGTTGTGGGTCTACCCGGTGGTTTTTGTTTGATTGGCTATTCTTCTACTCCCAAGCTCTTACGGGCAGTAGCCACAAATTAGAAACCCGATGATCTGTCTTCTGCACAATTCGTTTTCGATATTTCTCATTGATATACTTGCCAATCTCAAGGTCTCCAAATTGTTCATGAGCGGCTCCTGTGGGATTTGGGATGAACCCAAGTTGCTTCCAAAAAGGATTGATATCTTCAATGGGAATGAGCCCCTTGTACCCACCGAGCTTATGTTTGCACGGGAGGCCAAGCCACGTCTCAGTTGTACAATTACATTTAATGACTTTTCCATCGGAAGCTTTCGCTCGAAATTTGTTGAGTTCAGTCATCATATGCTTTATTGCCCACCATGATACTTGGTGCGAAACCCCACGTAGCAATTCTTTGTCTTCCATGTATTGCTTCAAAAAACGGTCCTTACTATACTCCATCCGAGTCACTATCTTGCTAAGGTCATCCTCGGCGTGCTCGTGAATAGCTTCTGTCACCGTAACTACCCCACCTGTGTTCTCTTGAAGAATTTTTTCAAACGTCCATGGGACTCTCTCTGCAATACTCGTGGACTCATTTTTGTAGTGCTTGTACTTATTGGTCCATGCATAAACAAACTTTTCCTTCCAAGGATTCAACCATGTATCTAGGCAATAATCGACAACCTTCTTATGATCCGTACTCCAATCATCAATAAACTTTTGAAGATTTGCATAGTACTTTACTTCGGTCTTCGAATGAGCCAAATGGTCCCAATCTTTGCAGAAATCCTCCCATAGATCACCATCTTCAGCATATTTTTCCTTTTCTTTCATTTTCTCTTCGGCTATCTCTTTTCTTGAAAGTTTACTTAGACGCTCGTCTTCCTCCTTGGAACGTTGATTACCCTTTGCAGGCTTGATCTTTTGGATATGAATCTTGCAATTAGAAAAAATATTCATTTGGATGTGCCACGTACAAAGAAAATGTTGAGCATGTGGAAAAACTTGACGAACGGCACTCATGACTGCAAAATACCTATCCGTAAATATAACCCGCGGTGTGTCTTCGCCTCGGTAAATCAACCTAACTTGTTCCAAAGCCCAAACATAGTCCTCTATTTCTTCCTTTTCCATAAAGCACCATGCCACGGTGAATGATTGCTTATCCTAAGTATGACTAACCACGTTCAACAACGGCATGTTATACTTGTTGGTCTTATAGGTGCAATCTATGAACAAGACCTGGTAAAAACACTGAGCCAAATCCACCATCCTAGGATGTGCAAGAAAAATATGAGTCACTTTGTCGCCCGGACCCACCCTTGTTTGCATGGAGTAGTTAAGTTTTTCTGCCAACCACTCTGATTGTTGCATAATTAATCTACCATCCTATTCAGTTCTCCTGATCGTTGCTTTGGAAGCATAGATTGTAGAAATAATAGACAAGTTTGTCTTATCTTCCGCCCTTATTGCATTTAGGATCTGAAGGGGCCTACATCGCTTCATCTGTCGTACCTTTTCCATTTGATGTGGTTTCAATCGGCATATCTTTGGGTGCCCTAAAAAGAGTACTAGGTGGAGGATGGTTGTGACGACCATCAGGAATACTATACAACCTCCATAGATTAGTTTCGGGATGCCTTTTGAAAACAATCCTGAAGGGGCATTGTATCTTCTTCGACGAAGTTTTGTAGACCCTCGTCGTCTTCTTCTCATACTTGTAGTTCTTCCCTTTGTGACTTTCTTCCTTATCCCCCGCTCTCTCGCATACAATCTCCATTTGCTTATAATCAACGTGTTTGCTTTGAACAACTACGCACATCTTCTCTTTTGCCTTTGAAATAATCCATTCCTTGACCTCAGCCTTTGTTTTCCACGTCTATATTAAAACCAATGACACGATCATGATTCAACACTAATTAAACAATTTTCATAAAGATATACATCAATTCAAACATTAAAAACGTACCAAATCGGTCATATAGTGTTGGGAGGTATCTGGACCGATAATGGAGACGGGTTCAGGTTGAGAGCTCGACCGTACAACCAACTACAGAAAAAAGAAAAATATTTCATTAAGCAGCAGTCGTCAATTTCTGGGATGTCAAAATGACGACCCTTAGGGTCGTCAACATAATTTTTGTAGAAGAACGACCCATTCCTCGATAAATGACGACCCTCTTTATACATGGACGACTCTACATTCCCAAATGTAAACCATGCTGCCCAGTATTCACCATGGGTCGTTACTGTATATGTATCTATAATGACGACTCTTTACGAAGTTATTGCAGACTTTGAAAATCAACGGTAACTTTGACTAGTAGGATCAGGCAGTTATTGCAGAAGTAAATTTTTTTTTTTTTTTTTAAAACTAGCCGTTGGGTACTTTTTTGCTATAAATAGAGACATATCTCTACCAAACTTATTCACCCATCACTTTCAATCTTCCTAAATCAGTCACCCATCACTTTGAAACACTAAAAATGGCTCCAACTCCGTTCAATAATCTAGAAGATGTTGCTATTGTCAGAGCACACACCACTCTTACAAAGCACTCCGTTGAGGAAGCGCAATGGGTGGCCAGTAATGAAGACCCAACCGGAGGGCCTTACCTTGGGCATGATCAAAACACCAATGCTTGGTGGAAAGGGTGTTTAAGGTTTTCAAAGCATTAAACGGAAATCGTTCAAGGAGGACACTCACGCAGATAAGGGAAAGGTACGCTTATTTATACAATGAATGCGTACTGCTGAGAAACGAATTGAAAGCTCGTAAGGACGCTATGCCAAACGAAGACCACATGAGTAGAGTAAGTTTGTGAATCAATAGGCCGTTCAACAAAAATTATTTATTTGGTTATGATTATTCAACAACGCTGACTTATTAAAATAATTGTTTTTCCAGTGTTCTTTGGGAAGGACTCAATACGAATTAAGGTACGGTCATGAGTTTCTGCACGAGGACTGCTACACTCTCTTGGAGGAAGTTGAATGGCTATTCGCCCAATATAATTAAACCCGTAGAGAATCCCTAGCGCGATGTATTGAACAATTTTATGTGTTTCCCTTCTATTTTATTTCAACTACATGTATTATTTTCGATTCAATAAAATGAGTGACTTCAAATATTGGTTCAATAACCATAGTTCAGAAAGGGTCGTCACGGTTTGTAAAAACACTATTGACGACTCTATATATTGTTTGAAATTTTGGAATGAGTCGTCATTTTTGGAGAAAAAATATTAACGACCCTAAAGGTCACTTAACACAGAGACTATTTGATGATAGAGTCGTCATTCAGTAAACAAAACACATGAACGACTCTTTTTATCATCAAGAGTCGTTACTTGTTTAATACATATAATGACGATCCTTAATGCAGTTAATGTGAATTTTGAATTCACCGAATGTGGTTGAGTCGGGCAACGGTTAAAAATTCAAAAAAGTGACTGTTGGGTCCTTAATCTCTATAAATAGAGACCCATTTGTCACCCATTGTTCACCCATACCATAATTCTAAACCTTCACATTCATTCTCATACATTTATTATCCAAGAGGAAAAAGAATGACTAGTACTTACACTTCGGAAGAGAATTGCGCTATTGTGAGAGCTTGGAAAACAGTCACAAACCACTTTGAAGATCTAGGAAAAGACATTGATCAAACATCGGATGCTTGGTGGAACCGTGTATTCATCGTTTTTGTGGCGTTAGACGGAAATTGCAACTCAAGGTCTTTGAAACTCGTCAAGGAACGGTTCGAGGAGATATTCTTCGAGTGTGAAGTTTTCAAAAGAGAAATCAAGGCCGTAAGGGAAGCCATGCCCAATATGTTGGGTGCTATAAGAGTAAGTATTTAAACAAGAGGTAAAACTTATACAAAGCTTTCAACAATACTAACTGAGTATGTTTGCGTTTTCAGTTGAGGAAGGCGTATGGCTATTATGAGGAGCTTCGTGGGAAAAAGTTTGAGTTCGACGATTGCTACTTTATCTTGGAAGGCACTATGTATAATTACGCCATTTATGATTAAGTGTATCAGTGCACCGTTATTATCTATTGTATTTCATTTCCTTCAATGTATCGCCATGAAAGATGTATGCCTTTTACAATTCAATGAAATGATTCTATGAAATCAAAAGTTATGATAATCCAGCTCAAGGGTCGTTAGAATTTTAAATAAAACACCGAACGACTCTACATAAAAGTTGAAATGGCGGGATAGGGTCGTCATCTTATACGAATACATATATGACGACTCTAAGTTTTTTATTTACTGAGAGTTCTGGGTTTAGAGTCGTTTGTCTCTAAACAAACAAAATTAACGACCTTTTTGACCTAGCATAAAGAGTCGTCAGTGTTTATCACACGCCCCTAACGATTTTTCATAACATGGAAAAGTTGCAGGTTTGAGTCGTCATCGGTAATTCCAATTCACTGACGACTTTGAAGAGTCGTTAGTGAATCCAAACCCCGACTATAACGACTCTCACACTGACGACTTAAACAGTGACCATCAATCGACCCCTTGGAGCACCATTCAGACAATTTCAAGAGTATATGAGGTTTACCTGATTGTTTTGAGGTGTGGGTTCTTCATTTTGAGTATCGGTTCCTTCATTTTGAGCAGTAGGATCTTCATTTCCACCATTATTCATGGCTTCCTCCATTAACACCTCTTCATCAAACATCCAATCCATAGGATTATTAGAGACAATCTCACCATCAACACAATCATGGTTATTGTTTGAACCTTCACCAACCTCATGCCCTTCACTTGAATCATTCATTTCTAAAAACCCTAGTTTTTTCCTCTCAAAACTACTCTTCTTCTTCTCAAAAAAATAAAACCCAAAAACTAAATTTTCCCAAATTTTAATCCCAAAACTGATTTTTATCTAAACAAAATTATCACACTAATCAACTTAATTAAACCTTAATACTAATCACTCAGGGACATTTTAGCCATTTAGAAAATATTTTTATAAGGGATGACCCAAATTAGGATTGGGTGACCTTTTTTGTCCTCTAGTGCTTGGCCCCCAATTAAAATGTCTAGCCCCCAATCAAATTAGGGAATATATCCATCCTCATGCCCAGGTGCATTTGCCGCTGGACAAGCTGCAGCCTTTAAGGTGCTTGCCTTGGTTGTTTACAGGGGTACCAAATTATTTTGAGGTGTACCAGGATTCATATAGGACAAGTTAAAAAATACTTTGTTCCTATGGAATTTGGTACTCCTATCAGGCCTCTTCCTATGGGTATGCCAAACACTGATATTTGGCATATATGCACCCACTATGGTTATGCCAAACTGCCAAACTCATATGCCAATATGTTATTCCTGGCATATAGGCATAGGAGACAGAGTTTCCATCGAACGATAGAATTTGCTGAGCGACAGAGACTCTATCGCTGGCGATATTCTCTTTATCTCTAGCGATATTCACTTTATCTCCGAGTAATATATATATATATATATATATATATATATATATATATATATATATATATATATATATATATATATAAATTATCCTTCTCTCCTACTTTTTCATTATTATAATATATTTTTATATTTAAAGGGTCCCACTAAATATATTATAACACTAAAACTTTTATAAATACCCCACCACACAAACACAAATATATTTTTTATTCATTAGGGTCCCACCCAACACAATTAAATATATGTTTTTAATCAAGTTTGGCATATCTACCATAGTGGGGAAACTCATTTGCCATGCCACATGGCATGCCAAACAACATTTTTTTGCCATACCCATAGGAAGAGGCCTCAGCAATGAGATTTCCATATCTAGGTGAAGTTCTTATAGGGTTTTAACCGTTTTGGGTTGGGGGTTAGGATAACATTCGTGCTCGTCATCCTGAAACTTGCGGTATTTACATCTAACATTATCCTAATATTAATCCTCTTATTAATCCTCTTATGAAAACTAAAAAAAGTAACTTGTCTTGGATATAGAGAAGTATGAAGAAAGATTTGCAAATTATCAGTAAAAACCACACCTGACAAGTTAACAATGGTGAAAATATCGGGATTTGGTCTGACTTATGGTTACCCAAGCAAGATTCTCTTCTAATCCTAAAACTTATTGATGATAACACACCTAAATTTGTTTGTCATTTGATTGACAACTTTGGCAATTGGAAATTAGACATTATAAATACATACATTGATTAAATTGTGTTGCTTACAAAATTTTGTCGATAACTCAAAATATTACTAAGAAAGATAGAATCAGATGGAAGTTTAATCCTACGGGAGAAGTTACTAGTAGCTCTGCTTATAAATACACAGCTGGATATAATTATAATCGAAATATTGCTAGTTTCTGGAAAAAAATAAATATGGAGACTTAGTTTTAAAATATGTTTGGTTCGAAAGTTGTGTCCAGAGTCCTTCCTCTAGAAAAAAGAATGAGTATGTATGATAAAATGCTAATCCCTGTTGTAGACTATGTAACTCTGACATCCGTGAGGATAAAATTCATTTGTTCGTGGATTGCAATTTCACTAAAACAATTTTGTTTTCTATGTCTTTTGGTTTTATTTTAAATTATAATCATAACATTGATATTCAAAAGTGGTTTTCATTATGGGTGAATGATAATAGACTCAAGGAGTTTTGGCCTAAAATAACTTGCATCATCCGGCACATGTGAAAATACATAAATAAATCTTTTTTTGAAAATGTTAGTCCTAATCCTAGGGATCTTTTTAATATCATAAGCATGGATCATCTTTACCATTATAGGATAAGCTTACTAGGCACATCACAATTATGAAAAATATTGCTGATAAGAATACTCAGAATCCAGACTGGATTATCCATTTTGAGGCATCCTTTCTTGAAGATGACTATACCACGGGCTTTGCGGTACGGATATCACAAGTCTAAGAAGATGCATTAAAGCAGGTTCAAGCTAGGAAACAAACCTACTAAATGTTGAAGAATAAAAATTGTTTTGAAGCTCTCAAATGGTTAAAGATTCGGGATCGAGCAATTGCATCTTAACGTGATGACTGTCAGAATCTGGTTACTTATCTTAATGAATACATGAATATGAATCTGGTGCCGCATTTACTTTATGTAACAGTTTCCAATCTTTAATAAATGTGTGTTATTTTCAAAAATAAATAAATAATTAAAGACATTATTTCTTACGGTGAGGAAAATGCAACTCTTGAACAAATTATAGTTGCAACTGAGCAAGCCAATGCGGCACAATTCATTAAAAAATTGACTTTTGCTTTAGGTTTTCTGTCATTTTCTTTTGCGTACACACATAATGTAACTTAACTATGACAAACAAGTAGCAATGCTTTCAAATTTACTTACATATTTGTGAGTTGTTACATAACTCGCGTTGTTGTATGTACATATGAGGTTTATACACTTCAGTCGGTGAGAATGAGACTCAATCATCTTAAAGACAGAAATTTCATGTCTCTCCAACAATACGAAAGTAGCGAATCATAATCTAGGAACAAAAGAAGTTCTTTACCAGTTTCATTTGATCAGCCTTCTCCAAGCTTTGATATTTAGGAAAGATCTATGATACCTTAGTATAATAATGTTGATTATTCAGAAGTAAAATCATAAATGAAAATTACAAAGAAGATCCCCAAAATGTTTCTTTTTGTCGTCTTGCCAATTTTAACAAGCCAGAGCTCCATATTATATTGTTTGGTATTTTGTCTGCAGTTGTCGAAGGAATTTATTTCCTTCTTATGTTGCAATATTTTATGGTATGATAACTACAATCACGAACCTCCAAGTAAACTTCACAAATATTCGAGATTTTGGGTGTTGATGTTTGTTTCCCTTGGCATTGTATCACTGATTTACATGGATATTAGTTGGTTTGATGAGACTGAACACTCTTCTGACGCCATTGGTGCATGGCTTTCTGTAGATACGACAACAATATAAAGTCTAGTTGGATATGCACTTGGGTTGCACACTGAGAACACTGCAACACTAATTTTTGGTTTGGGTGTCGAATTTGGATCCAGCTGAAGTTGGCTCTTATTATTGTTATTTTCCTCCGATTGGACTAAATGCATAGGTTCAAATGAGGCTCATAAAGAGATTTGGTGGAGAACTGGAGGTGCAAAGGTTTAATCTATTACCACCTATATATTATGGATATACTTGTTAGTGTGGCATTATTCAATACCATCCAAGTTTAATCTCTCTTGTATTTAATCGAGACTCGCAGATTTCTTGAGTAAGATTTAAATCAAGAGATAGAGATATATCAACTCCTTGATATACTTTTTATTAAGATTGAGCCTGACTGTCTAGTTGACTCTCTTAAAAGTATATTAGAGTTTATCCATACAGATTGCTAATCCAAAGATCTAGTGTAACATGATAATGCAACAGAATGTGAACAACGGTGTCCAAATTGCACCAAAAGTTGATGAGGTGGATATGGTCTAGGTTGTCGAGGGTCCGCAGATCTTCAACGTATGCTTTCCATAAGAAAATTTGTATTTTTGAGGGACACGGGTGCATCCAAAAAAAAACTTAGATGTTGGTGGTGGGTTTCTATTACATAAACACTCACTTACTCACTTGTTGGAATTGAGTTTGGATCTTCTGCAAAAATAAGGGCTCTGCGAATCGGGCGACCGCCGAGTCGACTCAGGCTTCTCCGTTTCAAATAATTTGAGATCTAAAAAAAAAAAAAAAAACTTACTCACTTGTTGTTATTGCTCCCTTATTTTTACTTGTTGAACCACAAGAAGAAATGTTTATTTTTTTTTACCGATTAATAAGTATAATAAAAAAAAGGCACTTGAAGGGGAGTGCGACTTTGTGCACCCCCACTAAACCAGGGTGCACATTCCTCCTCTTATAATTGGTTTTATATTTGACCGTGGTTAGTGTCTTGTTTATAACTTTTTAATTGAAAAATTAGAAATAGAACCCAACTTCTCTCCTCTCTCTATTTTAAAGTTTGCATAAAAAAATTGAAATTTAACCCAAATTACAGATAACTCGAGTCCATGATATGATTCGTAGCTTGTTTATTGGTATTACAATTGCTAGAAGAATCATATTGATACACCGACTCATCAGCATAAGTTTCCTTCTACTTCGAATCTTAACTTATCAAGATCCAATGAGTTTTTAAAATTCGTAATAGCTTCTAATATATTTTTATGAAGGTGGATTAGTACTAGTAAAAAGATCATAAGCAAAACTTAATCATCTGATAAATTAGCTTGCAATCAATCAAGGGTTTTCATCGAAACTTGATTTTCTGCCATATATTCCAACCTGAACAATATTCCGCTGCTGCTGCTGCCATTATCACTAAAAAAACAAAAAAAAGATCTTTGTAATAACGATGTAAATGATATACTTTCGTTTTGATGCACCATTAAAAGAACTTTTTACGCCGAGAAAAAAAAAAAGAACTTTCTACTACTTGAACCATTATTTCTTCATCATTCCTTTTGTTGTTAGTTTCATCACCACATGAACAAGAGCATTAAGACCAGCAACATCCAGATCAGTTATTTTTCTCCCATTGTTACCACTTCTAATTAATACTAGTATTATGATCTTCCCCCACTTCTAATCCAAAATAATTCCGAGCTATACTTCTTTGGTGTCAGTAGTATATTGCCTTTCTAATTTTGTTCACTATTTTGTAATAGATTTAATTATAAAAAAAACCTCAGAAAACAACAGCAAGAATAGCATAAAAATGAGAGAATATGATTTCGAAAAAATCATCTTCCATTGATGATTATCAAGGAAAAATAATAATTTAGTTAAAAAAATCTATGGATGAATCAATCAAGAAAAAAACTGACCAGTGTTAGTAAAGAGAAAAATTGAGAAACTAATGTAGAACCTGTTAAGAAGAAAGCAATACGGAGATTGCAGGTGATACGAAGAGACGAAAGAGATACGAATAGGATGAAATCAAAGATTAAGAATAAGAGAATTGATAGAATTGATAAAGATAATAATCTTGATTGAATAATAATAATAAGGTGTCCCTCTAAAGAAGAAGGCGTAGCCTTTAAAAAGGTTCACAAGAATCGTAAAACAGGAAAGCTAACTAAACTAGGAAAGCTAAAAGACTTGCAAAGCAAGCAAACGAAATAAAGGAATGAGAACAACTTGTCAGAGTTGCTTCACTAGAAAGGAGGCAACTAGTCATAGTTGCCTTAGTCGAAAAAGGAGATCAACTTGTCATAGTTGATGCTGTCTTGAAACAAAGGATGTCCTACATCAGTCCCCCCTTCTTGAAAGAAACTCGTCCTTGAGTTTGCTGATAAGAAGAACTTCATTGTCTTCATGAAACGTAAAAATTTCTTGGACATTGAAAATATTAGAGATGTTCCAATCTGTTGGAAGATCAATAACATAAGCATTATCACTGATTTTCTTCAGTATCTTGAATGGACCATATTTCTTCATCTTTGTTTTGTTGTAAGTTCCAGTAGGAAAACGTTCTTTCCTGAGATGAATCATAACCAACTCTCCTTCACGAAAAATCTTAAGCCTTCTATGTTGATTTGCATCTTCCTTGTATTTGGTGTTGGAATCTGTAAGTTTTGCTTTCACTTCTTGATGGATCTGTGAAGCTTTCTCAAGCATAATATCAGCTTTTGCATTGGATTGTTGCAGCTTAGGAAGAACTACCAAATCCAAAATATGGTTAGGGACTTTAGAATAAACAATCTCAAAGGGTGTTTTACCTGTAGACCTATTAACTGAAGTGTTAAAAGCAAATTCCATATGAGGAAGGAGAGTATCCCATTGTTTTTCTTTTCCTCCAATAATCTTAGCTCGAATCAGATTGCCCAAAGAACGATTGACTACTTCAGTTTGTCCATCAGTTTGGGGATGAGCAGGTTTAGTTCCCAAACGCATCCATAATGATTTCCAGAAATAACTCAAAAATTTAGTGTCTCTGTCGGACGTAATAGTTTTTGGAATCCCATGCAAACGTACTACTTCCTTGAAAAATAATTAAGCAATATGTGAAGCATCTGTTGTTTTCTTGCAAGCTATGAAATGAGCCATTTTTGAATAACGATCCACCACCACCATAATAGAGTCATTCCCTTTAGAAGTACGTGGTAAACCAAGCACAAAATCCATGCTAATATCTACCCAAGGAGCCTCTGGAATTGGGAGTGGAGTGTACAAACCTGTGTTTTGAACAGTTCCTTTAGATTGTTGACAAACCATGCACCTTTGTACATACCTTTGAACATCTCGTTTCAATGAAGGCCAGAAATAACGTTCTTCAACTAAAGAAATGGTTTTATCACGTCCAAAATGTCCACCAAGACCACTTCCATGTAATTCCATGATTAGATGAAGACGTAAAGAGCATTGTGGAATGCACAAACGATTTCCCTTAAAAAGAAAACCATCTTGTATGAGGAAATCATCAAAACCTCTTGTGGAAGAACTACACTTTTCCCAAAAACTCTGAAAATCTATGTCTTCACTATAAAGCTCTTTAAGAAAATCAAAAGCCAAACTCTCATGTTTGAGAGTGACGAGAAGATGAGTTCTTCTACTCAAAGCATCAGCTACTTGATTTAGTTTTCCACTCTTATGTCTTATAGAGAATGTATACTGATTGATAGTTGATAACCATCTATCATGCATCATATTAACTTTAGCTGAAGTCTTCAAAAATTTAAGAGCTTGATTATCAGTATTTACGATGAACTCACTATGAATAAGGTAAGGATGCCATTGCTTTAAAGCTTGAACAAGCGCTATCAATTCCAGTTCATAAGTAGACCACTTTTTCCTTGTATCAGAATTCTTCTCACTGTAATAAGCAACTGGATGATCTTCCTGAGAAAGTACAGCTCCTATCCCAACAATGGAAGCATCACAATGTATTTCAAAAGGCTTGTCAAAGTTTGGCATAGCAAGTACAGGAGCGCTACACAACCTTTCCTTGAGTAAATTGAAGCTCTTATCTGCTTCTTCAGTCCACACAAATGAGTCACGTTTCAAACAATCCGTAAGACCAGCTGCAATAGTACTGAAATTCCTGACAAACCTCCTATATAAAGAGGCTAACCCATGGAAACTTCGTACTTCACGAATAGAAGAAGGAGTAGGCCAATAAACAATGGCTTTAACCTTTGAATTATCAACAGAAATACCAGTACTTGAAACTACATAACCTAAGAATGTCACCTTATTTGTTAGGAAGGTACACTTCTTTAAGTTCACATATAACACATTCTCTTGTAGTGCAGAAAATACCTGTGATAAATGTTCCAGATGTTCGTCCTCATTGCGGCTGTAGATCAAAATATCATCAAAGTATACGATGACAAATTTTCCAAGAAAAGGTTGTAACACTTGGTTCATAAGACGCATAAACGCGTCTTTGGGAGCATTTGACAAACCAAACGGCATTACAAGCCATTCATATAATCCTTCACGAGTTTTAAATGCAGTTTTCCATTCATCCCCTATACGAATGCGTATTTTATGATAACCACTTCGTAGATCAAGTTTTGTAAAAACTCTAGCACCAGAAAGCATATCAATCATATCATCTAGTCTAGGTATTGGAAATCTGTATGGTATAGTTATTCTGTTCAATGCTCTGCAATCTATACACATACGATGACCGCCATCTTTCTTGTCTACTAAAAATGCTGGGCTAGCACAATGAATTTTGCTTAATCTAATCAACCCTTTTTGTAACAGATCATCAACTTGTCCTTGTAAAATCTCATGTTCTTTAGGACTCAACCTATAGTGAGGTTGATTAGGAATAGAAGTTCCTGGTATAAAATCCATGTGATGTTGCAAATCCCTTAATGGAGGTAAGGTATTAGGTAATTCATCAGGAAATAAACTATCAAAAGAAGATAATAAATTTTGTACCTTAAAAGGAATCTCCACCATCGGCTTAGTAGACTCATGAGAACTCAAAGTATGAGTTTGTTGCAAAGATCGAGTAATGGAAGCAACTAGGCGGGTTGTCTCCGGTTGATTGTTCTCTTGTTGAAGTAGAGGATTGTAAAGGCCATAACACCTTAGTAAAACCATCATGAATGAAAGTGTACGTATTCTCATAGCAGTTGTGAACAACACAAATATCATATTGCCATGGTCTTCCCAAAAGAATATTTGCAGCACTCATATTAATCACATCACAAAGAGCATAATTGTCATACCCAGGGAATGAAAACTTAACCAAACACTGATGAGTTATCTTTTGTGTCGAAGAATCGTTTATCCATCCAACAGTATGGATGCGGATGAAAAGTTCTTGGTAACCCTAATTTCTCAACCAACTTCGCAGCTACATAATTCTCGTACTTCACCTTTGTCAATGATCATACTACAAAGTTTATCTTCTACAATGCATTGAGATCACGAAAATACTATGTCTTTGTGAAAGACACGGTTCTGTGATCAGTATTGGACGTAAAACACCCAAGAAATCTGCTTCATAAGCTTCATGCGCATGCAGATAATTATTTTCCTCATCCTCTAAAATGTCTTCTTCCTGAGTTTCTTCTTGAGTCTCATTAATATAAGCATGAAACTTTCGACAGTCACTAGAAGTATGTCCAAATTGATTGCATTTATTACACTTTTCTCCTCTAAATTTTGCATAAGGATTAGCAGCTTTAGGCAAAGGAGGAAATTGTTGTTGATATTTACCTCTAGTATTTGGAGCAGTTTCTCTTTGGTTTGTACTCTGAGGTAATTTAGCAGCAGGAATATTCATCAATGGAGCATTTTCAGAAGGAAGAGGTGTTTGGTTGAATGAAAAATTTGGAGCTGATGGGTGTTGAACAGGTCGAATATAACTTCGCTCTTGCGGATCAACAGCTTCGGTTGATCCTTTTTCACTTTGGTTACCATAATAATGCTGGGAATTATATGGTTTTGCAGATTTATAAAAGTGTTGATAACGAGCTTGTCGAGGTGATGCTAACCTGGAAGTATTTAAAACACGCCTTTCATCTTAATAGCTTGTTGAATAGCCTCAACCATTGTAAACACAGATTGTGTCATTCCTTGCTGAATTAAGTTGTTCAAACCGTCGATAAATCGTGCAACCAATTGTTCTTCAGTTTCATTCAGTCTGTTGCGAGCAATTAAAGCATAGAACTCAGCTACATACTCCTTTACTAGTCTAGCTCCTTGTCGACAGTTTTGAAGTTTGAGAAACAACTGTTGTTTAAAATCTTGAGGTAAAAACTTAGCTCTTAATAAGTCGCGCATTCTCTTCCAAGTTCGTATAGGAGGTCTGTGATACTTGCGTCTATCATCACAGAGAGTTTCCCACCAAGCTGCGGCTCCACCTTTTAGTTTATATGCTACCAGTTTCACTTTAGAAGATTCAGGGACTTCCATAAAAGTGAAAAACGATTCTACCTCATATAACCAATCCAGCATATCCTCAATATGTAAACCACCATGAAAACTAGGAATGTCAGCTTTTAACTTGTATTCTGGAAGATTTCCATAAGAATTCATATTAGACTTCAATAGTTTTTCGTCTTTCCATTGTTGTTCTAAGACGTCTTCATGTTTGTCTTCGTCGTCACTGTTGATCGTTACTGTTGTAAATTTTTTATGAATGTAACCTTCTAATGGTTCTGTGTGATGAATAACATGTGAAACATGCCCAGGGATAGACGTATTTTGAGCAAAAGAAGGTTTAATTTTCTTTGTTTCATCATCTGTGGTTTCTCTTGTCTTCTTTTCTCCTTCTTCTTCATCATCAGTTAACTTTGGCATCTCTAAATCACCAAGACCAACATGTTTCATATTTTGTCTATACACTCTCCATGCAAATCAAGTCTTGTTTTCAGCGAACTTGTAGCTGAATCAATTTTGGTGTCAAGTTTGGTTTCTAGAGAATTAATGAAAGTTTTAATCTCGTCAAATTTGTTTCCAAACTTGGTTTCGAAAAGTTTTTCAATTTCAGCATAGGTGATAGGTTTATCTGCCATTGAAAAGAAAACTAATATAGCTTTGTGAAGAAACTTTAGGGTTTTGAGTTGTGCGGAAGCGGGTTTATGGATCTGTTTCTGGATAAAAATCTAAAAACGTTGGCTGTGGTACCAACTAATGTAGAACCTGTTAAGAAGAAAGCAATACGGAGATTGCAGGTGATACGAAGAGACGAAAGAGATACGAATAGGATGAAATCAAAGATTAAGAATAAGAGAATTGATAAAGATAATAATCTTGATTGAATAATAATAATAAGGTGTCCCTCTAAAGAAGAAGGCGTAGCCTTTAAAAAGGTTCACAAGAATCGTAAAACAGGAAAGCTAACTAAACTAGGAAAGCTAAAAGACTTGCAAAGCAAGCAAACGAAATAAAGGAATGAGAACAACTTGTCAGAGTTGCTTCACTAGAAAGGAGGCAACTAGTCATAGTTGCCTTAGTCGAAAAAGGGGATCAACTTGTCATAGTTGATGCTGTCTTGAAACAAAGGATGTCCTACATCAGAAACAGAAATGATAATAGTGATTTGATTTTATTATTGTGGTACAAAAAGATCAAGATTTTTAGATTTAATGTCTGCATCTCCACCTCTATGATTTTAACAGAGGAAAGTGTTAGAGAGATATAAAATGCGAGGCTCTCTGGTGGGCAGTTAAGTGGGCCAAAAAGTTGAACATTCAAAAACTGTGCTTCATAATGGATGCGCATAAGGTGGTTAACGGAATTAACGAAGATCTTAATAATATCTGCTGGCAAAACCATTCGATACTATCAGATATCAAAGAAGTTTTTCGTTCTTTTCCTTCCTGGTCTTTACAATTTGTTAAAAGAAACTTAAATAAGCCGGCAGACAAATTAGACAGGCATGCTAGGTTAGTTAAGATGTCAAAAGTCTGGTCTGTTACTCCTCCAAACTTCATTATAAGAAGTTTAGAGGAAGATAAACACAATGTCTTCTCCAGTGATTAATGAATTATTCATCTCCATAAAAAAAAAAAAGAAGCTAAAATCTTTGGTTTTGTGCCAACCTTTTTGTTTCTTCCATTTTTGGATTTTATTTCTATTTTAATATTTAAAAGTAAGGACAAAGCAAATAACTAGAGTTAAACGTACGACCAATCAAAAAGGGAGGAATGTGCACCCCGGGTTAACGGCGGTGCACAAAGTCGCACTCCTTGAAGGGTATGACATCAGTACAATGGGTATTTGAGGTATTTTCTTTATCAAATCTACTTATAAACGCCTTTCTACACTTCGGCCGTTCTCTCTTTCTGTTTCCTCTGGGTTTAAACCTAGAAACCCTCTCTCAGTGCCAACCAAATGGAATCCATGGAGGCCGTAACAGCAGATAATTATCAAATCGATTTGGGTAACCTAATGGCTTTTGACCCTAATCACCACTTCCAATCAGTTCCTTCTGACAGGTAAAAAAATCAAAAAATATATCTCTTCTTCAATCAATACATTTTCAGGTTTTCGTTGCTCTTCTTATATCACTAACTGTTAAAAAGAATTGATTTTTTCTGGTGGGTTTTGTTACTTAATCTGTTAAGTGTTCTGGGTTTTTTTTTTTATTTTCTTTTTTTCAAAAAAACATTGAATTGTTTCTGTGAAACTAGTAACTAAACAAACCCAAGAAAATATCTTTTGCCCCAAGATATATTTCTAGAAAATCTTATTTAAGAAAAAAACATTTCCTAAAACATACCAAATCCTATAAATTACCAAATAAACTCAAAAAATCTTTTGAAAATCATTTTCTAAATTCTAACACATAAACAAATAATTAAAATAAAATAGTGTTGTATTAACATTCAATTATATATCACGATCTTCATCATCGGAGAATTAAATCGACCATAAAATTAAAAGAAAAATTGTCCAATGTCCGATTACATTTCTTAAAGAACGCGAAATTTGGGGATAAAAAAGGAATTGGGGGATATAAGAAAAGGACAAAAAGTGGATCCAAATATCAATTCGGGGTCACCCCTTATCTAAGTATTTTACGTAATACCTAATCTACCCCTCACTAATCAGGATTAGTGATTAATAATAATTAGTAAAATCATAAGATTGTTTATAAATGATTAGTGTGTGTTTTATTTGAATTTGGGTGAGTGAGGTAGTAGAAGGAGGGAAAAATATTTTGAGAGAGAAATTTTTTTGGGAAAAATGGAGGATGATTGTGAAGAGAGAATTGCTGCTGCGGAATCTTTAGCTCAACTACAACAAGGAGCATATCTTGAATCTTCAGCTAACGACAACAACTCTCAATTGCAACTCTTTGTTGAGCCAACACCCTTGAATGATGATTTTGACGAGTATGGATAGTTTCTTGAAGAACCAACACAAGAAAGTAAACTTGCACAACATGGTAGCATCCCCAACACACAGGTAAAGCTGCTAAGATGTCGAAAAATCGATTTTTTTTTTAAACCCGCCATTTTTTCAACTGAAAAACCTCGGTGCCGGCATGGTGGTTGTATGAATTCCATGTCGGTAGTAAAGATACCGGCATGGTATGCGAACTACGACCATGCCGGTAGTAAGGGTACCAGCATGGTATTCATACTACGACCATGCCGGTAGATTGATATCCCCCATTCTGAATACTGATCCGGCATAGAATTCTTCTAAACAACTATGCCGGTACTCAGTTAACCTTTTTACCTACCAAAGAATATACTACGGAATATTCAACCGGCATGGTTAAATTGATAGGTTACCATGCCGGTACTGCATGAAAAACATACAGGAAACATTACCATCCAAAACCTAAAACCGGCATTGACAATTAATAAATATCAACGCCGGAACTGGGTACCGGCGTGGTACCATCAATATCGATAATGTCGGCATTAAACCGGCGTTGTTCAGTTATAACTTTTACATGCCGGCACCTACAAAAAAAACATGCAGAAATAAATGTTTTCCAAAGCTAAATTCCGGCATTCAACATCAAATATATTCAATGCCGGAATCGTGTACCGGCTTGGGACAATCGATTACGAGAATGCCGGCACTCGTGCTTCCGGCGTTGTTTTCTAATGAAACATTTATGCCGGAATAGGTTTCAAGTTTGGTCTTCCGTTTTGGTTAACTTAGACTATGCCGGAACCATTAGGCAATTGAAATATGTTTACATACTAAGCCGGAACTATAATTATTTCGAACGTAATCCTTGTCGACGGAACAACGAATGCACTTAGCACGTGCATCAAGCCTTTAAACCACTTGGTGGCCCAAGTGGACGAGTTATAGTCTCGTGAGGGCTTACATAGAGATGTACCCACAAAACCTTACGAAATACCTAACTGGATACCCTAAAAACCTAAGCAAATAGCACTAAACTATCAATCTTCTTAAGAAGAATCCGTTTCCGATTCACCCAACTGGTGGTACTCCGTGACTTTGGTTACAATATGGTTCACGTTGGCTTCAAACATGAATGGTTCTCCCTTTTCTTGTAAGTAACGCGTTTTCACGGCTTCATGCTACAAAAACAACACACAAACTTTGTTTGTTACATAAAATTTGAAAAAGAGTAGATTGTGTCCAACTAATCATAAAGATACTTACAAGTTGTTGAGGGGACAATCTATTGTGGGTAGCGTGCTCGATCCGGTGTTTCATTTTTAGATACTTAACCACCGCATTTAGGATGATGTCGTGTCGTTGCTCGATTTGTTGAGCAGTTCTTCCTTTCGGGTTACCGTAATCGTGAATAAATTTATTAAAAATCTTCAACCACATGGAATCCCGCATGTTGTTATCTATAGTTGAAGGACGATTTTCAGCGTACCATGCTTGGGTGATTGCTAAATCTTCCTCCGAGTCGAACGATGCCATTTGTTGTATGTTGGATTAGGTACTATATTAAGCTATTTATTGATGATTATTCTAGGGTTTAGGGTTTCAAAGTTAAGAGGCTCAAGGAGATATATAAGAAAACGAGTTTTTGGCTTTTGGGTCCAAGAATTAGCTCTCTTTATATAGACAAAAACGTCAATGACTAGTTTTTTTGAAAATCGCCACAACCAGCATTGTAGTAACTGTGAAATAGGATGCCGGCATATGCTTCCGGCACGGTTTATCATAAGATTACAATGCCGGTACTAGGGAATTTTTTTACAGAGATTGGGCCAAATATGCAACCAATACCGGCATGGTTTCAAAACACTTTGACACGCCGGTAAAGGGAACCGGCATTCAATCTATAATAACGACTATGCCGGTAGTTGTTAAATTAAAAAAAAAAACGGCTAGTTTTTTGAAAAATAAGACCGTTGGAGATTTATCTCTATATAATACCCCATTCCTTTGGAAAAATCTACACAAACCAGTAACCAAATAACAAAAATCATTCTCTCAAGAAAGCAAGCACGGTTAAAGCTTCACAAAGGATGGGGGATTCATCATCTTCCTCTATTTGCAAAGTAAGCAGATTTACTAAAAATATGATCTTCACTACTATGACGCACGACTAATATAATCTTCTCTTACAGAGTCATCATTGCAAGTGTCAAATTTGCAAGTCACCTTCTCATCTAGCCATGGACTGTCCTTTTATTTATTCAAAGTGTAGAAATTGTGATGGGACACGCCGGTTTTGGATTGCAAAAACTGATGATGCTGAAAATGGAAGAATGTTTCTAAGGTGTTTGAATCACCCAAAGTGCGATGAGTTTTAATGGTTTGACAAATCTGTTAAACTAGCAGGGTCAAGAGAAAACCACAAGGGCCAATGCAAGCCAATCGATGGGTGTGATGGGTGTTATATGAAGGGAAAGGAATATTTGAAAGAGAAGAAAAACCAATGAAGCTGATCCTTGACACCCCCTCCCCGGACGATGTCTTGAAGAGGTTCGAGAAAGGCTTAAAGGTTCCGCAATTGTTGAAAAGGGATGGAAATAGATTATCTTTAACCAAATGTAATCCATGCCATGTTTTTTAGCATGTTTTAATTAAAAGTTTCAAATCCAATGTAATAGATTACTTAGGAATAAAATAAAAGAGCATTCGAAATGGATTTTTATTCAAAACTAGCAGAGTACCGGCATGGAAGTAATCAATCTTACAAAGGCCGGTTTTCTCGACAACTATGAAAATTTGAAAATATCATAAAACCTAAGATAGATGTTAGAAAATACTACTCGTGTTGGGTACCTTGAATATCTATACAGAACATGGAATTTTTAATCTTCTTGTTCCGGTATGGTTTTATAAACAATTTCATTGCCGGTACCTAGGACCGGCATTGATGTATAAATATTAAACAGTGCCGGTACCTAAACCGGCTCTGTTAACCTAAACTTATCTATGCCGGTAAAATTCGCAAATAAATCTTGCAAGGATAAACATGTTCAACATAAACGAATCACTAGAAATCAAAACATGTTCAACATAAACCAAACAACTGGATTCTGCTATCAAATGTTCTTAATCCAGGTATCCTAAACCAAAAGCAAACCAAACAACTAAAGAGTTAACCACGAGGTACAAATGAAAACAAGTTCGGAATTTTTCAAGACGTGACAACCACCATCCAAAAAAAGAAACATAACTAAAGATTTAATCACTGGGTCTTTTGCTTCTTTTGGGCCGGTTTGTTCTTAGTTTCCCCGAACAAAGCTTTTGCACTAGGGTCGGTTTCTTCAATTCTATCAAACTTTTCCTCGAATTCCTTCATTTCTTCAAGGGATAGCACATCTCCTTCCTGGTACTTGCAACCCAACATCTTCTTTAACTTTCCAAGCCGACGCCGCTAGTTTAATATACCAAACACATAATTAGTATACATATAAGATTATGTGTATATTAAACGACGAAGCAATTAACAATACTTACAAGCAATCCAACGGTCTTATTAAGTTGGGTCATCGTAGGTGGTGCGGGAGTTGGAACGGGAGGGTTTTTCTGGGGAGGAACTTGGACGTCATCCGGGCGGACGACATAAGGATGTGACCATTGCAGGTAATCTTCCATGTAGTCGGCATCAACTTCATCACCGTTTTCAACAATCTCCAACTTCTCCCACTGACTAATATCTACCAAACGACGTGGTTCCCTATCCCTCCAATCTGTTGGGTCCGGTTTTGGAACATACTCTACATGCAACCGATTTGGAGTTGAATAGCACCGAGAAAGGTCGAGATCAAAATATTGAAAAGAGGCCGTCTGGAAATGTGTTAATTGCTTATATCCAAGTTGACGCATCACACGTGTAGGATTAGCCATAACGTATCCTTTTGGGTGGAACAACGGCCCATGGTAAAATGCAACGTTACCAAACCTCAAAACCTGGCGGTTTCCTCTAGCCTCCTTGTAAGGGTCGAACACAACATCTTTGGTACTCATTGCTGTTTATGGGTGAAAATCGTTTCTGCCGATTTCAGTAAATTCGGTGGGTGAGTGAGAAACTGGTTTAAACCCTAAACAAATGTGCTGCACGTGAGCACTTTATAGATTCGAGAGATCAATCTGTACAAGTCCGGCCTAAACCAAGAAATGGCCGTTCCATACTTGCTTCGGTCACAAAGTGAAGGAGAAGGGTTGATTTGGGGAGGGAAGCAAAGAAAGGTGTTGAGACCAGAATAGTTCTGGGAGAGTAGTGTCTCGACTTGTATCAGAAAGTGAAAGCTTAGGAAGCTTGCAAGAGATGAAAGCTTAGGAAGCTTGCAAGAGATGAAAGCTTTTTGGAGAGCTTGCAAAGTTTCCTTTTCTGAGAGTGTAGTATTTTTCTCCTGACCGAGACTTGTTGTCTGGTGGAAATAGGTAAGACCTATTTATACAAGTCGAGATTGAAACGTACCCTGGCCTCATGAAGGAAGAGAGTAAAGGGTGAAATAATGGGAGGAGGTGGTAACCGCATGGTGTTAATGGGTGAAAACGTTTTCACCATTATTTCCTCATTTATTTGACCGCTTTATTCCTTTTCACGCTTTCTTAATGTGAGCGTAGTGTACGCCGCAAGTCGTGACCGCCAAACCAAAACCCCGGGAAAGCATCCCCGGTTTGTGCTTTGATATCTCGTTGGTTGCACCTTGAGTGCAAGTGGGCGCCGCTAGTGGCGCGTGTGGCATGTGCCATTGGCATGTGCGGAATGCCCTTGTTGCGGGTTGTACTTCGAGCGCAAGTGGTAATGCCAGAGTCGCTAGTGGCGTGCGTGGCATGTGCCAATGGCATGTGCGAAATGCCTTGGTGGTAGGTTGTATGTTGAGTGTAAGTGGCAATGCAGAGTGCTAGTGGCGTGTGTGGCATGTGCGGAATGCCTTGATGGTAGGTTGCACGGTTTGCAAGTTAGGCTACCAGCGTGTGTGTTTGGCATGTGCCAATGGCATGTGCGGAATGCCTTGGTGGTAGGTTGCACGGTTTGCAAGTTAGGCTACCAGCGTGTGTGTTTGGCATGTGCGGAATGCCTTGGTGGTAGGTTGCACGGTTTGCAAGTTAGGCTACCAGCGTGTGTGTTTGGCATGTGCCAATGGCATGTGCGGAATGCCTTGGTAGGAAAAGCTACCAGCGAGCATGTTGGCATGTGCCAATGGCATGCGTGGCCGACTTGGCTTAGGTTGCATGGTTTGCAAGCCTAGGGCGCTATATTTGGCATGTGCCAATGGCATAGCGGTTTGGAAATATGGCTTGTGGTACGTGTTGGCATGTGCCAATGGCACGTACGGCCATGTTGACCTAGTTGCACGTTTTGCAAGCCTAAGGCGCTATATTTGGCATGCGCCAATGGCATATCGGCTTGGAAATATGGCTTGTGGCACGCGTTGGCATGTGCCAATGGCACGTACGTCCATGTTGACCTAGTTGCACGTTTTGCAAGCCTAGGGCGCTATATTTGGCATGTGCCAATGGCATAGCGGCTTGGAAATATGGCTTGTGGCACGCGTTGGCATGTGCCAATGGCACGTACGACCATGTTGACCTAGTTGCACGTTTTGCAAGCCTAGGGCGCTATATTTGGCATGTGCCAATGGCATAGCGGCTTGGAAATATGGCTTGTGGTACGCGTTGGCATGTGCCAATGGCACGTACGGCCATGTTGACCTAGTTGCACGTTTTGCAAGCCTAGGGCGCTATATTTGGCATGCGCCAATGGCATAGCGGCTTGGAAATATGGCTTGTGGCACGCGTTGGCATGTGCCAATGGCACGTACGGCCATGTTGACCTAGTTGCACATTTTGCAAGCCTAGGGCGCTATATTTGGCATGTGCCAATGGCATAGCGGCTTGGAAATATGGCTTGTGGTACGCGTTGGCATGTGCCAATGGCACGTACGGCCATGTTGACCTAGTTGCATGTTTTGCAAGCCTAGGGCGCTATATTTGGCATGTGCCAATGGCATAGCGGCTTGGAAATATGGCTTGTGGCACGCGTTGGCATGTGCCAATGGCACGTACGGCCATGTTGACCTAGTTGCACATTTTGCAAGCCTAGGGCGCTATATTTGGCATGTGCCAATGGCATAGCGGCTTGGAAATATGGCTTGTGGCACGCGTTGGCATGTGCCAATGGCACGTACGGCCATGTTGACCTAGTTGCACGTTTTGCAAGCCTAGGGCGCTATATTTGGCATGTGCCAATGGCATAGCGACTTGGAAATATGGCTTGTGGTACGCGTTGGCATGTGCCAATGGCACGTACGGCCATGTTGACCTAGTTGCACGTTTTGCAAGCCTATGGTGCTATATTTGGCATGCGCCAATGGCATGCTTAGAAATATGGCTTGTGGCACGCGTTGGCATGTGCCAATGGCACGTACGGCCATGTTGACCTAGTTGCACGTTTTGCAAGCCTAGGGCGCTATATTTGGCACGTGCCAATGGCATAGCGGCTTGGAAATATGGCTTGTGGTACGCGTTGGCATGTGCCAATGGCACGTACGGCCATGTTGACCTAGTTGCACGTTTTGCAAGCCTAGGGCGCTATATTTGGCATGTGCCAATGGCATAGCGGCTTGGAAATATGGCTTGTTTGGCATGGTTGCCAATAAGTGTGATATGTTGTTTGCACGTTTTGCAAGCCTAGGGCGCTATATTTGGCATGTGCCAATAAAGATGCGGCTTGGTTTGGCATGGTTGCCAATGAGTGTGATATGTAGTTTGGTTTGGCATTGTTGCCATGGTGCGCAGTGTGCGGCTTGGTTTGGCATTGTTGCCATGGTGCGCAGTGCGGCTTGGTTTGGCATGGTTGCCGTGGTGCGCAGCATGTGCGGCTTGGTTTGGCATTGTTGCCATGGTGCGCAGAGTGTGCGGCTTGGTTTGGCATGGTTGCCGTGGTGCGCAGTGTGCGGCTTGGTTTGGCATGGTTGCCGTGGTGCGCTGTGCGCGCTTGGTTTGGCATTGTTGCCATGGTGCGCAGTGTGCGGCTTGTTTGGCATTGTTGCCATGGTGCGCAGTGTGCGGCTTGGTTTGGCATGGTTGCCGTGGTGCGCAGTGTGCGACTTAGTTTTGGAATTAGGGTTTGTGTCGAAAACCCTAATCTGGTATTTTTAAAAAATACCCCTATTAATTATTTACACCTGAGTTAAATGCTCTTAGTTAATGTGTTGCGGGTAACACTAGGTCATGGGGTTTTACGATTTTACCCCTTGTTTAAAAACCACCATCAACATTAAGTCCCCTGCTTAGCTCGGAACAGGGGCTTTGTTGCGAGGTAAGCATAAGATGGTGACAGGACTATCAACAAAGAAACCGTAAAGAGAATTGAGGGGCTTGTCTCGACCTTATAAATAGGATTTGGGATCCTTGCCTCTGGGAGTTTTGCACAAATAGGGAGGCTGGCACAATTGGTGGGGCCAGTGCAGCTTGGGCGACGTTGGGAAGTTGCGTGAAACTGGGAAACTGAGTGTGCTAGCTGGTGGGACCGGCGCAAGGTGTGGAAGCTGTGCGTGCTTGCAGGCGTGACTTGGGCGGCCATTGAGAAGTTGGCGCAATTGGTGGGGCCGGTGGAACTTGGGCGACATTGGGAAGTTGCGTGAAACTGGGAAACTGAGTGTGCTAGCTGGTGGGACCGGCGCAAGGTGTGGAAGTTGTGCGTGCTTGCAGGCGTGACTTGGGCGGCCATTGAGAAGTTGGCGCAATTGGTGGGGCCGGTGGAACTTGGGCGACATTGGGAAGTTGCGTGAAACCGGGAAACCGAGTGTGTGCTAGCTGGTGGGACCCGGCGCAAGGTATGGAAGTTGTGCGTGCTTGCAGGCGTGACTTGGGCGGCCATTGAGAAGTTGGCGCAATTGGTGGGGCCGTTTCTTACGCACGATTTTGGAAAGGAAATCCTTCCCTATTTCAGAATCCTCACGCCTATGTATATAAAGTCCCTTTCTCCCATCTTGTACTTTCATCTTTTCATCCTTTCCTACAAATGGCGACGAGTCATAAAGAAGAACCAATTTCCAGGTATGTCTTCCAGTATTTCTTTTTTTTTTTTTTTTTTTTTTTTATGTAGGTGTAAACCCTAAGCGTTTTTCTTTGCGCATATAATTTCCTGGCGTGTCTCTTGTAGAAAATATTGTATGTATGCAACCCAGGGAAATACTGCATATATTATTCGAACCCGTAGGAGAGTGCTCCATATATTATTTTGAACCCGAAGAAGGTTGCTGTAGACGCACTTGAACCCGTATAAAATACCGCGTATATAATTTTGAACCCTGAAGAAAATACTGCGTGTGCGGTCTTGAACCCGTAGAAAATACTGTACATGAATCTCGAAGAAGAATACTGTATATATGCTCCATACGACTTCGAACCCGCAGTAAATATTGTATATATGATTTTTCGGCCCTGAAAGAAATACCGCGCGTGCAGTTTTGAACTCGTAGAAAAATGCTCTATATAATTTTGAACCCGAAGAAGGATACTGTAGGCACACTTGAACCCATATAAAATACCGCGTATATAGTCTTGAACCCGAAGAAAATTTGCGTATATAGTCTTGAACCCGAAGAAAATTCTCGCATATATAGTCTTGAACCCGAAGAAAATTTGCGTATATAGTCTTGAAACCGAAGAAAATACGCCCTCCTTTTTTTTTATTATTTCGGGTTTTCTTTTGTTGGGCGCGGTTATGTGTCGTGGAGAGAATCTTTTTTTTTTTTTTTTTGTGTGCGGTGTATCTTGTTACTAGGTTGCTATTAAAAGATGTTGTTCGGACAAAATTTCGCTTCCTCAAAGGATGTCCATAATTCCAAACCAAACACGGATGATGAGTTCTTCGCCAAAAACTCGTCTCGCTCGGAAAAATCACCCAGGCTTCGTGCCAATTTTGTTAACCGGTGGTGAAGATGACAGAAGACACGTTCGATTCGCCTGAGAATACTATACGGTTCGTCTTCAAAAAGGGGTATACTCCTCTTCTAACATTGATTTCGTGGATGTGTCAAAGCCCATTGCGTTCTTTTGGTAGATGGGTTGAGTTCATGGTGAGTAAGGAGCGCATAAGCACCAACCCGACTCGAGCGCAGATTATTGATGTCGTCGAGCTTCAAGAAACCTCCAGATTAGGAAGGATATCCCGGCTTGGTTGCTTTCATCTCCAGGATGGTGTTCGAACACCCATACAATCATATGTAGATGGGGTGAGATAACTTTCTCCTTGGAGAGTGTGGCTCTCTTCTTGTCAATCTTCCCAGAATCGGGAATCTTAAAATCCAATTATCTCGAAAGTGAGGTGAAGATGCGGGATGACCTTGCCGCTAAGTTGGGAGATTACGCTCGAAAAGACTCCGCCTGCGAAGTCGAAGGATTCTCGCCTGAAAATAGGATGAAAGGTGCTTTTATAGCTGGTGGATGTCTCGGTGGTTTCCTGGACGAGTTGGAACCTTGAATGTAAAAGCAAGTGATCTTCATGTTGCAAAGCATTTTTGGCTCTCTCGGTTGTCTAGAGACATTTTTGATGACGGTTCGGGCAAGAAGGAAATAAGACCAGAGTTGCTAGCGGTTTCATGTGAAGTTAGCAAAAGGTGAAGTTCTTCCCATTGGCAAGCTATTCCTCTGTTCCCCGTATGTGCATCCGGATCACCTAGTTGCGAACACGCGAGTTTCGAATGGTTTCATGAAAGTGAATTCATATGTGCACGTTGCTTTCCCGCAAGTCCGGCTATGGGAGCACTTTGAGAAGTATGCTCCGAATCCGATGCCTTCGATTCCCGCGAGTTGGGGGTTCCCGAATTCTTCGATGGGTGAACAAAGGCCCAAAGGTTGGCGTGAGCTTGGTTAGTCTTCTTGATAAGTCGTACGAAATCAATTTTCGCCCATGGGAGCCGGGCCCATAGGTCAATGACTCTAATTGACACCTTTGCTTCTCGCTCCACTCACGTCTTTGTCTTTCGATGGCGATTTGAGCGTTGGTGAAAACTTGTTCGTTCAAAGTCGCTGTCTTGTTATATGCCATCTTTCTTCATGGGGTCTTTCCAGATAGTTGCTTACAATATTGACCGTGCTGCTCGTCACATGGGTTTCGATCAAGGGGTACCTCTTGCTTACCAGCCGGTGCTTCCTAAGGATTCATTGCGTGCCGCCCTCAATGCCAGTGCCCTCGAGCCGGGTATCCGCCTTCCCTTCTTACAAATGGGAAGAGTAACTTCGACGACCTTTGGCTATGATGAGTTCTGGTGCGATGAGTTTATTATGATCCAGGCTTTTGTGAATAACGTGGTGGAGAACGTTCGTTGTAAACCTTCCCAGCCAGTTTTGAAGAAGTATCCGATGTTGAGAGACCTCAAGCGAAAGTTGCCTAGCAACTCGGAAAGTCCCTGTGCCAAGGAACGGAGAACGAAGAATCGTCTTTGGCGGGTTCCGGACGGTTTCAAAAGACCCTTCCTCGCCTCTCGTGTCTTCAGTTCTTCCAATAACCTGTATGTGTCGCCTCTTCTTTGGTTTTTCTCAAAACACGTGAATTTCGCCGAAAACATGCGTCTTGTTTCCTCCAGGGCTTTGTAGTGTTAATGCTTTCGCTGCCCTTGCACGTTGCCAGGAGACGATTTCTTCAAAGAATTCCAACAAAGACCGAGCCTTCTCATAGCGATGATGAGTCGAGAAAGAAGAAAGTTCGACAAGTGAGAGTGGTTCCTCCGGGCAAGACTCGGTTCTTTTCTGGGAAGTGGTTCGGTGAGTTTCGCGTTTTTTTCTCTCTTCTTCTCGTTTCTTCTCTTTGAAAAATGTCTAACTCGAGTTCGCAGGAGGAATCCGATTCGGAGGATGATTCTGGGGTAGAGGCACACGAAAACTTGCCTTTGGTGACCACCGTGGTGACTTGAGATGGGCGTTAGCCAAATGCCGGCACATATGTGGCTCAAACGGCGGATGATTCTCTCGATGGTTGTTGCCGTAGACATGGAGGAAAACCTCTGCGAGTCGTGAGGCCAGTGTGCAAAGCGCCATTTTTGATCCTCCGTACTTGGTTCCTTATCCGGGTCATGTGCTCGGTTGGCGGCTTCAGGCGTGCCGGCTAAGCACGAGGCGTTGTACACCGTAACTGGGAGAAATACGGACATATGGCCACAACCAAGAAAGTCACTAGTCGATTTGCACCGATTAAGCGTGTAGAAGAGGCTTTATCTTCCATCGAGGATATGCGTGAGGTGACTGGTCACACCGTTTCAAGACGTTATTGCCAACCGGGAGCACCATCGCGACGTGTGCGTAGAAAAGGAGTTCAACACTTCGTGGTTTGTCGAAGGCCTTGCTGAGATCCAAAAGTTGAAAGATGATGCAGTGAGCCGAAAGCCTTTCCGCCGAGGAGATTGCACGACGTAGGTAGAACTCGAAAAACTTTCCAAGATGTTGACTATGAAGAGAGCGGCTCTTGAAGATGCAAAGTTGACTTTCTCCAAGAAGAATGCACCTCTGTTGGATGATTTTCCTTGAATGTTTCTCCGTTAAACTTTCATTTAGGGTTTTTTTTTTTTTTTTTTTGAAAGACATATTGATGTCCGGGTTCAAAGTTTGACTGGTTTTGGTAGACAATTTTGGTAGCTTTTGAGGATATTGGATTATTTCTGGGATAAATGGTTTTGATAATATGACTCTGATTATGTTTTGGGAAAGGAATATTGCCTTTATGAAAGTGCGTGCTAGCAATAGGCACAATACTCGGTAGTATAATGGTTTTACTAAGAACCTAAAAACAAATCGTATATCTTGCGTCCGAATTTACTCACGTTTTGCGAACATGCCTCTCTTCATGTAAAAGGCGGTTTTTTGGTAGCATCGCCAAAGCAAGTCCCCGTTTTCTTGTGTAGTTTTTACAACCTTAGAATCGGTCGTCTCGGGTAGTTGCGTCGGATTGAGTCGTCATCCCCTACCGTCTTGACATCCGGGTCGAAGAACGAGATCGACAGTCGACATTGTAGCCGATAGATCAATCCTCCCGCCGTGGTCGCCAATTGTTTATGGGTGAAAATCGTTTTCGCCGATTTCGGTAAATTCGGTGGGTGAGTGAGAAACCGGTTTAAACCCTAAACAAATGTGTTGCACGTGAGCACTTTATAGATTCGAGAGATCAATCTGTACAAGTCCGGCCTAAACCAAGAAATGGCCGTTCCAGACTTGCTTCGGTCACAAAGTGGAGGAGAAGGGTTGATTTGGGGAGGAAAGCAAAGAAAGGTGTTGAGACCAGAATAGTTCTGGGAGAGTAGTGTCTCGACTTGTATCAGAAAGTGAAAGCTTAGGAAGCTTGCAAGAGATGAAAGCTTTTTGGAGAGCTTGCAAAGTTGCCTTTTCCGAGAGTGTAGTATTTTTCTCCCGACCGAGACTTGTTGTCCGGGTGGAAATAGGTAAGACCTATTTATACAAGTCGAGATTGAAACGTACTCCCGGCCTCATGAAGGAAGAGAGTAAAGGGTGAAATAATGGGAGGAGGTGGTAACCGCATGGTGTTAATGGGTGAAAACGTTTTCACCATTATTTCCTCATTTATTTGACCGCTTTATTCCTTTTCACGCTTTCTTAATGTGAGCGTAGTGTACGCCGTAAGTCCGTGACCGCCAAACCAAAACCCCGGAAAGCATCCCCGTTTGTGTTGATATCTCGTTGGTTGCACCTTGAGTGCAAGTGGCGCCGCTAGTGGCGCGTGTGGCATGTGCGGAATGCCCTTGTTGCGGGTTGTACTCGAGCGCAAGTGGTAATGCCAGAGTCGCTAGTGGCGTGCGTGGCATGTGCCAATGGCATGTGCGGAATGCCTTGGTGGTAGGTTGTATGTTGAGTGTAAGTGGCAATGCCAGCTAGTGGCGTGTGTGGCATGTGCCAATGGCATGTGCGGAATGCCTTGATGGTAGGTTGCACGGTTTGCAAGTTAGGCTACCAGCGTGTGTGTTTGGCATGTGCCAATGGCATGTGCCAATGGCATGTGCGGAATGCCTTGGTGGTAGGTTGCACGGTTTACAAGTTAGGCTACCAGCGTGTATGTTTGGCATGTGCGGAATGCCTTGTTGGTAGGTTGCACGGTTTGCAAGTTAGGCTACCAGCGTGTGTGTTTGGCATGTGCCAATGGCATGTGCGGAATGCCTTGGTAGGAAAAGCTACCAGCGAGCATGTTGGCATGTGCCAATGGCATGCGTGGCCGACTTGGCTTAGGTTGCATGGTTTGCAAGCCTAGGGCGCTATATTTGGCATGTGCCAATGGCATAGCGGTTTGGAAATATGGCTTGTGGTACGTGTTGGCATGTGCCAATGGCACGTACGGCCATGTTGACCTAGTTGCACGTTTTGCAAGCCTAGGGCGCTATATTTGGCATGCGTCAATGGCATAGCGGCTTGGAAATATGGCTTGTGGCACGCGTTGGCATGTGCCAATGGCACGTACGGCCATGTTGACCTAGTTGCACGTTTTGCAAGCCTAGGGCGCTATATTTGGCATGTGGCAATGGCATAGCGGCTTGGAAATATGGCTTGTGGCACGCGTTGGCATGTGCCAATGGCACGTACGGCCATGTTGACCTAGTTGCACGTTTTGCAAGCCTAGGGCGCTATATTTGGCATGTGCCAATGGCATAGCGGCTTGGAAATATGGCTTGTGGTACGCGTTGGCATGTGCCAATGGAACGTACGGCCATGTTGACCTAGTTGCACGTTTTGCAAGCCTAGGGCGCTATATTTGGCATGTGGCAATGGCATAGCGGCTTGGAAATATGGCTTGTGGCACGCGTTGGCATGTGCCAATGGCACGTACGGCCATGTTGACCTAGTTGCACGTTTTGCAAGCCTAGGGCGCTATATTTGGCATGTGCCAATGGCATAGCGGCTTGGAAATATGGCTTGTGGTACGCGTTGGCATGTGCCAATGGCACGTACGGCCATGTTGACCTAGTTGCACGTTTTGCAAGCCTAGGGCGCTATATTTGGCATGTGCCAATGGCACTATGGCTTGTGGCACGCGTTGGCATGTGCCAATGGCACGTACGGCCATGTTGACCTAGTTGCACGTTTTGCAAGCCTAGGGAGCTATATTTGGCATGTGCCAATGGCATAGCGGCTTGGAAATATGGCTTGTGGCACGCGTTGGCATGTGCCAATGGCACGTACGGCCATGTTGACCTAGTTGCACATTTTGCAAGCCTAGGGCGCTATATTTGGCATGTGCCAATGGCATAGCGGTTGGAAATATGGCTTGTGGTACGCGTTGGCATGTGCCAATGGCACGTACGGCCATGTTGACCTAGTTGCACGTTTTGCAAGCCTAGGGCGCTATATTTGGCATGCGCCAATGGCATAGCGGCTTGGAAATATGGCTTGTGGCACGCGTTGGCATGTGCCAATGGCACGTACGGCCATGTTGACCTAGTTGCACGTTTTGCAAGCCTAGGCGCTATATTTGGCATGTGCCAATGGCATAGCGGCTTGGAAATATGGCTTGTGGTACGCGTTGGCATGTGCCAATGGCACGTACGGCCATGTTGACCTAGTTGCACGTTTTGCAAGCCTAGGGCGCTATATTTGGCATGTGCCAATGGCATAGCGGCTTGGAAATATGGCTTGTGGTACGCGTTGGCATGTGCCAATGGCACGTACGGCCATGTTGACCTAGTTGCACGTTTTGCAAGCCTAGGGCGCTATATTTGGCATGTGCCAATAGCATAGCGGCTTAGTTTGGCATGGTTGCCAATGAGTGTGATACGTAGTTTGGTTTTGGCGTTGCTGCCATGGTGCGCAGTGTGCGGCTTGGTTTTGGCTTTGTTGCGGTGGTGCGCAGGTGTGCGGCTTGGTTTGGCATGGTTGCCGTGGTGCGCAGATGTGCGGCTTGGTTTGGCATTGTTGCCATGGTGCTGTGTGCGGCTTGGTTTGGCATGGTTGCCGTGGGTCCGCAGCAGCTGCGGCTTGGTTTGGCATTGTTGCCATGGTGCGCAGAGTGCAGCGGCTTGGTTTGGCATGGTTGCCGTGGTGCGCAGTGTGCGGCTTGGTTTGGCATGGTTGCCGTGGTGCGCAGTGTGCGGCTTGGTTTGGCATTGTTGCCATGGTGCGCAGTGTGCGGCTTGGTTTGGCATTGTTGCCATGGTGCGCAGTGTGCGGCTTGGTTTGGCATGGTTGCCGTGGTGCGTAGTGTGCGACTTAGTTTTGGAATTAGGGTTTGTGTCGAAAATCCTAATCTGGTATTTTGAAAAAAGACCCCTATTAATTATTTACACCTGAGTTAAATGCTCTTAGTTAATGTGTTGCGGGTAACACTAGGTCATGGGGTTTTACGATTTTACCCCTTGTTTAAAAACCACCATCAACAATTGCGTCCAAAGCCAATCTCATATCGATCAGTCGACCTATGTTACCGGGCTTTGGAGTATTGTTGAACTCGTATCTCTTAGCTATAGGCATATCGGGTTCGGGAAGGTCTATGATCTTCAAGGAGGGGTAGACCTTAAACAAGGTTGGGAAGTGTTCATAAGCCCACACCTATTCCAATGTGAAGAAATAAGTTTTGTTTCTAAGTTCACGATAAGAGAACATATGAACAATATACATAATAACATAAGTTTAAGAACAAATTTATCTGTAGTAGAGTGAAATTCCCGACAAATTGGTTGGTTTTAGCCTTAGAGGCCCTTCTCATCTCCATCATCAAATGTGCCATTACCGCGGTGCCCCAAGAATAATTATATACATCTTCCAACGGATCCAAGTACTGAAGGTAGTTCGCACTAACCCTGTTGCCATTGGTGTCAGGGAATACCTGACCGGTTGTCAGCCGACACAAATATAATTACACTTTCTTACGACTCAAAATATAAATATAGCAAGGGCAAGAAAGGATCGTTCCCACAGAGAGGTCTAGGTTGTCAATATGTTATGGTTTCCTATATAAAACACCGAGGATTTTCTGATTTTAATATACTAAAATAAAATAAAGGCAAACAATAAAAATAAACACGCAAATCAAGATGTGAAAATATTGGATAAAGGTTTCGTCTTCAATTGTAAACAAGTTTATGAATATATGAATAGAATTCGTATTTAATCTCACTATCATCAAAAGCCATAGAATATCTTATTGCAAGAATACTCCGCAAATTTCTTAAGTCATCAACACACACATTAGAGCTGCGTACGTGAATTCTACCTAAAGAATAACCTAACGCCTTGCGCTAATCAAGTTCAATTCCTAGGAGCATTAAGTTTCAGAAATAGGCTAATCAATGCAATTGTAATACATTGCGCAAACAATTCGGACAAAGGTCAATTTCTACATATGATTACAAGGATGTATCACTACAACCTAGAATCATATCATGCTACTCGTATTCAAGGTTATCGCTCGATGAAAACCCTAAAATAGCTATAGATATGGATGTGAGTTCAATCAATTCTAGACTTAACTAAACAAACATTCAATCATATTGCAATACATCAATCATGCAATTATTATAACCCGTAGAAATCAAACGATAATATTGAGAGAAAACTAATTCATAAAAATCATAACTTGGTTGCAAAATCCAACTACATCTTCAACCAATAATAAAAACTTAGTTACTTGTGTTTTTGGAAATCATCATAAAGAGTTTAGAGGAACCTATCATGTGAAACCCTCGAAAACAAGTAGAAGTCTCCCTAATGGAGATATATCTAGGTTTAAAGAAAGACTTTTCTATTTATATGCTTCTCCCATTCCAAAAGGATATATACTCTTTCCAATATTAGGTCAAATCTTCTCAAAACCCATCTCCAAGTGGTCCACCAAGCCCATGTGTGAAAATAAATCTCTGGAAATTTTGGGTCCAAAACTGGTCGCCGGATTTGCTGACATCATCGCCGGAATCCGGTCGTCGGTCACCGGAATCCGGTCGTCGGAAAATCGTCTCCAGCCACCTGAACTTGCCTCCGGCTACTGAAACTGTCACCAACAAGTGCACACTCCCAGCAGCTCATCTCCATATCTCAGCAATTCAAACAATCACAAAATACCATCTAAACCAATTCCTTGTTCTTGCGAAAACGCGCCCAAAAGCGTTAACCGTAGCTCATATGTCCGGCCGTCGACTCTTGCATCCAACACATACCCCCTTCATGATTCAGTGAAATATTATGATCCCCACTTTCGGTTCAGAAATCCGATAAACGGAACTAGTACTACCAGCTCACCATTCTCACTCCGTTTGACATCCGCAGCCTACAATCTTGTTCGAGCACTGTCAAATCCTTGTAATTCCATCACCAGCACAACCCATTTGCAATTTAGCTCTATCTCTGCCTCATGTGCATCATCTACCTTCAATGCCTTCACTGCCAGTAGTTGCTCTTTTTCTGCAAAATCATGTCCTAACATACATCTAAGCATCTCCATTCTACTTCACTGCAGGTTCAACTTCAGCTCACCAGCAACACGCTTACTAGTCCCTCCAACCTGCAACGCCTAACTGCAATCCAGTGTCACCACCATTCTGCAGCCTGCAATTACTTCAACTCCATTTCATTCCACAACCAAGTGCAACACTGTCTTGCTTACAACCATCTCATCAGCACAACCACCTGCCTTATCTGCTTACAGGCTTCACCTGCAATGCTACTCGCAATTCCCTTCAGCATGGACCAACACAATCTCAGATTCACTGCAACACGTTGATTCCTCCGCCATCTCTGCCAATTACCAACATAACTCCAGCTGCGACAACAGCTCACTCAACCAGCTCTTCCTCACGCCCATGTTTCACTCCTTTTGTTGCTCAGCCAAACATAGTCACAGCAAAACAGACCCATGCTCTATTCTCTAGTTCTGCAAATCCCGTCAGCAAACTCGAGCTCATATAGTTATTCCTTCATTCAAGCCATTCCTCCACTGATATCGCTACTTGCGTTTCCATTTCAAGCACTCGTTACCTCCATAGCTCGTCGGTCCTTTTCTCAAGATACAAAGATCGCCGCCTTCCTTGTGCATCTCTGCCATCATTCCCTGCCAAATACTAGCACAGCAAGCACCACCAGTAAAGCACCAACACCCCAGCCTGCCATTTCCTGAGTCCATCCATCACTAAACTACAGCTAAATTCCACACTGCCTCAATCTTGACAGCAACAACAACTGAGATTTTATCTTCAATTTATCTCCAACAGTTCCATTCAATCCACCTGACATGCCCAACTTCCATTATCTGCAGCTTCATAACTCCATCATCTGCAGCTTCATAACTCCATCCCAAACTCGAACATAGCTGACACTTTACTGCTCCGTGATGCTCGTATCACCTGGCAAACGACCCTCAAGCCCTTTAATTCTTGGTCACAGCAGACTAGGCTGTTCGTGCCTTTTACAAATACTTCTCGTGCAACTTGCTGGTGATGCGGAGATGAACTTGCTGTTGATGTTGAGATCATTCTATCTCCTTCCCTGCAACATTCTAGATTAATACACACTCAACACAGACCCACAACCATTCAAACACTAAAACAGCTCTGAATTCCCTTCACATCTTCAAATGTCAATGGCAAGAATAAGATTTTCAAATGAGCTTGTGCCAATAATATATGTTTCGTTGCCGATTCTTTGAGTCCAACAAAGAACCCAACTTTCCTTGTTAACTTCGCACTCAAATCTCTCGCTTTAATCTCCATTTGGTCTACAATCAATCAATGGCAGTGAGCTCGTCTTCATCCCTGTCTTGTCTCGGCTAACAACCATATCTGAATCTTCTCCAGGTTCTCAAAATAACACAATATGCCTTCGCAACCGATGAGCCATCGTGACATAAAGCTTGCCGGCGAGAAGGACTTGGTTCAGAGGTGGTCTTCATTATTGAGCTGGAACAGAACACTGAGTTATGAATCTCGACCAACTTCTTTAGTTATAGGAAGTAAAGTAGAAGCAGGTGGCCCTTGGTAAATTGATTGGGTGCTTATAATAGATTCAGAGGTTCTAGTTTTCGACAACTTCTGCTTGCTTCAGATGCTTCCAGATTCTTCACACGATGTCGGATTGACTCCATTCTTTCGCCATTGGCTTTGTCTTTTCGTGCTCTTCGAGATGATGAGAAGAAATCTTGGATTTGAGCGAGTTCCACTTCCTTTTGCCCCAATGACTCCCAAAACACCTATAAAACTCAAAAGCAAATATAAGATACAAAATTTACATGAAAACTCGCAAAGAAAGCATCAATAATAGATAAATATCAAGTTGTTTACAACACCTATCAATACCCTAATGACCAAGATGTATAACAGGTAAGCAACGGCAGTATAACGAATTTGTTTAGGGTCTCATCCATCCTCCAAACTTCTTTTCTTTGTGTTTTCAAAATTCTTCTTAAGCAGCGTCAACTTGATTGTCTTTGTCTTAACAGACGTGGATTCATAAAAGCTCTCCACAGAAGTTTTGTAATCCCAACCAAATAGCTTGTTAGTCAGACCGTGCAACGTCGACCATTCTAGGTCCAGAGACTCAACTCCTTCTGCAATTGATTTGCCGATAACATTCAAGCCTAGAATGTTCTGAGCATCTTCAGGGATGAAGGTCATCTCCCCAAAAGGGAAGTGCATGGTATCGGTTTCACCATAATACCTTTCGACGAAGCAATTGATAGTAACAGAACCAGGCTTCACATAATTTTCAACCAAAGCATATAGACCAGAATCCTTTACTATTGTTTGGACCTCTTCACATTCCTAGGACAAATCCCAACCATCCGCGGCTTGGTTTGGTGAAACACGCATGACCTTCTTATGATCCTACAATTAGGATAGACAATACAATTAAGAGATTTTACATAAATACACAACAATACATATGTACAAGATAGAAAATGCTTACATAGGTTTGATAGATAAGTACGAGCCCACGAGTGCTTGTATCCAAATAGTGTTTTTGGTTAGAGCTTCGCCCAAATTCTACCACGTTCAAGATCAGGTATCATGTCATTAATATGAGGAAGGTGGGAACCTTTAACTTTCACTTTGACGTTGCCCTTCTTTCCATTGCCTTGTGTTGGTTGTTGACTTGGGCCACCAACTTCGCTTTGGCTTGCTAATTGACTTTCCTCTTCATCTTGTTCATCTTGATCATCGTGCTCATGGTTCGCAAGTCCACTACGGTCACTACCACTCTCCCAAATTATCCCTCTTGTACCAGCCCCCAAATGTATCTTACGACCTTCATCTTTCCCCCGAGGAGGCAGAGACTGAGGAGTATCAAGACCGTCCTTCCTTCTTCTCTTAGTGACAACATCTTTATTTTTTCTTTTGTTAGCTTCCTTTGCTTTTGACCTATATCGTAAGCACACGGAAAGCAATGAATATAAGACAACTCACCTTCAGTTTTAGTACCGGCATTGAATACCTTAAAATAAACCACGCCGGTCCAATGTTCCGGCAGTAAAAATTGACTATCGACAGTGCCGGTACAAAGTACCGGCATACAAATGCAACCTAAAATCTATGCCGGTATTATTGACAGTTTTCCTGTATATTTTAAGTCCACTACCGGCATGCTCGAATTATTACAAAAGAATGCCGGTACCCAAAACCGGCATGTAATGAAACAAAAAATCTATGCTGATCGGGTGACAAATTCATAAACTCTCCTCGTATGTTTTAAGTCCACTACCTAGGCATACACAAATTATTATCAAACACTGGGGTACTAAAAACCAAGCACTTTGTATTCATCCTAGATTGAATGCCGGTATGGAAAATTCAGATTCTCGGTTAACTGGGGTTGGAAACCGGTATTGTATTCATCCTAGATTGAATGCCGGAACACAAAACCCAAGACCGTATTCATACAAATTGCAGGTTGGGTACTCTCTCGAAACTCAATTGTTTGAGTTAGGGGTAGGCGATTCTAACCTAAACCCATTGCTATAGATCGATTTAAACACCTACAAAGTAGTTTAAAATCACTTACCTTCTCACAGAAGCCATATTTCTGAATAGTTGATTGTCGGGGAACGTTGCTTCGTCGTCTTCTTGCTCTTGAGCAATCTTAGAAATTCTTTCTGTCTGTTTTTGTTGAGCAATCGATGATGTTGAGTTCGATTGGGCATTTGGTTTCTTTCGTGGAGGCATTGTTTATGATTCGGGTAGGTTAATCGACGAATAAATTTTTGAATCGACGAAGAACGGATGAAGAACGATGATTTTTTTTCTTTTCAGAACCTAACCCTAGGACAGTGCCGGAACTGATTTGTGTAAATGGGGGATAAAAGATTTGGTTTTTAAATTTTAATGTTTTAGGAGAAAGGGCATAATGGTCTTTTCATATTGTTTTTTAATTAACCAAAGGGTATTTTAGTATTTTCATACCCAAAAATCACCCCTTAACACACACCATGGGTTGGGAGAAGTAATCAATATCCCCCAATTCCTTTTTATATCCCCCAATTTCGTGTTTTTCTTAAAAATAAACCAATCCTACAATTTTACAATTACATTTGAGAAATGAAAAACTATTCATCAAATTTAGATAATCAATGTTTAAAATTTGAACTAAAATACCCGTTGATGATCGAAACAAAATTATTAAACGAAAAAAAGATATTAAACAAAACTTAAAATATCAATCCTATAGCAAAATCTTAACCATCAATCCTGAGCAAAAAAATAAAAAGAAGAAAGAAAACATAAAAATCGTGGGAGAATAGTAAAATGAGTTTCAATAATATTTTTCTTAATATTATTCTTTCCAAAAATAAATAAAGAAATATATTTATATTTTTTTTCTTATATTTTTTTATCCTTTTTCTAGATGCCGAAAAATTTATGGAGCTAACCAAAAATGTAAAGTTACGTGAAGTAAATATTTTTCATTATTAAGTGACCAAAAATAATAAAAGAATCCAAAGAATAAGAGCACGACTTCTTTAGAGCTTCTCCAATGGCATGTGTGTGGAGATAAATGTCAAAATCCACCTAGGATGCACATCTATTTTCTCTAAAATCATTCTCCAACCCGGATATCATAAATCAATGTATGCATGACTTTAGGTAGAAAATGTCAAGGGCAATGTCTAGTTTCCCACACTCTCCTTGACATTGTGTACCATCCTAGTCAACTTTTTTAATTAAAAATATATTTTATTTACTAAAATTAATTCTAATACAATAAATAATTATTTTTAGATCTAATAAAATCTTAAAATTACTAAACATAAAATTTATATTTAATAAGAAAATGATCACAAACAACACCATTGGAGATGAATAATTTTTTTCACCTAAATTTAAGGAAAATTTGGATAAAAATGTATTGTTTGTGTTGCCACATAGGAAATACATACAACAACCATTGGAGAAGCTCTAAGAGCTTCTCCAGTGGTGAATGTTGATGTTTGATACGTGGCATTACTTTTAAGACATCCTCTAGGTATAAAATCCTAAATATTATGAATAAATAAATTTTCTCTCAAACCTTTTTTACTTATCTGTAGGTATATAATTGGTTAATATTATTTCCATTATTGTTTTCATTGGTTTTTTTTTAGTAAAAGTTTGAATAGGATGGGAAGACATTCTCTAAGAATAGAATTAAGCTTAATTTTCAACAATACTCGGCAAATTTTCAAATTTATTAAACTTTGATATAATCATTGATAGTCATTTTACAAGACATAAAACCAGAGGTTTTACCTATTCGCCACCCACATTTTTCCTATTTGCCACTCACTTAGAAATTCTAAAGTAATTCTGATTTTCAATTCTAGTTTTTCCTATTTACCACCTGTAAAAATCAATTTAAATTTGACTAACTATTATCATTCTTATTTACCTTCTTCTCTACTAATCTCCATAGTCGTTCATAACCATTAAAGAACTATTAACCCTAAGTTAGAATTTTGTGAGATAAACAGTATAACAAAAACTAATCATTTGTTTATTTTTTTTTTCTTCTTCTCTTAAATGTTTAATCTGGTTATGATCACTATACGAACGTTTAAGAGATCAGAAGAAAAAAAGAAGAAAGGGGATTAAAGGTGACAGTGGGGGTGGCGGTTTGGATAATTTTTAGATTTGGGTCTTAGGGTTTTAGTCGTGGGTGGACAAAGAAAATATAAGGTGTAAAGAAAAAAGTCAACGTATAAATGAAAGGTAGTATTTAGGATATCTTGCAATAAATTTGGGTGGTAAATAGGATAATTAGGAGTGGTAATTAATGTGGGTGGCAAATAGGAAAATGATGGGTGGCAAATAGGTGAAACCAAACTAGACAATAATAATTTGAAATATAGACTTTTAAAAATAAAAATTTGGGACAATGTTCTTCATCTTGTTAATCTTCTTCATTTCACCAAACTTCCAATCAATGCGCTCATGAACGGAGTCTCCTTTGTTTATCTTCTTCTTTGGCTTCAAATTTGTTTTGCCTTGATTTTCCTTACCTTGAACTTTTCTTTGCCTTTTCTTAGTTGCGGTTTTGACTTGGTTAGTATCCAAAACTTGAAAGCATCTTTGCTTTTTACCAATTTCTTTATAACTCTCACAAATCTTCTTAAAGGCACCTTCAAGCACTACTCAAGAAAAATCAAGTTGTGTTGCCGAATCAAGTTGGGTTAATTGTGCCATTTGGAGAAAATAGAAGAAATAAATTAGATTGAGATTTAGAGAATAGATTGAGAAATAGAGAAATTTTTTGTGTAAAAAATTTGGGGTAAGTTTTGAGTTTGAAAGTTACATATTTATAGCGATGAAGAACTAGCCGTTGACGCTAGACTCAAAATCGCTGGCGATAAAGACTTTATCGCTGGCGTTATAGTCAATATCGCTCGTTAGAATCTTAGTCGCTCATTGGTTTTCCCATAGTGGCGCAAATGGTTTACCATGCCACCTGGTTGAACACCATTTTTTTAGCATGTGCATAGGAATAGGCCTTATAAACCTGGCATTTTTAGGGGCCACTGAAAAGGATTTAGGGGGCCAACAATAAAACAAAAAAGGTCACCCAAACGTAAAATGTAGCCATCCCTTATCCCGTGTAATTCATAATGACAAAATTGCCCTTAGATAATTGGTAGATAATATATTATTTTTATCCTCCGAATACATTCGGTAGACAAGATAAGAAGCATGCATCCGAATGTAGTAGGTGCAGTATATGAATGAATTTTGTTTCATTTTTCATTTCTTTTGATTTTTGAGTTATAGTCATGTCATAGTAGGATCATCCACAATCATATTCGGAAGATATCATTTGAATAAATTCCCGAATATACGATGGCCCAAAAATAAGAATTTTAGAAAAACGAAGATTTTTCAAATTTTGATTTTGTAATAATCGGAGGAAATATAATTTAAATAAACTCCCGAATGTATGTTGCCTAACCTTCTAAAATGACCCTTGAAACCACCTAGAGCCATGGCATGGTAGGATCTCATCTGCCACAGTCATATTCAGAAGATATGTCATTTGCATAAACTCTCGAATACACGATGGCCTAATAATCAGAATTTTTGAAAAACCAAAAATTTTCTTGTTTTGAACTTGTAATAATCGGAAGATATTGCATTTACATAAACTTCCAAATGTATGTTGGCTAACCTTCAAAAATCCTTAGGTTTGCGCCTCTTGGAACCACTTAGAGCCATGGCATTGTTTGTTATGCAACAATCAGATTCAGAAGATATTGCATTTGCATAAACTTCCGAATGTACAATGGCCCAAAAATCAGAATTTGTGAAAAAACAAAAATTTTCTTTCGAATATGTGTTGGCTCCCAAATGAGAACCACCATGAGCCTTGGCATATATGGATTTGGAACCACCATCAGCCTCGGCATATAGAACCTTGGCACTACTATATTCGGAGGTTTATATTGTTACTGGAACATCCGAATATAGAGTGTCCCAAAAATCATAATTTTGAAAAAAACTCAAATTTTCGAGTTTTGTACTAGTCATAATCGGAAGACCAAGTAATTCATTTGACTTCCGAATATGTTGATTCCCAAATGAGAACCACCATGAGCCTTGGCATATAGGGATTTGGAACCACCATGAGCCTCGGCGTATAGAGCCTTGGCACTACTATATTCGGAGGTTTAATTTGTTACTCGAACCTCCGAATATAGAGTGGCCCAAAAATCAGATTTTGGAAAAAAACTCAAATTTTTGAGTTTTGTACTAGTCATAATGTGAAGACCAAGTAATTCATTTGACTTCCGAATATGTGTTGGCTCCCAAATGAAAACCACCATGAGCCTTGGCATATAGGTCTTTGGAACCACCATGAGCCTCGGCATATAGAGCCTTGACAATAATGTATTTGGAGGTTTATATTGTTACTAGAACCTCCGAATATAGAATGGCTCAAAAAATCAAATTTTGGAAAAAAACTTGAATTTTCGAGTTTTCTACTAATCATAATCGGTAGTAAAATGTGTTACGTTAACTTCCGAATATATTCAATTTTGGAATTTTTGGTACTACCATAATAGGTGGTAAACTATGCTCATTATCTACCGATTGTGTTTAATTTTAGTACACAAAATTTAAAGCAGTAGCAGGAACATAATCGGTAGATAACAAACAATTAACCTACCGATTATGGTTGATGTTCTTCATTTCCAAAGAACATCAACCATAATTGGTAGGTAAAATAGATCATTATCTACCGATTCTGTTTCTGCTACTGTAAATGCTAGAAAAAATTCTGATCAAATTTTTGATTCAAGCAATAAAATCCTAACTTTGGATCACAACTATACTATCATTTATCTGTTTTGTTTGTTTAACTCGTTTTTTTTTTTTTTTTTTATGTTCTAAGTTTCAACTTTAAGGTCAATGAATTTTAGGTTTTAATTTTAAACAATCAATCACAAAATTAGTTTGATCGACGATTTTTGATTTCAATCAAAATTAAAACGATGAAAAAAAAATTCAATGGGTAGAAAAGAGAAGAAGAAGAGGAATGATATGATTATGAAAATAAACGATATAGGTTTAGATTTAGTATAAAGGTGAAGACGATATTGACAATTCCCTACTTTTTAAGACACCCCTTAACGCTCTTCGATGGTTGGGAATAAAAAAATGGCCCTAATTTGACAATTCCCTAATTTGAGTGGCCTCTAAAAATGCTAGGCTTATAAACCCCTTTCTGCGGCCGTTCTCTTTTCCTCCTCTGGGTTTAAACCTAGACTAGAAACCCTCAACCAAATGGAATCCATGGAGGCGGTAGCAATCGATTTGGGTAACCTAATGGCTTTTGACCCTAATCACCACTTCCAATCAGTTCCTTCTGACAGGTAAAAAAATCAAAATATATCTCTTCTTCAATCAATACCTTTTCAGGTTTTCGTTGCTCTTCTTATATCACTAACTGTTAAAAAGAATTAATTTTTTTCTGGTAGGTTTTGTTACTTAATCTGTTCAATGTTCTGGGTTTTTTTTTGATTTTCTTTTTTCCAAAAAAAATTTGAATTGTTTCTGTGAAACTAGTAACTAAACAAACCACTGTTAAAAAGAATTAATTTTTTCTGGTGGGTTTTGTTACTTAATGTGTTCAGTGTTCTGGGTTTTTTTGATTTTCTTTTTTTCAATTTTTTTTTTTGAATTGTTTCTGTGAAACTAGTAACTAAACAAACCCTAAATCCGTTTATATATATATGTAGAGATGAATTAGCGAATGAATGCCTGCAAAGGGGGACTGAGCTAGTTCAAGCAATTGCTAATGCTGTTTTTAATATACCAACAAGAGAAGATCTAGATGGTCCTATAGTTACTTTGCCAGCACCAACCACCAGGTTGCCCAGGGAAAAGCCGGTATGTTTGTTGATGAAGAACTAGTTTCTGTTTGCTAGACTTGTTAGCTGACTAACTATCATCTGTGCATTTTACTTTGTTATTTTCAGCTTCCAGTGCGCAGACCACCTACAGCTTGGGAGACCTTTGCTAAAACAAAAGGTTTGTTATCCAATCTAAAGCTCCATAAATTGCAGAATCTAGTTGAATCATCATCCCTGTAATAAAACTAAATATAGTTGAATGCTTTGTTTTTAGAATGCGGATCTTTCTTAGAGACTACTTGATATGCTAAATGTGAAGATTTTTTTGATTATTGCAGGTATTAAGAACCGCAAGAAAGACAAGGTTGTCTATGATGAACAGACTCATTCATGGAAGCGTCGCCATGGTTATGATCGTGTGAATGATGATAAAGATGTTCCCATCATCGAGGCCAAGATGACCGATGGTACGTTATATATCTTAAGTTATCTAGTATATGCAAGACTCAATATTTTTTGGTGAACATCTCGTACTAAATAGAAATAGTTTTAGGCGATGGTTTAGTGTATTTTGCTTGCAAGATGTTGTTGGAGTAGTGCGATATGGCGATTAGCTGTCAGATACAGTAAAATTAAAGAAAACTAGAATAAAATGTTGGATGCAATGGAACTGAGTAGCTGGAATCTTTGCATTTGAATGAATAATGGAATGATATATGAAAAATCTTCCTGACAGATGACACAGCCTTACCATATCCAGGAATTCCATAATCAAGAGTAAGATGGGTGCCCTAAATTTGTACATGTTACTGCACTGACCACCTACTTAACAACTACAAATTCTAGGTCAATCATTTCAGGATTCTAAGTTTAAGTAATTAGACTTTAAGGCCCTTATCAGCACTTGCTTTTTGAAGTGTATTGGTAATTGGTCTGGTTCTTAACAGATCATCTCAGTATATTGTCAACTCACTGATGAAACCAAAACAAAAAGCTGATTATGAACTCTGAGTCATTATAAGAACTTGTTGGTGGTTCTTCGAAATATTAGGTAATGTTATTTAGTCATTCTGAGAACTTGTTGCTTGATTAGTGACTGAACTTTTTGTATTAGAAATTTGTTGAAATCTAGGACTGGATAAATAGGCATCAGCAAGTTCTAGCTTATAAGCTAATTTGTTGGGAAAATGAATACTCGTGGTTTCGACATAATACTCGTGGATTCATGATGGGTGCTGTCATCATGTATAGAGAGTTATTCCGTTGTTTCTTCATTTACAGTTCCGCCGTTTCTTTTGGTGAAAAATGAATCTGCTGCTTTCGGTGTATATCATATACCACTATTGAAGTGCACTTGGATTTACAATTGCTGTCATATTTGTGCTGACTGGAGCATTTAAATTGTATATGAATAAAGTTTATATCACTGTGCTTAACGTGGAAAGTCAATTGGTGCTGATTGACACATACTATAATGGTCTAATAAATCATGTAAGCCTTTTGTCATCAATTCTAAGTATTCTGGCAGTCAATGCAGGTGTTTTTTTGGTTCTTAAACCATAAGTGAATAAAATGTTAGGACCAACGTTATTTCAGCTGTAGGACAAATTTAACTTTTCTGACACTACCCGTATACTGAGTAGTGATATGAACTAAGTGAAGAAGTGTTTGATTCTAGTCTAGCATCTAATAGTAATTGGTTTTCTTGAACTGTTCAAAAGAGTTTTGAAAGTTGATAGATTTTAGAAGTTTGGCTAATGGTGTTCTATATCTTGGTCTTTTTGCAGAGCCAGGAGAGGATCCTTTTGCCAAGAGACAAACAGAAAAGAAGCAGCGTGTTGAAAAGAATGAGAAGAACCGGTTACGGAATCTGAAGCAAGCTGCGAAAGTTGGTGCTCTGCCAAGGTATGACATAGTTGACATAAGTTTGTCTTTAAAAACATTAACTTGTATGTTGGGTATCTACTGGATTGTCATAGAATTAGTAATGCTCGAATTAAAAAGAAAGAAAGAAAGAATCAGCACCAAATGTTAACACGTGGATCAAAAAGACATGCGATTGGCTCCAAATATCTGAAAATTATCCAAGTTATTCACATGGTGTGGTTTTCCTGGCTGAATTTAATATGGATCAACAAACTGAATTCCAGAGATACCATTATTATTTGCAGCCATGTTCAACTTTCAGCAACATCATTACCTATTACAGGAACTCAATCTGTACAAAAGAAAGTTGGTAAGCATGAGCTAGAAAGTGTCGCGGGTATGGCAGCAACTTCAACCGCTAGTGGAGGAAAGTTTGACAAAAAGCTACCAGGAGAAAAACCCCCAAAGCATCCTGGCAAGTTCCGAAAGGTATGTATATCTGCAAACTGAACGGTTTCGTTCAACTATATTTGTCTCTGTTCTTTTGCCTTCTGGTAATGAACTTATGAACGGTCACATGTTGCTGAATTGCTTGTCTTCCATTGTCTCTATTGTTTAGTTTCTCCCCGTTGCTGAAGGAAAAGGAATGGGCTCTTTGGAGAGGGAGCAGACTGATAAAGTTCTCAACAAGCTCTTTTCCAAGCACTCTCATGAAATATTTGATGTGAACAAGGTAAGCTGACTGTTGACCAATCTTTGATTTACTTTAGGCATTGGGCTCATCATTTAATCATGCATAATATCAACTCACTGGTGATATCTACTTTTCAATAGGCTGTCAACATGTACAACGATAAGAATGAGAAGAAAAAGAGGAGTAAGAAGCAGGATGGGAAAGCATCACCATATGCAAACAAGTTAAAGCCAGCATCAGGGAAATCGTTTAAGAAATCATCGCCATCAAGTGGATCATCTAAAAAATCACCAGGTAAAGGATCGTCTAAAAAATCATCGTTCAAGAAATCTTCATCAAAAGGTTCATCGAAATAAATCTGAAGCTTTTTATTAACAACAATGAAATGTAATACTATGAGTATGAGAGGTGAAATGTGTGTCAAAAGCATAATTTATTGTATGTTTAACGTTCTTTTTTCATTAGCTGGTTGTATCTTTTTGGTAGAAGTTCTTTTTACAAATACTTTGGAAGAGTGCATCTGGCTTTCTTATGGATCCCTTTTTGCGAAAATTTTGTATTTCAGAACATAATTGTTTCAACAGAAGTAATTTCATTGAGAAATTCTCTTTCTTTGCTTTGAGTTTGAAGATAGATTCTTCACCGCTTTGAAACTCATCTTTCCCTAATGGATAGATATGCTAACAATTTTTCATTAATTTTTCATTATCTAGGTTTTTTCCATCAATTTTTTTGTTAATCGAAAATTGATCCACAAAATTTGTTAAAGAGGTTCTTTTAACCTTAAAATGGTATCCAGTGTCTAGATGCATGTTTCTGTTATTTAGGCCAGTCATCATATAGATCACAACAGAGTTCGTAATATGCGCTTTTGTTTTGCGAGTAACTTCCGAGGCCAAGTAATTAACATGGCCTTTTGGCGTGCAACATTGTGATTAAGTGATGCCAAGGGGGACCATCACAAAGTTCGCCCATCCCGCTTTGCATGGGTCCACATCAAGTAACCCTTCTCATTGCTAGTAAATTGTTTGGGATTAAGGTGTCCAGGAAAGCAAATGCATGTACGACGATGATGGTGTGTGTATGTTGACGGTATTGGCGGACTCAAAATGGTGCTGATTCAAAAACACAACTTGTTGATAATCTATATTGTGATTCAAGATTATCATTCGAAAATAGCCTGGAACAATGATATGTGTCATTGATGTTATTTGAGAATGTTTCTAATTGATTTAGAGAGAAATATATAACTATTCAAGTAAGAGTTCCGCATAAATCATCTCGAGAAATTACCACCAAGGCTCCACTTGATTTAATTCATATGGATCTCTTTGGACCCATTCAACAACCTACTGTTGGAGGGAAGAAATATGCTTTGGTAATGGTTGATGATTACACCAGATTTACTTGGTGGCGTTCTTGGCACACAAGAATGATACCCTAAGTGAGTTCAAGATTATTGTTAATAGAATCCAGAATGAACAAGTTTGCAGACTAAAGAAAATGAGGAGCGATCAGGGAACTAAATTCAAGGATACTAAAGTGTTCGAATTCAACAATATTCACCACCCATAACTCCACAAGCCAAAGGAGTTGCAGAAAGGAGAAATAGAAGTATACAGGAAATGGATAGAGTAATGCTCCACAACAAAAACTTACTTCCAAAGTTTGGGGAGAAGCTGTCTTTACAACATGCTACTTGATCAATCGTGTGTATTTGCGCTCACGAACCCTAAATACTCCTTATGAGTTATGGTACAGTAAGAAACCTAACTTACACCATCTTCGTGTGTTTGGAAGTAAGTGCTACATTCTTAAGGATAGAGAATAGAGAGGGAAATTTGACTCAAAAAGCGATGAATGTATTTTCCTTGGCTATGCATCTGACAGTCGTGGTTTTAGAGTATACGATCTCAAAACTCATGTTATGATGAAATCGACAAATGTTATCATTGACGACTTGAAATAATTTTGTCATGATGACTCTCCTGCCGAGTTACCTCATTTGGAAACAACTGAGAAAGTCAAAGAACTTCCAAAGTCGGTGAAAGTTGTACCAACGGTTACAGATCCTGATATTTCTGGTGACAAGACGTATGTGAACTCGTACCTTGTCCCTATAACATTAATATTGTTGGTACAAATGGATATATAAGAACAAGTCAGATGAATTCAGTACAATGGTCCGAAACAAAGCAAGACTTTTCGCTCAAGGATATTCACGGATTGTAGGTATACATTTTCTCATTAAAAACCAAAAGTTTCATTCCCATCCGATGCTCTTCCAATTGACAAATATTTTGTAACTTATAGATCATAATACCACAAATTTGTGTTGGAATATTAGTGGTTCTCACATCCACTAATTTTGCCACACCGAAATCCCCAACAACATCACTAAAATCTTCATCTATAAATACATTAGCAGTCTTTACATCTCAGTGAATAATCTTAAGGTTGCAACCTGATGTAGGTACTCAAGTCTACAAGCTTCCTTAAGAGTGGCATCACTTATTTTCTCTTAGGACAGTATAATCCCGGTTCCTAGGATTTCACCTTTCTTAAGCGATAAGCGACACTAAGATTTTTCACAAAAAGATAAACCAAATGATGTTCAGATGGTATCGTACAAAAGCCAATCAACCATAAAATATTTTTGTGAACTGCTACGCTTACAGTCTCAACCTCACGGAAGAAAGTTCGCTCCACACTAGGATTCTATTATCAATCAATTGTTTGACAATAATTTTCGTGTTATCTGCAAGCATCTCTTTGTACAACTTTCTGCAACCCGTGCAAGAATATTTTTCTCGTTGAGTTATAGTTCTCGCCATGCAAATTGTTTTCACTACGCAAGTACAATTATTCAACAAACTTTACTTGTAACATCTACAAAAACTTCACTCCATCTTTATTCCCACTTTTCCATAAAAAGAATACAATAATTCCGAAGATAAGTATCAAACCTCCTATACATTTTTTGATTATAACTCCAAGGTTAATTCATTGCTAGAAGAGGCACATAAATGGGGAAAATTCCACTGGAGTGTAAGTTATTCAGGTAAAGTTATATCTGGGAACTTTAAATAAACGATCTAGGTATTTGACCATTTATACCGTTGAAAGCCATTTGCAAATATGGTCAGAAGGCCTGCAATTGACTCATGAATACTTCCAGTAAGATTGTTTAACTCAACACAAAGAATTTCAGATTCTTTAGAGTTTCAAGAGAAGATGATGATGTTGATAGAGTTACGCTCTGCGAATCGGCGATTGACTCAATCCTTTTTTCATCTTTCTTCTTAGAATTCAACGTACAACATCATTAATCAAGGTGATTTCTTAACTACAATCTTCAATGATTGGCGTTTAATTTCTTCTTCAGGTACTCATAGTGCGTATTAATTAGGGTATTTCATCATAATTTTGATGAAAAATAATATGAATCTAGAAATGTGTTCATCTATAGTAGGTCTAATTAATTATTTTGAATAAAATCCATCGATTAATCTTGTCATTGATACTGATAATCGGTGTGCTTCTTGGAGATTTCACTTATTGGTCATCTTGATTTACTTCGAATGAAATTTTCTGATGCTGTTTTGAATATGAAAAATCAGTGGAACTTGGTTGGTCAATGCAAAATGATTCCATTAGGGAAAAGGTTTTTTACTATCAAACTGGATAATGAGCGTGATAAAAACTATATCAGAGCTGGTAAATGGGAAGTTCTTAATCAAATTTTATGGATTCGAAATTTGATTCCCAATTTTCGTCCAAAAAATCATAGAACCTCGTCTGTAATGATTTGGGTTCATTTTCATGGTCTTAGTTTGGAGTATTGGGATGGAAAAATACTTTTCACTATCAGCAAAGCATTAGGTGATCCAATAAAAGTTGATGAAGCTACACTGAAAAGATTCCAAGTAAACTATGGATTTGTGAGAGTGCTTATTATGCAAGAATGATGATTAATATTGATTTAGCAAAAAAGATTCCAAGTAAACTATGGATTTTGGAGAATTTATGCAAGGTGTAATATTAACTAAGCCATCTAAGTTATGAAATAGTTACAAAATAGTTGGTCATCTGCAAGCTGAATGCAGGGAAAATGATTCACCAAAGGAAACTAGCAGTTAACAAGTAAATGGAAGTTCTCCAAAGTCTGTTTTGAATGTAGTACCATCAATAGTTAGAGAGAGAATTGATATTTGTGAAGCTCCAAAGGGAGCTAGCAGTCAACAAGCAAATGGCAGTTCTCCGAAATCTGCTTTGAATACAACACCATCAATTATTAGAGGGAAATTTGATATTTGTGAAACCCCTATTACTCAAATTCACCTGCCAAGAAAAACAATTCAACAGACAAGGGATACAATTACAATTATTTATGGAATATTTGGTTCTTTACACAATGAGAATGATGAAGAAAATTTGGAATTGGCTTTACTCTATCGTTGGATGCAGTCTGCCAAAATCCTTTGATAACATATGAAATAGTGCAAAAAATAAAAGTCCTCTGATCAAAGAAGCCTGGATCACAACTGCTTGTTCAGTCACTAAAGAGTTATGGTTCTAAAAAAACAAAAGACTGATTGAGGAAACCAAACCAAATAGCAGTTTAAAAGAAGAATCATTAAGATGCTTCCAGAATGAAAGCCAATCAGTGGAATCATAATTATGACCTTAAGTTAATTACATTTTTCAATCTGGGTCCTAGGAAGAGTAAATTTCAATGCTTTAAAAGTTGCTACTAGATTTCTCCTCAAATTAGATATACTATTTTTTGTTGTGATGGGGCCTCTTTTGGTAATCCTGGTGATGCTGGATTTGGTGTGGTGGTTAGAAATCATTTGTGTCAGTAGTTGGTGCTTTAGCTGGTGGAATTAGCATACCAACAAACTATTGCATAAATATATGCTGTAGTGTGTGCAACAGAGCTAGCAGGAGAATGAAATATGCAACATATCATCATAAGCCCTGACTCCAAAACAGTAATCACTTATTCATAAGAATGAGATGGTTAAAAGCAGTAAAGAAAATCTCTTCAATACAGTTCAGTCATTGTTTCAGAGTAGTAAACTTCTTAGCTGATACTGAAGCAAATAAGGGTGCTAGGTTAACTACAGGGAAAAGACAACTGTTTATGTTCAGACCAAATTTCCTCCCAAGGATTGAAATGCCCGAGGTTGAATATTACAGGTTCTGTTAATTGAGAAATCAATACTAGGGTTGGGTGTGTGAAGCAATTTCAAGTTGAGTTAAAAATGGTCTTCTGTTTGATGTAATTTTGGGTCTATTTAGCCGGCTCTTCTTTTTATTATCTGTTTAATTTTGGGCCAATGTAGTTGGATCTTCCTAATATCTCTTTTTTTTTTTAAAAAAAAATAGTTGTAATCCCAAGAAAAAAATAATAAAAAAATGATATTTCTCAAGTCAAGTAGGTATTTTTTAAGTCCAAGTTTGTTAGGCTTAATAAGTTTCCAAACTCACATAGTATTTCTCCATTTATGTTGTTTCCTTGATGTAAGGATAGAGAAGGTTTCCAAATCTCCCTTTTTAGTTGAAAATGACAGTTGAAAATACGGGGGTCTAACAACTACACCCAATAATTCGTTTGGCAATCTGATAGGACTTACTCCAATACACTTTCTAGAGAATCAACTAGACAGTCAGACTCAATCTAGAGTAAAGTATATCAAAGAGTTTAATATATTTGTTTCACAATGTAATCAGCAAATCAAACAGATAGAAATCCGTGAGCCTGATTATTATGTGAACCAACTTGAACGGTACCAAAGACCAATGTTCAAGTGTCAATCAATGTAAATCAACAACCAAAGGTTGGATATTCTAATTGATTGATCTTAACGCACAACCTGTGATATTTCAATAATATAACAAAATATAATGCGGAAAAGAAATAACACAAACACCAGAATTTTGTTAACGAGGAAACCACAAATGCAGAAAAACCCCGGGACCTAGTCCAGATTGAACACCACACTTTATTAAGCCGTCACACACTCTAGCCTACTACCAATTAACTTCGGCCTGGACTGTAGTTGAACCCTAATCAATCTCATATTGATTCAAGGTACAGTTGCGTTCCTTACGTCTCTGATCCCAGCAGGATACTACACACTTGATTCCCTTAGTTGATCTGACCCACAACCAAGAGTTGCTACGACCCAAAGTCGAAGACTTGATAAACAAATTTGTCTCACACAGAAAAGTCTATATGTTTGAATAAATCTGTCTCCCACAGAAATACCCAAGAGTTTTTGTTCCGTCTTTTGATAAATCAAGGTGAACATGAACCAATTAATAAACCGGTCTTATATTCCCGAAGAACATCCTAGTATTATCAATCACCTCGCAATAGTCTTAATCGACTAGCGAAACAAGATATTGTGGAATCACAAACGATGAGACGAATATGTTTGTGATTACTTTTATCTTGCCTATCGGAGAAATTAATCCCGAGTTAATTATTTCAATTGTACTCAATACGATAGAATTGGGCAATATCATAACACGTAACTACAAGAGTATAGTTGGGTCTGGCTTCACAATCCCAATGAAGTCTCTGAAGTCGTTAACCTACAGGGTCTCGATAGAAACCTAAGGTTAAAGGAGAATCGACTCTAGTTATGCAACTAGTAACACACATGAGGTGTAGGGATTAGGTTTCTCAGTTGCTAGAGTTCTCCTTTATATAGTTTTCAAATCAGGGTTTGTAATCCAAGTTACTTTGGTAACAAAGCATTCAATATTCACCGTTAGATGAAAACCCGATTCAACCAAGCTAATATCTTTCAACCGTTAGATCGAACTTAGCTTGTTACACACAAATGAAATGTACCCTCATTTAGGTTTATGTAATCGTACCTAAATGTGTACACCATGTTGGTTCACAAATAGTTAACCAAGGTTAGCCATATGATTACTCTCATATCAACCTTATTCATCTTAACCATAAATAGTTCAAATGATTCAAATGAAACTAGTTAAAGAACCGTTCAATTGCTATATTCTCATAAAATTATACAAGAATACAATTGAAGCAAAATCGGTTTGATTCACTCGAATCAACACATGAATTAGCCATGGTTTGCAAAGATTGCATTCCTTATTTTATAAATGTTTAGGTTCATGTACACAACCGATTTTAGAAAGTAACCACTTAAGTATGCGTACTTAAGTAACCGGATTTGAGTTTGTTTTGGTTTTCAAACTCAGCAGAAATTCACGGACGTGAAATTTTCGCCAGTATGCGTACCTGTACGCATACTTAGACAATCTCCATCATCCATTTAGTACACACACAAGTATGTATACATTAGGTTCCCGGTTTTGGACTTATACACAAATGCGCGAACACACAATATGCTTATATCCAAAGATGGTTACATGATTCTAGGTTCTTTATTTCAATCATTGAAACATTCTTAGAGGATGACAATAGCCGTTTTCACACACTATTAGCATCAAAGCAATTTTCAAGATGTTGAAATAATCATTATCGAAACATTCCAAGTCTACACCAAATGATTGTATCACACAAACCATGTAAGATGTCTAAGGAATCTTATTAAATTAGATGTCTAAGGTATTTGATAGAATAGAATGTCCTTTTCTTTTGAGCACTTTAAGAAATCTAGGATTCTATGATGAGTTTTGTATGATGATTGAGCAATGTATTAGTACTGTCTCTATATGTATTCTTCTGAATGGTTTACCAGGTGGAATTTTTTATCCTCAAAGAGGGCTCAGGCAAGGAGATCCTCTATCTCCTTACTTGTTTATCCTTTGTATGGAATCCCTTTCCGGAGCTTTGCATGAAGCTGAGCATAAGCAGTTGATTCATGGTATTAAAATTAATGATTATTGTCCTCCAGTCTCTCACTTGTTTTTTGCAGATGACTGTTTGATTTTTACAAAATCAAATAGTAAGGAAGCAAGAAATCTTGTGAGTATCATGAAGCAATTTAGCATGTACTCAGGTCAGTCTATCAATTATCAAAAGTCTGGTATTGCTTTTAGTAAAGGTGTCCCTAATAATGTTAAAAATGAAATTTCTAATATCCTTAGTATTAAGAAACTAGCTTTGAATGATAAATATTTGGGAGTGCCCTTACTTTTACAGAAAAACAAAACTCAGTCTTTCACTGCTCTTCTTGATAGATATGAAGACAGACTAGCTTGGTGGCAGCCTAAGTTTTTGAACTATCCTGGTATAACTTGCTTAATTCAATATGTTCTAAGTAGTCTTCCTTCCCATAACATGTCTGTTTTTCCTATACCTAAAACTATCACAAATAAAATGGATTCCATTCAAATGAGGTTTTGGTGGAACAAGCAAAAAGGAAAAAAAGGTTATATTACAAAAAAATGGACTGAAGTTGCTCAACCTAGAGAACTAGGTGGCCCGAATATAAAACAAACTGATATTATGAACTTAGCTCTACTTTCTAAGCTTGCTTGGAGACTGCTTCATGCTCAGGATGATTTATGGTATAAAATTATGAAAGGTAAGTATTTCCCTCATTTAAACCCTTTAAATGATGCTCTTCCTGCTAATGGTTCTTGGATTTGGAATGGGATATGTATAGGTCTTAACATTATAAAAAAGCATGCTGTGTGGGAAGTTGGTGATGGTTCTTCTATCTTGATTTGGAAAAATAGATGGATACCTTCAATATCCACCTGTGTGAACAGTCAGTACAGGTCTAGCAATATGATTATTGTTTCTTAACTTATTGATATAGACACTAAGTCTTGGAATCTGCAAATCTTGAATGCCCTCTTTGATCATGACACTGTGAATGCTATTACTAGTATTAGGATTCCTTTTGATGGTAAAGATTGTCTGAGATGGCAACCTAGTGCTAATGGTGTTTTTACTGTAAAATCAGCCTATAGAGCTATTCTGGATAGTAGAAATCAAGAAATTGGGTTTACTAACACAATCCCTATTTCCTGGAAATAGTTCTGGAAAACTAGGCTTCCTAGTAAGATCTTACACTTCCTCTGGAAGTGTCTTCATGATTGTCTTCCTCTAAGAGACAAATTATCTAAGCACTATTCAAATATAGTTTCTCTCTGTCCTTTGTGTAACAACCATACTGAAAACATGCAACACATTTTCCTTGACTGCAATTTCTATAGAACAGTATGGAATGCTATTGATCCTGCCATGACAATTGTTATTTCTAATGTGAATATTCATAATTGGTTGTGTTCTTTGTTCCAGAATAACAATCAACAGGTGCGGAATGAAAAGTCCTTAAATGGATGGGTTTCATATTATGGCATATATGGAAAGGCAGATGTCGAAAAGTATTTGAAAATCAACAACAAAATCTTAATCAACTTGTGCTTATGATTAAAACTGATTTCTCTGAATGGAATGCTAGTTTACCTACTATTGTCAGAAATACTAATGAATCTGATGCGCAGGTCACTAGAATTTGGCAGAAACCTGACAGTCCCTATATAAAAATTAACTGGGATGCTGCTTTTGATGAAATTACAAAAGTAATGGGCATTGGACTGATATGTAGAAATTTTGCAGGTGACTCAGATGGAGCTAGATGCTGCAAAGACAAAGCCTTAGACCCTGAACAAGCAGAGGCCAAAGCTATGCTGGAAGCTGCATTATGGGCCAAGAGAAAAGGACACATGAATGTGCATATGGAAGGAGATTGTTTAAATGTTATTAATTCTTTGAATGGAAGTCTAGAGTCGATAAAATGGACCACAAGAAACTTAGTTATTGATTGTGGCAATGTTTTGAATTCTTTTGATAGTTGGAAATGCACACATGTGCATAGAGATGTGAACCATGTTGCCCATACATTGGAAAAACATGGTAAAAACATTATGTCTGAAGTAAAATGGCTAAGTCATCTCCCTAGCTGGGTGATACAATGTATCCAAAGGGATGAACTCATGTAATTTTTCATCTCTTTAATCTAAAATTTTCGTATTAAAAAAAAAAAAAAAAACCATGTAAGATGTTACTCGGCAATTTTCACATGATATAAGATGAACTTGGTCGAAGCGAAAGCTTGCCAACACATATTTCGAGAAATATGTAAGCGAGATAAACTCAGCTCGAAATCTCAAATGTGTATATAGAAAACTATATCGTAACACGACTTATTTCTCAATATAGGAGATAGGGTAGAAATAGACTTTCCAAGTGACAGATGAGTTAAAGTCTCCACATATCTTTTGTCGATGAAGTTCCACAAACTCCCCTTAGTAGTTATTCGTCTTCAAATGATGAACGCCGTGAAAACTAAGCTCGATTACACTATCTATGTCCTAGTCCGAGACATCTATAAATAGGCTAGAAATCAAGACTTATAGTTTTGATCACTAACATTGACAAACATGCTTGAGATAGCAACGCATGCGATTTTGACCGAGCAATGCTCTAACAATGTTAATTATGGGTGGCCGGGTCCGAATGAACTCTGGACCAAATGCATGGATCAACTAAAAGTATATCCCAATCTTCAATTTGAGAAGGAGTCACATTCAATGATTCTATCAAGGCACACAATGCCTCCCCTTGATCATCAGATACCACTGAAGAAAATAATGAAGCCAATACTACAAGAAAGCTAATGTTTTTACGTATATGAAACTAGTAATTAGTGTTTGCACACACAACTTTTATGTCTTTATCCGCACTCTTATATATTATTGTAATATTTATCACTAAATGTAAGGATATGTAAGATATTCCACCAAAAAACACTCCGCTTTATACTATCCTATGAATATTTATCTATATAATATAAAAATAAAAATAATTTCAAGATCTTCTTTTCTTGGTTTTAGAGAAAATACTTAGCATTTCAAATTGAAATTTGTTTTTTATATGAATTATTTTGAATTAGAGAATTTGTTTCTTATAAATGCTTAGAAAAATCGCTAAATTCATAATAATATTCGAATAGAATCGTATTGTACTTGAAAAATTATAGGATGTTTAAATACAAAAACGAAGTTCATATAATGACATATTGATATTTCGATACATGATATATTTTGAGAACATTAAATGTTTTTTGTAATACTTATAGAGTAAAACACAAAAGAAGCAAATATATTTGAAGGTAAAAACAAATATTATATGCAAAAAAGTTATTCATATATAAATATTCAAACGCAAGAAATTACGAATTTCACATATGTAAATCAAATACTTTATGAAAATGTGGGTAACTATTAATTAAAAGAATTTTAACACGTAAACAAGAACTTATAATTTGTAATGGGTAAACGCCTCTTATTTCGATGTTGTTTAAGTATACGAATAAAAATATTTTTTACGCTTCTTTGTCACAAAACCTGGAAACTCCAATGAGTTGTTAGAGGATTTAAACTCTAGTTACCCAAAATTGGAGGCAATTTATTGTAAATCTGCAAAATCAAAAACTTATTGTATTAAATTATAAAAGATAATCCCGATGAAGCTTTGGTGCTTCAAATTATTTCAAAGGAAACAAGGTGGGCTAAGAAAACAACACGATGGGCACATCCTAGTTGTTTAAATCTTAGGGGAGAAAACACATTGCAGGCTTAGATCTTCTTAAGGATGAAGACCGAAAAAAAATGCAATTATCAATGTATGATGAGGAGAAGACAGAGGTTATAAGTAGAGGATGTTTCTCAATTGCCGCATCTGATAATACTTTTAAAGATCCCAAATTCACTGATGAGGAAGAACTTTTTTTTAACAACCAAGGGAAGCTAGTTCTTAAATACATGTTTAAGGAAAAAGGTAATTCACTCCCTGAATTGAAAGGTACCCTTATGGTTTTGTAATTTTTGTCAAAAGCCTTTGCATATTTATTTTGTGTCAAAAGTCTTTGTATATTCAAATTCATCGACGCAAGAGTAAATATTAACATATATTTACATTCTTATTAAAAAAGGCAACATGCTAATAATTAAAATAAAGATAAATGCAATATTGATAGCTATAGTGAAACCAAGGATACAACACATTCATTTATGTTTGTTATTGCATGATTATATAGTTATTTGACTCTCAATTTCCCGTGTGTTTATAGTTTGGATTCTTTGAAAAGTGTATACATTGTTGTGCATAATGTTGACAGAAATAGAGAACCTATCATCTTGGAAATTTGGCAAGAAATTCAAAAATTTGGAAATAAGCATAGAAGAGCCCAGGGTACTTTTTAAACTTACAATGAGCCTGCAAACCTCTTACAAGAATATTTTAGTATTTTTAGGTAGTCATATCTTTAAAAAGTAATTTTTTTTTACCTATTCAGTCTTACAAATGATGCGGATACGTTTGTTTCAGATTTGTTGCAGTATACTAATATAATTATAATTGTAGCTATATTATTAATTTTTGACGATGTCATTGATATATTAGATTCTTGTTTCATGCAACATCTATTTCATGCTTTAAAAAGTCAATGTGTTAATAAGCATTGCCATAAGCAGGAGTTGTTGTTGTGTTTTACAGTAGCGTGTACATAAAACGAAATGACATTTCCAAAAACGATTTGTTCATTGATTAACCCAAAACGAAGAATTTCTAGCACAAGATGAATTTGGATGGGTCCGTTAATGGTCCGTACATTGGATCCCTAGTGTTCTTTATATTAGATATTATGTCTTATGGAATGCTATATGGATTCCAAGTTGACTATGTTTTTATTTTTTCTTTGTTGTAACAATTGTGTCCTGCAGACTACAGTACATAGTGGCGATCAAGATAGGAAATACGCTAGGCCGGGCTTTAGTTAATAATCTTAAAGGGAAGTTTGAGACCCTATCATGCCACAAGTTTAATAGTAATCTAATAAAAAAGATTCTGGCAGAATCCGACGATAAATATGTTATTCAGATTGTCATTCAAGAGCTAATTATGTTTCTAACATGGCGACGATTCTTCAAGATTCTTGTGGAAATCTTGTTATACAAGAAGCGTTGTCTGTCGCAAAGGTTAGACGCCCTCTTATTGGTTGTGATAAATGTAACTTTGCGCACTCAAATAACTTTTGTAGACAGATGTTCGCATTACAATAACATGGGATGATATGTTGAGCAGTGAACATATATGAGAATTTGGAAAAATCCATATAAATTGTTAAGCTTTAGTTATCTAAAACTAAAAGAGTGTTTTCATAGTACATATCTTAACTTGTTATAATAATCGACTTTAAAAAAATTCTTCTGTGTAACAAAATTTGGTGTAATAACAAGAAACAAAGTAATAAATCTAACATATATACTAACCGCCATCGACTTTTGATTTTCTTGAATTTGATTTTCATAGAGAAATGGGTATAGGTGGACTTGAGTCACGAGTAAAAAATTATATCGTTCTTTGAAGATTGTCTCAAAGTTCGAGTGAATGATGAAAAACACGTCAATAGTAAAATAACGTTGTTTAATCTTTATTTATTTTATATTATATTTTGGATATTCAATTAGTCAGTCATATTATATTGTTCATGTACCAAACTCCAACATGTACCAGTATTGGGATCAAGTGTAAGTTCTGGACAAAAATACCAAATGACAAAAAATTTCAATTTTTTCTCAATAATTGTAAAACCGGAATGGTAAAAGAGATTAAAAAGTGTTGATACTTCGTCCTAGAAGAATGAGAAAGAAAAGAAAGTCGCGGAGTTTCACATTCACTGCAATCTCACCTGTAAAGTTGGGGCTGACTCTTATGACAGTGAAACTGTGAAGAGCTTTTGAGATAAATCACATCTTCACAAAGGAAAAAATAAACCCTGCAAGAAATGAAAAACCATATCTGATATGAATTTCATATTATTTATTTACAAACTAAAAGAGTTGTTTTGCGAGGAGACATTCTTCTGAAGGTTCATGAGACTTGGTCTAAACACACATAGTTGTTATATACAAGGGTTTATCAATGACTCTTGCACATGGAAAATTAACACCATCTACTAAAAGGTTAACTCTAGCAAAGCAAAACAAAACTTATTTTTATGAGCAGGAGATTCGAACCTCTCATTTCAATTATAAAATTTCAAGTTCCAATTTTTTGACATTGCTAGGGTACTAATTTGCTTCGGGATGTACCAAATTTGACATTGCTAGGGGTACTAATTTGCTTCGGGATGTACCAAACCCTTACCGGTGGATGTTTTTTAATATGAATTTGGTACACCTCCAAACATATTGGTGCCCCATATTAGCAACCATGCATCTTCTAGTTTAAGGCTTAGGTTATTCATGATGTTCTTAGCCTATTTAAAATGTTTAATTAATCCACAAGATTTGTGCAATAGTATTACGGTTCAGTTGATTCGCAAGATTTGTCTAATAAAATTATCAAATGCGTACCTAGAAAGTTTGAATTCGATGAAGAGGGTTGCATTAGAAAGAAACCTATTTTAAGGGCTACTGGAATTTTGAAAGTGTTCCATAATAAAAAAAAAGAACAAGAGCTTTTTGGTATATATTTATATATATATTCCAAATAACCCCAATATCAAAATATTTTTTATAACGGCTAAAATATCCTTACTCAGTTTGGGTTAATGATTTTAATTAGTTTAGTTAATCAAGTGTAAGCATGTTTTGTTAGATTAATAAGATTTAATTAACCTAAGGTCAGTGGCTGAAATAGAGGTAGATTTAACGTAAATGTCACCTAGAATCTGCCAGGTCGAAGAAATGTGTTGGAGCAATTGCTGAATTATGCCCGCAAAACAAATACAACCAAAAACAAAATAGGGTTATGGATGAGTCGCGGACTAGGTCGCTCTCTTTAATACGTTTCGCAGTTCTGCCTAAAAATTGTGCAAGCAGTTCATCGTTGTCGCGTCATCCCAGGATAAAACAACCGAGTTCAATCTCTTGCACGATCACTCTTACAGGGTGAGAGGATGTGAAACTTCTACACTTTTATTCTTGCTCAGAATCACTCCTTGACAAAAAACCAAGGATGATCACACATTTGTGTTTCTTTCTCCCAAAAAATTCATTTTCTTTAAAACTCAAGAGACATCAGACATAAAAGAAAAACTCTCTTACTAGAAAAAAAGGTTTCAATCTTATTATTTTCTTCAAATTCTGAATTTTAATAGCCAAAGAAATAAATATGGGATTAAACGAAATACATTTTTAAGATGTTAATAATACAAAATAATTTTTTTCTTTACGAGAGATAATAATTGTCACATTATAACCATTTAAATGAGACACTATTTTTTGTAAATCAATAGTGCTTTTAAAACATATATTCTCAAATAAATGTTTTCCTAATCGTAGCTTCACGTTTTTAATTCGCACGACTATGAAATGATAAAAAAAACTAGTCATAGCTTAGTTTTTTCAATTTGCACCATAGCTAGATTGATCGATCAACTACTAGCCGTAAAAATTTAAAACTCACCTAAGATTATGATGTACTTTTAGCACTAGCTAAGTTTTAAATTTTTACAGCCAAATTACGTTATTATTAGGCCCAACAATAGGAACCCTTTTTTTTTTTGGGCATTTTGGACCGAGTTTAGTTTATACTCGATCCAAAATTTCTACAGCCCTCGAGGCTTGTAGCACTTATCGCTTCCTATAACTATGATTAGTTTCAATTTATTTATCGACTTAACCGTAAGTTACTTTCATTGATAATCCGTTAACATTGTGAAACTATTAAATTTACTCAGTTGAAATAATACACGTCAGGCATGAAATTTCGCCAATACCCAACTCTATTACACAAGATAGAGCTGCATGCAATGTTCTATCCAGTTTGTGTCAGAAGGTGGGTTCTTGGTTCAACACTCTTAAAGAAAACACAAAATTGGTCAAATAGCCCTAAAACAACAATTCCTGGGTGAAAAAGACATGTAAAATTTCATACTCTTTAAATGTATGGGAATTAAAAGGATACTATTTTTATTAACCATTTTGGGTAGTCAACCAAAGAAAAATAAGTTTACCTATAATATCCCTTAAACCAATTTCTTTATAAGCAAAGAGATTTTGAAACTCTAAACTCAGCTTCTATCAACATAAAAATTAATTTGTTTAACGCGAAACAACAAATTACTTTATAGTGAGATTGTAGCACCATAAACAACTAAAACAAGAGTTTATACTTTTTCTATGCTAAGAAATCAATCTGTACAGTTAATTAAAGAAGTAAAAGAGTATTACTAGTATTGACTACAATATAATTATAAGCTACCATTTCTGCAGCAACTCAAAGCTTCTACCGATACTTTTATTTCTGATACTTCCAAGATCACCCTTACTTCACGTCTAACAACAACACCAACTTCTACTTGAACTCCAGATACATACGCTAGCATTCATAACTCCATAAAACTACCATCCATATGGAAACTCCATACCATCAGTAATTGTTATTTCTTCCCTCATTAGATTCATACCAATTACATCACCACCAAATCTTGATTGATTAATGGAGAAATGAATTCCAGCAGTTCATTTACACAGTACCTAAACAAGAGATATTCAAGTCTGTTAGAGCACTGCTCGGTCGAACTCGCAAGCGTTGCTATCTCAAGCTTGTTTTTCAAGTTTACTATAAGTCTTGATTTCTAGTCTACTTATAGCTAAGTCTCAGACTAGGATAGTAAGTGTAGTTGAGCTCTAGAATCCACGACGTTCATCATGCAAAGACGAAGAACTACTCAAGGAACTGGTGGAACTTCATCGACAAAAAGGTATGTGGAGACTTTAACTTATCTATCACTCAAAAGTCTATCTACTCTATCTCCTATCTTGAGACAAAAGTCGTATTGCTATATAGACTTCGATTATACACATTTGCTATTTCGAGCCGAGTTTATCTCGCTTATCTATTTCTCGAAATATGTGTTGGTAAGCTTTCACTTTGGCCAAGTTCATCTTTACTAGTGACGAAAGTCATGTTGATTATTTCAATGACTTGAAAATCGCTTTGTTGAAAAATAGTTTGTGAATAACAACTATATAACATCCTCCAAGAATGTTTCAATGATTGAAATAAGAGTTTAAAATATATAACCATGTTTGGATATAAACATTGTATGTGAATTCATACTTGTGTAAGTCCAAAATGCTTGAACCAAAGTATGCGTACTTTTCTAGTTTAGGATGACCGGAGCTAAGTTACCGTCGGAAGTTCACATCCCGTGAATTTCTACCAAAATTTGTGAACTGAAAACAAGCTCAGTCCGGATACTTAAGTATGCGTACAGGTATGCGTACTTGAGTGGGTTATTTTCTAAAAACAGTTTATTCATGAACTAAGACATTGATAAATTAAGGAATGCAATCTTTGCAAAGCGTGGCTATAATGTTCATGAATCAATTCGAGTGAATCAAAACTGTTTTTGCTTCGATTGTGTCTTGTATACTTCTATGAGATCTAAGCAATTGAACAACTCTCTAACTAGTTCTTTTGAGTCATTTGAAATAGTTATGGTGAAGATGAATAAGGTTGATATGAAAGTGCTCATATGGCTAACCATTGGTTAACTACTGTTGAACCAACTACTTGTACACGTTTAGGTACGTTTACTCAAACCTAAATGAAGTTACATTTCATGTGTGTATAACAAGCTAAGTTCGATCTAACTGTTGAAAGATATTAGCTTGAATCTAATCAGGTTTTCATCTAACGGTGAGTATTGAATTCTTTGTTACCAAGGTAACTTAGATTGCAAACCCTGATTTGGAGACTATATAAAGGAGAACTATAGCAACTGGGAAACCTAATCCCCACACCTCCTGTGTGATACTAGTTGTATAATCTATAGTCGATTCTCCTTTAACCCTAGGTTTCTATCGAGACCCTGTAGGTTAACGACTTAAAGACTTCATTGGGATTGTGAAGCCAGGCCCAACTATTTTCTCTGTAGTTGCGTGATCTGATCTTGCTGTTTCTATCGTATTTCAGTACAATCGTAAGATTGGATTGAGATTAATTTCTCCGATAGGCAAGATAGAAAAGTAGTCACAAACACCTTCGTCTCATCGCTTATGATTCCAAAATATCTTGTTTCGCTAGTCGATTAAGATTATTATGAGGTGATTGATATTTCTAGGATTTTATTCGGAAATATAAGTCCGATATATCAATTGGTTCATGTTCACCTTGATTTATCAAAATACGGAACAAAACTCGTAGATATTTCTGTGGGAGACAAATTTATCTATTCCTGTAGACTTTTCTGTGTGAGACAAATTTGTTTATTAAAGTCTTCAACTTTGGGTCGTAACAACTCTTAGTTGTAGGTGAGATCAACTAAGGGAATCAAGTGCGTAGTATCCTGCTGGGATCAGAGAGGTAAAAAGCGCAACTGTACCTTGGATCAGTGTGAGATTGATTGGGTTTCAACTACAGTCCAGACCGAAGTTAGTTTGTATTAGGCTAGTGTCTGTAGCGGCTTAGTACAGTGTGTGTTCAATCTGGACTAGGTCCCGGGGTTTTTCTACATTTGCGGTTTCCTCGTTAACAAAACTTCTGGTGTCTGTGTTATTTCTTATATGTTTATATTTTTTTATATAATTGAAATATCACAGGTTGTGCGTTGAATCGATCAATTGGTAAATCCAACCTTTGGTTGTTGATTGAAATTGATTGATCCTTGAACATTGGTCTTTGGTACCATTGAAGTTTATTTCTCTTATATTTAATCGGGCCCGCAAATTATTATTTGTTTCATTGCGGATTGAATTGAAAGATTGAGATATAACTCTTTGATATACTTTTCATAAGATTGAGTCTGTCTGTCTAGTTGATTCTCTTGAAAGTATATTGGAGTTAGCCATACAGATTGCTAAGCGAAATATTGGTTGAGGTTGTTGTACCCCCAATTTTTCAATTGGTATCAGAGCAGGCAAACACGTTCAAAGACCTTATGAGTCTGTGTTTATAACGATCTGACTATATGGACAGTAAAGTCTCTATAAACGCTTCACCGGGATTAAATCCTAATCGTAGAGAAAGTTTTGAAAAACTTGTTATTCTCCAGAAAAAGTTGGATGAACAAATCCAGATCAACTCTGATCTTGTTATAGAAATTGCAATGCATAAGGATTTCAAATCTGTCAAAATTCCTTCAATGGATATGAATAACTTTGTTCATTCTTCAATCAAGAATGGTCTTAAGTCAGATGATAAATGAGGTTTAGGCTTTATGAAACCTGATAGGACCCAGAACTACTCAAACGAGATTAAAGATGTTGGTCCATGTATATTTTGTGAATCATACAATCACTTTCAACATAATGTATGTCCTTCGGGAAAAGTTTAAAAGTTGCAAGTAATCTTCATAAGAAAGCCGAACAACTGTTTACTTCTCTGCAAGTATGTACAAAACTAACAAGAAATGCTAAACAAGATAGTAGTGTTAGCATGGGAGCTTTTGCTTTAAAATCAACATCGCCCTTTCAATGGTTTCTTGACAGTGGATGTAGCCGACATATGACTGGTGATCTTTGGTGGTTTGTAACTTCAAGCGACTATGAAGGAGGTCCGGTAACATTTGGAGATTAGAGTTGCTGCTACATAAGCAAGAAGGGGACGATCAAACTTCACGGCATTCCTGAAATCTATGATATATTATACGTTAAAGGTATGACTGCAAACAACCCTTTAACGAGTACATTGTGAACATAAGAGGAGAACTCCCTTGTTCATCATGACACCAAGAGAGAGTTTATTTCCAACAACTCTTACATCTTATAGTGTTGAAAAACGCCCAGGAAAATGTTTTTATAAGTCTATCAAAGAACTTCAAGAAAACCCAAAAAATATTGTGTTTCTGATTTCTCATTTTCTAGCTTATAAAAAACAGTTTCCGCAGATAGTTTTTAGCATTTCGAAGGGAAACTCTTTTAAAAAGAGACGTCTTATCTTCTATATAAAAGATGACAATACTACTATCTTGATCGGAAGTATCAGGAATTGAGCAATGAATTGATTCATGCTTTGAGGTGATATACTCAGATGACTGAGACTTAAATTCCTCTTTATTCCGTTTAGTTTGTTACAACCAATTGGGATGCACAGAGGAGGAGCATTGCTCTCATTGATTATCAACATAAATATTATTCATTATAACTTGGTTTAGCCGGTCAAGAGATTCTTGTTTATTCTGGAGATATAGATCAACAACAGAAGTTAGGCTTTCAAGTTTTTCTTTAATTCCTGAAAAAAATTTCAAGGGATTTTAAACCTGATAGAGGTTTAGATAGAATTTCTTCTACATAATTTATCATGGAAGAGAATTATGGAATCCCTGAATCTGGGGGCGTATTTATTGAGATAGCACTTCTGTCCATATCAGATCGCTACAAACAAAGAATTATGAGGTCTTTAATGTGTGTGCCTGCTCTAATACCAATTGAAAATGCGGGGGTCTAATGATAAGCACGTAGGTGCTACATTTTATACCCATATTTATATTAGCTAGGACTCGATATTTTAACTAATAACACTATTTTAGTGCTTTTGTAAAAAGTACAAACGAATTCGATCATCCCAAAATAAATTGCTAAATATAACAACTTAATGGCGTTTGCCGCAAAATCCACCAAAGTGTCTTATGGGACTAGAATGAGACGGAGCTTAACCAAATCTGGCTTTGGAGTTTGTCGCGCCAGCTGCCTTGCCACATCATTTCAAGACCAGAAGACAAGTCAGTTCAGTGGACATGAGGTTTCTTTTGTTTGCCCACTTGCCAAACAGTGAAGAATGCAAAAGAAGGACGTGGAAACACTTTAACCACATTCTTTGTGGACTGGTCTACACTGCAGCACCTTAAAACATCAACTCTGTGGTGTTGTTCAAGTTCCATTTATCATTTGTTATCAATCAAAGAAGGCTCGAGAAGACATACGAAAGAGTTTCATTTCTCCTTTCGAAATCAGCTGCACCAGCTCTTGGAGGGTCTGTGAAGTCAAGCTACTGGTGGAGACGAAAACTTCATTGGCAGTGTTGTTGGTGGTTCTAAATGGCTGAAGCAGGTGGTTTGGTAAAATGTTGGAGATTGATTCGAGCAATTTCGGAGATGGTTACCACTGCCGATCGATGGAAGAAGACGATGTTGTAAACTGAATGGGGTTTTGTTGTGGACCTCGAATGGCAAGATGGACTTGGGTGCTGATGCTGTGACCGGCTGGTGCTAACGATGGTTGCATGGAGAGCTTGGACGTGACTGAGATGGTTCTGTGTGTTTGATTTGAATCTCATGCAAGGTGGTGATTTGTACGAGCTGTTGACACTGGTCGTGACGAAAACTTCATATTGGCAGTAATGAATTGTAGCAGTGGTGGTCGTTTAAGCCTCTGACACCAACAACAACAGCCGAACTGAAGCCGCAACGAGGAGATTATGGTCTGCATAATGGTTGGCTTGGATTTTATCTTGCCGTAACTGACTAAACTGGTGGTGAAGGTTTAAGAGCACATGAAAGAGCTGATTTAGCCCGAGTGGAGTAAGGATAACCGGTGGTGATTGATGGGTTTCGAAGTCTTGAACTGGTGGTAGGTTCTGTTTTTCGATGGAGCAAGTGCAGGTGATGGCTGGTCTGAAATTTCAGCCGGTGGATCAGTAGGGGTTGATGCGAATAATGGGTCACGAAGAAAACAGGGAATGCAAGAGATTGGTTTGCTGCTGATGATGACAGCGATGGTGGAAGTTGAACTTGCTGTGATGATAAAGACGAGACGTAGTCTGCTGAAGGTGGTAGATTGAGAATGATGATAGAACAAGGATGAAGTGGAGCTCGAATTCAGTTGGGAGTATTGGCTGCTGTCATGATGACGGAGAAATGGGAGTTTTGACATGAGTCTGATGATTCTGAGGAGATGATGGCAGAGATAATTAGTCTCGGTGATTGATTGGTTAATGGCTGGAGTTGTCAATGGCACGAGTTGAGAGCTGGGCAGAAAAGTCGCAGCTGGTGGGTTAACGGACTGATTACGGAAAGTAGGTGCTGCAGTTGGAGTTCGGAAGAAGCTGAATTGGTCAGGGACTCGATTATGGCTTGCTGGTGACGAGATTCCGTGTTTGGATTTGGCAATCGGAGCTGGTAATGGACCCGAATGGACTGAGCCTTGGCAAATGTTGTTAGGTCTTATGTTAGACTGGAGGGAGCACCTATATGAAGGGAAACGAGCAGAAAGTGGAGGAGGTCGGCGACGGAGCCGCAAGGAGGAGAACAGAGAAAAGGCGACTACAGAGCCGTCTGCACCAGACGAAGAAGGGTTTGCAGTCTTTGGTTTTTCCATTTCATTTTGATTAGCTAGAGATTTATTTTTATTGACTAGTATAGCACGCACGCCCGATGCGCCTGTCCTTCCGTTCATTCCGTAATTTTGTTCATTCGTGTATTAGTCAATGGTCAAAGTCAACACTTGATCAATGGTCAAAGTCAACGCTAAGTGATGAAAAGAAAACTAATTTCTAGCTAATATATGCAAAGTTAATTACAACAAAAAGTTTTCATTTAATAATTTTGCAATCATAAAAATCTTTTTACATCAAGAATGCGTATCAATAATTTTTCCAATTTGTTTTTGGAGATTCTTCTGTTGAAATTGCAACTGAATTATGTTTAGTGTGCGCACCAGTATAAGATGTGCAGGGAATCTTAAGCTCGCTTTGTCACAAATTAAAATTTTCAATTGTGCAGGAGGAACTGGAGCTCAAGATGGCGGTAGTGGAGTAGTTTTGCCTAATAGCTACTTGGAGGGTATCAACCCTGTAAAATCTCTTGGGTCTGCGTTGTCATCATATGTTCTACTTCCCTCAAGATGGCGGTAGTGGAGTAGTTTTGCCTAATAGCTACTTGGAGGGTATCAACCCTGTAAAATCTCTTGGGTCTGCGTTGTCATCATATGTTCTACTTCCCTCCCCCAGTATGCGTTTTCTGCCTTCTACACCTCTACAGCTTCTGAAATGCCTCACCTCTGCAGTTTACTTGAATAGACGCAAGTAAACTTTCTCATCAAATAGGAAATGTCATCAATCAGGGACCTGAATGCTTTATATATTCCATCCTAATATATTTTTACTACATAACAATAGGACATAAAAAACCATATGAAAATTAATAAGCTTCATGCCTCACTCACCATAACTTGTTGATGCTTCCTGCCCATCTTTGTTCGCAAGTCTATCTTGTATCGTCTGCAAATGATAAGCATCACGCCGTTTTTTAAGAATCTCTTCTATTTCCGCTTCACTCAATGCCGCTCATTTAGCCTTTTGTGAAATACGGCGATTGTGTAATTGAACATCTATTTGTTGTTGTCGTTCATTCTCAACTTCCATATGAAAGCGGGCTTGTTGTATGATTCTAGGAGTACGACGAACCTGACCCTCTATTACCATTGACTCTTGTCGGGCTTGTTCCATAATTCTAGGACTGCGGCGGAGCTGACCCTACATTACCATCGACTCTTGCTTCAACTGAAACCCAAAAGTAAACTAAAATTATCAAAACCAAAAATTTGAAACTTAAGCCTGGGTATATAGTCACTCATGTTTTCATGTTCTGAAATTCTACTTCATGCTTACATTTCTGTAACAAACGACCTAACATATAATTTTTGACAATTGAATCAAAAGTTCATATGCAAACGTATGCGAAATTAGTAACTGAAGCTTAATTTGTTAAACTAAGGTTAATGAACTATTCAAGTAGCATAATCTAGTTAATAATTCTTGCGTTAGCTTAGTTTTTCTGACTCCAGTCAAGAGAAGTTCATCCTAAAATTACAGCTCTTCTTTGAAAATCCAAGTTAAATAGAATGATTATATATTTTGGAGTTCAAATCAAGCTTCTCGACCTATGGGAAAAAACCCTAAACCCTTTAAATGTTCAGAACCATTTATGTGTTACGAAGAGTTCTACCTCAACCTCACTGCCTCCTCATCATTTTTATCTATAAGTTAACATCATTTTTCTTCGATTCAGAGAATTTTATCAAAATATGTACAATCAAATCCTTCATCACTCTTATCTTGTCGACAGCGAAATGTAAACCCAGGTAAAGATTGTGGTTACTCGGACAATAGCAAATCTAAAGGTCCACCCAAACTGTTTGTGGTTCAACCTGGTGTTCGTCCTAATGCTGTTTAAAATTCCAAACTCTCTGAAGCTCTGAATCTTGCTCAGTCATTAGAGGAACAACAAAGAAGTGCCTCGTGTTATTGTTTAAAATTCAGCTCCAAAAGTCACTAAAAAACACGCAGGTAAACCTAAAACTCGATACATTTCTTAAATTTATTGATAGAACTAATCTTAGAACTAATCTTGGTTGGCTCTTTATCCCCCCAAAAAAGAGTAAATTGCACATGATATAGAATTTAGGTTAATAAAATACTAAAATCCCAAAACTTATAGTACTGCTCATGCTCATCCCTAAAGCATATAAGCTACAAAAGCAAATGATTTTCCTCAAATACGGTAGTTCAAACGTGAAGGAGTAAAGTGACAAACAAAGCCAACATAACTGCCTCAAGAATCAGAGATCAAAGAGACCTATTATTCAAACTAACCTTAATTACGATTTTGGAAACTATGAATCCTAGACTCCTAAGGAATAAGCAGTGCTGGTGCAACACAAAACATGATAATACAGACTTGCATAATGAAAGAAGAAGAAGAAGAAATGGAGTACTTTTAATGGCATACCCGAAATCTTTACGCTCCTAGCTAGCTAACTTATTAGCTAGTTCGTAAATTTCTGATCCAACTGCAAACCTACTGCACAGACACAGAAATTATCAAGCATTAATTAGAAAAAGAAAAAAATCTATTCAGAGAAAAATTGAAATAATCTGGTGGATGTTAATTGCTTATGTTGATGATAAATTCCCAACTATAATCAGAAATTGATAATCTGTAATGCCTTTTTGAATTGCAAAAAATCTTAATTAGGATGATGAATTCACAGAATTTGTAGCATGATTAAGTCACAGGGAGATCTAACAAAAAAAAAAAAAAAATAGAAAAAATACTAAAAGCCCAAAAACTTGAATTTAGGTTTTCCAAATTCGAGTGTCAGGGGAAACCAAAACTAACCTGTAATGTCTTGGATAGCGCCATTGAACTTTGAATGAATCCGTTGCTTAATCTCTTTCGACTGCAAATTCCAACCTAAAACCAATAAATTAGATCGATTTGAGTCCCCAATTCAAATCGGGAAATGGGGTTTGAATCTGCGAGCACATGGTTGAGATAATTAGGGCACGAATTTGCAAGAAAATTCGAATTAGAGAGGAAAAGATGATGTAGAGGGGAGGTTTTCATACTGCGTAGAGAGAAAGAACTGAGAGGAGGTAAGGGAAGAATCGAGAGAGAAAAAAGAAAGAAATCCGAGTTTACTGTTGTACCCTTTCGTTTTAACAAATTTACACGATTTGTTAGAGCGTGGTGATCTGAGTGAGGATTATTTAGTCATTTAGGGGGTCTCCTACCAAAAATACCTATTTTCTTTATATTAGTACTAGATCTTGCTCCCGTGCCGTAACGGCACGGGATGTTTTGTCTTTAATACGATATTGTTCACATTCCTCTTGCTTCATTTTTTTCATGAGTAATTATTTTGATATTCGAATAGGTTTTGGGTAGAAAAATAATGGGTTACCTGAGCTTTTTATTTTTTACTTAAGCATGTTTTCAATTTATTATCTCAGACGGAGTAATAATGTTGTGCCAACATGAAAAAAATAAAAATACAAGTAAATAGATATTTTCCCCATTTATTGTTCCATCACACCATAATTTTAAATTTCAAAAAGAATATTTCATCTAACAAAGACTTTGTACCTAAACCGGCAATCCAACTCCATGATGTTTATGACTACATTGGTTAGAAATTATTGATAACTAAGGCTCTAAGGAGTGAAGCAAAAACCCATAATATTTTCCCTACTATAGATAAAAACTATTTATTTATTTTTTGCAAATGTGAGAGTTATAAAAATGAAGAACCCTTGGCTATTGGAAGGCGGAGATATACACATGTGACACGAAAAAACAAACTTACAAAAGTAAATCAAAACATGTGTAAGATTCTTTCTCGGTCATATTGATAACATAAAATTGAAGAAATTCGTGGATAAAAAGATTTCACGCCAACTATGCTAAGTTGTGCATGAATGGCGTTCTCACATATAGTGTTACTCAAGTAAAATTTGGGGAAATAAAGAGCATAGTCATATTGATATTTGTATCTACATAAATTTAACTAACCTTCTGAAGAAAAATTATTAGTTTCAAGGTAGAGCCAGCACAAACTTATATCGCCTTCAATGTGTAGAACACATACCGGGGTTTAATCGGTAGTGAGATTAAACAAATACCCCAACATTAGTCAAATAATGTCTACAAATACGGGATCGAAACAAAGTGCTAACGGGAAAAATGAGAGACTAACATCAGTATTACAAAGAAAACACCCTATACGTATCAAATTTTGTTAACCTAACCTGTATTAAAATTAAAAAGTCATCAACTTAACACAAAAATATAAAAGAACCAAAGTTAAATCAATACTTGCATAAACAAAACTTATAAGAGAACTTTTTTTTTTTTAACAACCAACTATATTTTTCACAACACAATGTTACCCGTCATGTAAAAAAATAAAAAAATTATTTTTGATGCAAAAAGAAAAAACCAATACCACTACCGTGAAAACCATCCGCGCCACTATTTCTTCCACCAAAACTAATATTACCACCTCCACCACTTAGTAACACCTTCCACCGCTTCCACCACCTACTTCTTCTTCTACAACCACCGCCAACACTAATATCTATTGATTTTTGTCAAAATTATTTATTGATGTAGATATGTATTAATATTAATTAAGGGACATTTATGATGTAAAATTAATAAATCATTTATCATGAGAAATTAATGAGACACCAATTAATAAAACACTTACACTAATTAATATTTAAGTTGAACAAACCATGACCATAGATCTTTTTTTTTTATGTTGATTGATCTAATCGTTATTGTGTTGTATGCATATACTATACTAATAAGGAATTAATTTTGATTGATTATTATTTAACGGTGCGGTCATGGTTAGTACAATCTTAGAAATAAATATTATAATTAATTAAGAAAACATTTATAATTAAAAAATGATTAGTCATTTATTATGAGCAATTAGTGAAACACTAATTAATAAAACACTTTATAATGAATAGATTATTTATTATGTGTAATTAGTGAAACACTAATTAATAAAGAAATTATGGTATTTAAGTTGAACAAACCACCACTGTTGATTTATCTTTTCTATCAATTCCAACCAAGGTGGAACACTTTGGTTAGAGGCCACTCTTATGACACAATAGGTCATGAGTTCGAACCTCCCGTTATAATTTTTGAAATTCCATATCTTGACTTGAGTATTCATTTTTCATTCATAATATTGGAATTAATGCCACATGTGCGAGTTGTAGGGGGTGGTCAGGAGAACCACAACCCTTGATTTATCTTGCCCACGGAAAAATCTTGACCACCACTCAGACAGGCAAACTTAGCCTAGCTTTGTTTTGTACTCTTGATAAGATAAGATAAGATAAGATAAGATAAGATAAGATTTATGGCTTTTGAGAAAGCCATGTCTAGCTAGATTTTGTAACTAGGGTTCATGGAGAAAACTACTTTGAGCATACACCATTAAGAAATAAATTGGAATTATTTTGGTGTTAGGCTATTGTTGATGGTGGATTTTCATTTAAGGTTAAAATTGTAAAAACAAGAAAATCATGCGCTGACATCTTGTAAAAGATAAAGACATTAATAAGTGTTGGATACTCCTTCACTTTACTAATTCACCTAGAAGGAGCATGTGGCAACAATCCCATTCTGTGAATTAAATACACGAAATTCATCCAGGTTGGAGCATGTAGCAACAATCCCATATACCCTGTGAATTTATAGCATTATTAATTAATGCGTGAGAATCCTTATATTTCTTGTACTCATTATCGGTGCATGCAAGATGACGACCGAGTGTTGCTCTCAGCAGAGCAACACGAACCTCCAAGCATTATAATGAAAGCATGTACGAAATACCCGTACATGGTTGCAACTCTCGGTGTGTTATACTAGCCCGATTGAGAACTCTCGGTGTGTTATACTAGCCCGATTGAGCATCCGGACCGTCCGTATCGATCCGGATATGATATCGTTCATCCAACCTCACCAGCGTGATTGGATGGCCCAGACCAATTCCATAACCCCCAAGCAGGTATGGAATATTCACTGTCGAACCAACACGGACCCCGCATGGTCGGCCTCCCCAAAATATTGGCATAGCTTGCCAAAAACGTCCAAACCAGAGCGTATGGACGGGAAAACCCTAAATTAGGGTTTGCGGCATATTACATGTGTCGCAAAACAGTCTTAACCATCCATCTTCGCAGGTATAGATGTAGATTCAAAGGGCCCAGAGCATGTCAACACAATCACCGTGGGCTTTACATACCGACCAATCGGTCCAGACAAACCATGGTTGGTCATCCCACCCGTGCGCCCGAACATAGCATGACGCACGGCCGTGAAACCCAAAAATTAGGGTTTTGAGCATCACGAGCGTCCATCTTCTCCGGCATGAATGGAGGATCCCAGATTAGATTTAGCAGGTCCGGTCACACCAGCATGACCACCGTGGGCCCGTCTATCCCCTCACCTGATCGGCCAAGGCATATCATGCCTGGCTATCCCAAAACGCGCGTCCAAACTTGCGTGGTCACACTTCCCAAATTTCAACCGATCTCGACCACTCAACTTCACCCGACGATTTGAGTGGCTTAGATCACGTTTTCATGGGACGATCAGTATAGGTGTGAACACCGCTTACCACCTACACGCCAGATCGATCGACCAAGACCGACCAAGATTGGTCGTCTTGGAACGCGCTTCCAAACTAGGCATGTCACGCGGTTTCCAATTCCTTTGCGGCAATGGATTTCTGCCGCAAACCGATCTCAACCACCCCTCTTTGCCGGTCAAATCGAGTGGCCTAGATCGCGCCTTTAAGGGACAGAGAGATACGGACGTGTACGCCGGCATGCTGTTTACACGCATGCCCGGTCGGTCCTTTCCAAAACCCTTCCCATGCTTGGTTTCGACCAAGCCGAAGAGTGATGCCTGCGTACCTCTTCAAAACCCTGATTCCATCAACGGTCGCAGATGAGTGTCTCAAAGATCATCTCGTCCAGTCCGACTTCACCGGCTTGGTTATACAACCCCGGTCGGGAGTTAATTGGTCAATGAGGCGTCATGGTAATCACCACCCATCACTCTACCACACCATGATGCGCACTGCATAAAATACACATGATACTTCACAAGTATCAACTTCCTGAATAACACAGTTATTCAATTTAGCATTACATGCTACCTTTTGTCGGTCCCACGATCCACACATTCCAGACATCAATCATGTCACAAACTGGGGGATACATACTGGGGTATTGGTCTGGCGGTTTACAGCGTGCAACATGCAACGCACCATCACAAGAACGTGTTAGGAAGTCATGGACGGTTAGAGATGACAAGAGAAGTGGGCAAGACTGGTCGTGTAACACCAACACACACCTCCACTACTCCATCACTCCACTTCCTCCACTTCCCACGAGAGACGTGAATAAGGCTCAAATGACTTGTATAAATAGGTTCTCCTCCCTATTTTCAACACAGGAGAAAAACAAGAGAACAGGAGAAAAACCACACAAGTCCAGACGAGACAGAAACCAAGTGTTAATACACAACGTATTCAAACACCCAGAGCCCGCTTGCATCAATCGTAAGCCTGCTCACCTTTCTGTTACAAGTCATAATCAAGCCAACACCTTCACAATCTCAACACCTTCTTCGCTTCCCTCCCTATGATCAACCCCATCTCCTTCACTTTGTGACCGAAACGAGTCTGGAACGGCCATTTCTTGGTTTAGGCCGGACTTGCACAGATTGATTTCCGAATCTACAAGCACTCACCGCGTAGTGCATTTGTTTAGGGTTTAGATTCATTCCTCATCCACACACCCCAAATTACCAAATACGGCAGGAATAGTTTTCACCCATAAACAGCTATAAAAACGAATCTTGAAGTCTATAATTATGTTTATTGATTTTATTAGAATATGAGTTGTTGCACACCGGTTTTGTAAGATACATTAGCCTAAATTCATAAATTCATGTAGTTTGCAATTGTATTTGTTAGTATTTGATAATTCATGCTTAGGTTAATACTTTTGATGGGTTATGCTTAGATGAAGCAAATAGTAATTGTGAATCTGTAAATTAAGTTTTCGATAATTATCTCATCATTATAATTTGATAGGTCATGCTTAGAAATTTGATGGGCTATACTTAAGAGATGCGAGTTTATGATCGGAAATCATATAAATAATAGGTGTTGTAATAGAACTGAGATATATACATAATTGGAATTTGAATTCTTTTTGGTGCATAATTATAAATAGTAGTGGAATCCGTAAACCCTGGTTATTTACTCGCTCCGTTGCATTTAGTTAATTCTTTTTGTTTTTATTCTTTTTGAATTTAATTCTAAAACACAAAATTATTTTTCTTGGTTAGTTGACTGAGAATACTGATTAGAGTATTTCCACCGCTCCCTGTGGGTTCTACCCGTATTTGCCTCTGTCTATTAGTTGGACACCGTGCGATTGCGGTTATTATATATAGGCATCTCCGGATCCTATCATCTAACGACCACACCCAACAATTCGTTTGGCAATCTGAGAGGACTTGCTCCAATACACTTTCTAAAGAATCAACTAGACAATCAGACTCAATCTAGAGTAAAGTATATCAAAGAGTTTAATATCTCTGTTTCACAATGTAATAAGAAAATCAAACAGATAGAAATCCGCGAGCCTGATTATTATGTGAAACAACTTGAACGGTGCCAAAGACCAATGTTCAAGTGTCAATCAATTTAAATCAATAACCAAAGGTTGGATATTCTAATGGATTGATCTAAACGCACAACCTGTGATATTTCAATTATATAACAAAATATAATGCGGAATAGAAATAACACAGACACCATAAGTTTTGTTAACGAGGAAACCGCAAATGCAGAAAAATCCGGGACCTAGTCCAGATTGAACACCACACTGCATTAAGCCGCTACAGACACTAGCCTACTACAAACTAACTTCGGTATGGACTGTAATTGAACCCTAATCAATTTCACACTGATTCAAGGTATAGTTGTGTTCCTTACATCTCTGATCCCAGCAGGATACTACGCACTTGATTCCCTTAGCCAATATCAACCACAACTAAGAGTTGCTATAACCCAAAGTCGAAGACTTGATAAACAAATCTGTCTCACACATAAAAGTCTATAGATTGAATAAATCTGTCTCCTACAGAAATACCCGAGAGATTTTGTTCCGTCTTTTGATAAATCAAGGTGAATATGAACCAATTGATTATCCGGACTTATATTCCCGAAGAACAGCCTAGTATTATCAATCACCTCACAATAATCTTAATCGCCTAGCGAAACAAGATATTGTGGAATCACAAACAATGAGACGAAGATGTTTGTGATTACTTTTATCTTTCCTATCGAAGAAATTAATCTCGAATCAATTATTTCAATTGTACTTAATACGATAGAATCGGGCAAGATCAGAACACGCAACTATAAAGAGAATACATGTTTCACGGCTCGAAGGAAGGATGCAATGCAGAGGCCGACCGAAGCTAACATAGGATGAGTGCGTAAAGAACGACTTGAGCAACCAAAATATTTCACCAGAGCAGGCGTTGGACAGACACACCTGGAGGGCGGCGATACGCGTGGAAGAGGTGGGTTTCAGGTACGTAGATTAACATCCCCTTTCTTTATTTCCTATTAATTTCTTTACCACTCAATCAACGAATACGTAAAGGCAAACCTGCAGTTTGTAAAGGAGAAATCCCCCACCCCCCCCGTAGCACTGCAGTTGGCAGGATTGTGAAGGGGAAACCCCCCGTAGCTGCTGCAATAGGGACAAGGGGTAAGTATATCCGCATTAATGGTCGAGAATTCGTAATCTTATCACGGTGAATACTTTCCATCTGGTCCAAAACAAAAACAATAGCGACGCGGGTAGCGTCAAGTATTTGCTTGCCGTAGTGCAAGTTGTGCAAGGCTCTGACAGGCCGGCGTAAAAACTATGTTATACTTTTAGGAGATATTCTCTAGCCGACCCGGTACTTTCTACTGGAAAAGGCATTGGATTTGAATTTGGATAAGATGAACTTGGTCGAAGTGAAAGCTTTCTAACACATATTTCGAGAAAATTGGTGTAGTCTTGGAATGTTTTTGATATCTTTTCTTCTTTACAGAATTGACCGCTCTTCTTATTAAGTTGCTCAT